>JBAKGM010000233.1:16854945-16867277 GCA_037177215.1 Asparagus racemosus
AGTAATAATTCTAAATTTTTCCTTTAATATTTCAAAAGATCTTTTATAAATTATTTCCTTTAAGATATTTGTTCTCACGATTATTCTAAAATATTTTGACAATAAACTTAATAATTAAAATATTCGTTTTCCAACAGATTATTATTTCCAAAAAAATCCAATAATTCATGAATAAATATAAAATGTAAAAAGCGAGTCTTAACAATAAATTAATTCCTTTAATTACCTATTTTTGATAAAATATTATCTCACCTAACTTACGAACATCATTGCAATCCACATCAATCCCACGCAATTCACAATATAACGTAATCATCCGAATACATATAATATCTCATAATTGATCTAAAAATATAAAAGATGAGTCAAAGAGTATGGAATCTTGCCTCGGGTTGTCGAACGGATTGACTACGGCTGGATCTGACGTGCACGGGAGTGCACGATTGCGGGACGAGAACAGAATGACACGCACGGGAGTGCACGACAGCTCAACGAACTACACGGCACTTGTCGAGGCTGCACGACACGTACGGGATGACAATGGCATCGACAGGACTGGTCGGCGGGATACTCTGGGTGGTGTGTGCGGCTGTTTGGTATTGGCGAAGCGCCGACAAGGGGTTGGCGGCGGCGGTGATGTCACTGACGGCGAGATGGGCTGCGACGTGGGGCTCGACGCGGCTCGCTGGGCTACCGACGGCGAGGTGGCAGCGGCGGGGTGTGGCTGCCAGTTCGGATCTGGGGCGGAGGTGACGTTGTTGAGGTGGTTGGGCATGGTCGGACAAGGAGCGGGGAAGAGAGTGGCGGGGTGGCGCTGGCGTCGGCTAGCTGCGAGAAGGGGAGAGTGGTGGGCGAGGTGATGGCTGGGGCAGTGGATGTTTGTTGGCGGGCGTGCAGGCGGGGGAGGAGAGGCGCTGCAGAGGTGCTGGGAGGCGGCGGAGGTGGTCGAGGGTTGGTCGAGGCCGGTTGTCGGAGGGATGGGCTGAGTGGCGGCGGTGCTTGGTTGGGCATGGAGGAGCGGTGGCGAGGTCGAGGGGAGGCTGGGGCCGAGGTTGAGTTGCGGCCTGGGCTGGTTTCGGGTCGTCGTGCGTCGGGGTTGTTGCTAGTGGCGGTCGGAGCGGTTGGCGGCGAGAGGCGGCCGCGGGGAGGGGTGGTCGGCGAGGTCGAGCACGAAGAGAAAAAAAAGGCAGCGGGTCTGTGTTGGGCACGAAGAGGAAAAGAGAGAGAGAAAGAAAATGGTTTGTTTATTATCTTATTTTTTTGTGTTTGTGTGGCTGTGAAAGGAGATGTACGGGGGAAATTATATCTATATATAGGGTTGGTGCTAGGGTTAGGTTAGGATTTACTACACGTGAATTGCACGTGATATAAAATAGCACTAATTACATATTTAAAATACAGATCTAATATTAGGATAATTTGTAATAATTAATCAAATAATATTATTAATTAAAATATTAATAATCTCTATTTAAACATATAATTAAATACAATATGCAAATACTTAAAATATCTTTAGTATTTTGATACTGAAAAATACGTAACGAAATAATAAAAATACAGATTAATATCATGGAAATTTGTAACATTAAGTCTAATAATATTATTAACTAATATTAATAAACTCTATCATAAAATATATTTATAATTAATATAATATCCAGATATTTGAAATACCCCTTATTAATTTAATATTGAAAATAATACGTATCAAAGTATATAGATTAAATATCGTGAAAATTTTATAATAATCAATCAAATAATATTATTAACTAATACCAATAAACTCTATTATTAAATATAATTAAACACAATATCCATTTATGTAAAATACCATTTAGTATTTTAATATAAAAAGTACGTATTAAAGAAAATATACGTATCAAGTATTTTAATATATATAAAAAAATACGTATCGAAAAATCACGGGTGTTACAGGATTCTTCTTTATCTTCCTTCTTTTCATATGTTTATAGGGAAGGATGGAGATGTTGGACTTAACCAAATGTTGTAACGCAAGTGGAAGTGATAAACTTTAGAATCCACCAAGGCGTGATCTTTGAATCCATAAAGAACAATCTTCGAATCTATGAAGAAATTTAATTACAGAAATTTTATTGATAAAAGTGATCTACCCATAAGGTTTACAATTCTTCTTCTTAAATGGAAAAATAAAGTCTACTCCTAAAAAGAACATAATTCCTAAAAGAAAGAAATAATTTAAAACTACCTAAAAGACTTCCTATAATAGAGGAAACAAATCAGTCCAAATTGAATCAAAGTTGATTTTATTTCCTAATCTAAATAGACTACAACTTTGTTACTAAAAAGAAACAAAAAATAAATTATTTTTGGATTTCTACTAAAAATGGGTATTGCTGATGTGATTTTTGAAAAATGACAATCCTATTGGCTCTATCTTATCGGGATAGATGACTTACATATATAACATATTAGAATTCGCCTTTCGATTTGGGAGATATGTTCAATTCTTTCCAGGGTAAATTAATAATATGTACGTATCCGCGTTTAGCTCATGATTGTCTCGCTCCTTCATGAAATTATCTGTTATGCATCCTACATTAGTCTCCCCTTGTTGAAAGATGCCCAACCCCGAGCTTATATTTGCTTGAATTATAGCTTCCTCGATAAACACTTTTCTTTTCCTGCATAGATCAGTATCCGACTTGTACTTAGCATCGATTTTCTCAATCTGCTCTTTTATCTCCTCGGCTAGGCTGTCTTCTGAATTAAACTTTTGAATGAATCTTTTCCATAATCATGTGTATGTGATTGGCTGCATGTGGATTGCCTCACTCGCGATTATATCCTTCTCCCCTATAGAGACAACATCAATATGTGTAACATCACTCATAACCTCTTTAGAAATATTATGCATAATATCCATCTTTACTATCATTTCACCATTAGCATTAGGAATCTCATGCATAATGAGGGTTTGCACCTTTGGAGAAATTTTGCCAGGGGTAAGATCTTCTTTCCCAGTTGTAACCAAGTCATAGACCTCTTGAGATTACATCAAGTCTTCTGCTATAGCATTATTGTCTACCACTAAAAGGTTCTTCTTCTTAGTAGTTGTAGGCATTAAAAATTGCCTATAAGACCCCGAACCTGACTCGTGACAGGGAGTTGACGTGTGGCAAGCCATCCGACGATCCAGCGGCAATCCAATGGCAAACAGTTGACGACGTGGGTGCATAAAGCGAGTGCGACGAAACGCATAAAGTGAGTCAGCAAGGCACGTACTCAACTGTGAAGCCTCAGATTGGCGGGAATTAATGAGATTGAACCAAGTTAGACTCAAAGTGATGGGATTGAACTCAGAACAATCAGATCAAACTCGAGAATTGACGAAAGAAGCCCCGTAGGTGGCTCAGTGGCAGAGACACCAAATGGTGCCTCGGCCAAGGCTGAGCCACCTAGATGGTTCGGCCACAAGCCGACCCTCCTCCCTTTTTGCCTATAAATAGAGAAGGGTTTCTCATTTGCGGGGCCGGACATTTTTGCACAGGACTTCTTGCACATGAGCTGTGCATTTTCCACAACTTCGGAGTTCTTCTCAACGTAGATCTGAAGACTTAGCGAGTCCTACGCATCGAGCAAAGGAGTTTGAGGAGATTTAGATCAGATGTACGGTGCATTTCTCTGGATTCAAACTTTGTTTTGATCTCGAGAAGAGTAACGATTTTGCTTAGTCGATCTCGTTCACTTAAGGCGATCTATTTCCTTTGTGAAGTAGTCTCCTCGATCCCGTAGATCTTGACCCAGATCTGATCACGTGGTGGTCCATGGATAAACCCTAGCACCGGCAAAGATCCCACAAAAGTAGGATTCTGATAAACAGGATCCTACATTTGTTCAGGAGAAAGTTGTAATTTTTCTTGATTTTCGTTGTAAGTCTTATAAAAAGACGTTGTTTTTTTGTTGAATTCATTTGTAATGGCATAAAGTTTTAATGAGTTCATCAGCAATGAAGATTAGACCAACTTCCGCCGCGAACAGTATTATCTATCATAGATGGCTCTTTTTCTATAAGAGGCATGAGTGCGATTCGACATCCATCATTCTTGAAGATATGAGCATTGTCTCTTCTCCTATGGATTGTAAACACCATTGAATTTCCATGACCTACCTAAAAGCATGTGGCAAGCATCCATCTTATCCACATCACACAACACCTCATCAACATAGTTGTGGCCGATGGAAAAAGGCACCTGACACACCTCATCAATCTTCATATCATTGCCTTATGAATCTAGTTGACCTTGCAGGGAGTGGGTATTTCTCTATCTTCAAACCTAATTTCTCCACCATATGCTAAGAGATAAGATTCTCGCTACTTTTACTGCTAATGATAACATCACAAATCTTCTGCATCACTATGCATCTCGTGCGGAAGATATTGTGCTTTTGAGATGGTTTTTCTTTCTTTATTTCTTTGTCAATGATCTTCACAACTCCAGAGTCTTCCTTAGGGATAGATTGGTGTTGCTCAATCTTTCCATGTTCATAGTTAGAGTGTAAACTCGGGAATTGATTGAACACATAATAATAGGTAGAAAGAAAACAAGCTTTCAATAATTCCTTCATCTCTGCCCATAATTGGACTTTTTTGCTTTTGTTGATGGACATGTTCCTCACATAATTATTGCCACCAAAAAGCTAGTCGATAGGCTACTCGCTTGACCTTATGATCTTCTGAGATTTCGAAGTACCTGAAAACTCTCTCCACCTTAAAAATCCAATCAAGAAAATATTCTACATCTAGTTTTCCATTGAAAGATAGTAAATTAAATCTCATATTTTCAATATCATAGATATCTCATCTTGAGTAGTTTTGATGATCACGATTTCGGCGCGGGGCTTCATACTCATTGATGTTGCTGTTAAATTCTTTTTGCGGAGTCCTATCATGTCTATAGACACAATCAATGTGATCTTGAAGTTGTCCCAGTTTAAGATGCTCCATTGCTAATGCAAGTTGGTCTGTATGAGTCTAAATATGATTTCAGATATTAGGGCCTTCATCGCCTGCAATTGGATCTAAAACATGACTCTGATAGCAATTAATTTAGCGTGATAGTGATAAACCTCATAATCCACCAAGGGGTGCTCTTTGAATCCACAAAGAACAATCTTCGAACCCATGAAGAAATTTTAAAAGAAAAATTTTATTGATAAAAGTGATCTACTTATTGGGTTTACAATTATTCTTCTTAAATATAAAAATAAAGTCTACTACTAATAAGAACAGAATTCCTAACAGAAACAAATAATTTATAACTACTTAAAAGACTCTCTATAAGAGAGGAAACAAATCAGTTCAAATTAAATCAAAATTTATTTTGTTTTCTAATCTAAATAGCTCCAACTTTGTTCCTAAAAACAAAAAATAGATTATTTTCATAATTCTACTGAAAGTGGGTACTGTTTATGTGATTTTCAAAATTTGATAATCTAGTTGGCTCTGTCTCATTGATGTATATGTGTGTGTGTGTGTGTGTGTGTGCGCGCGCGCGTGCGTGCGTGCGTGTGCGCGTTAGAATCTAATTTCTGATTTGGGAGATATGGTCGTTTCTTTGCGGACAAGTTAATAATACTTACGTATTCGCGTTTAGCTCATGAATGTTCCGCTCCTTCACGAAATTGTCTGTTATCATCCTAGAACAATTGATGTAGGATGCACAACGAGCAAATTTATGGAGAAGTGGGACCAGCACGAGTTAAATGCAGATACAAATGAGTTATTAATTTGCCAGTAATGAAATTACCATATCTCCCAATCTGAATTGACTGATTCTGACATAGTTTATATGAAAATTGCTTATCTCGTTGAGACAAAGCCATTCAGATTGACAAATTTTCAAAATCACATTAGTATCATTGATTTTTGGCAGAAATCTAAAAATACTCAGCTTTTATTTATTTTCAGTTTTAAAGTTAGAGTCAATTTAAATTAGAAAATAAATTTAATTTTGATTCATGATTTATTTTCTCTATATGGGGAGTCCTTTTTAGAGTAGGATATGATATTTTCTATTTCTTTGTAATTCTAGTCTTTTAGGAGTCTATGTTATTTTTCTATTTAAGAAGAAGCATGTAACCCTAAAATTATCATATAACTTTTCATAATTAAATTCCTCCTTATTATATTCCCTTCCTAGATATGAAGATAATTTTTGTGGATTCAAAGAACAATCCTTAGTGGATTCTGAGGTCTATTACTTCCTTTTATTCCAAGGTCTGTTATGTTCTCTTTATTAATTGGTATTAGAGTCTTTGTGGATTCAAAAGTTTGATTCAATTAACATAGTATAGAAGTTAAAAACTTCAGAATCCACCAAGAGGTGTTCTTTGAATCTACGAAGAACAATCTTTGAATCCACGACGAAACAACCTCAAATCCATGAAGTAATATAAAAGAGAATTTTATCGATGAAAAGTTATCTATCCGTAGGATTTATAATTCTTCTTCTTAAATAGAAAACAAAGCCTAATACTAATAGGAATAAAATTTCTAAAAGAAAGAAATAATTCAAAACTATCTCAAGACTATCTATAATGGAGATAACAAATCAGTTCAAATTGAAACAAAATTGAATTTGTTTCCTAATCTAAACAATACTCTAATTTATTACTTAAAATAACCTAAAAGCTAATTATTGCTAAATTTATGCCACAAACGGTTAATAATGATGGAATTCTAGAAAAGTTTCAAGCTTATTGACTCTGTCTCATCGAGATAGGCGACTTTCATATATAATATGTTAGAATCCGCTTTCTAGATCGCGAGATATGGTCGTCACTTTGCATGTAAGTTGATAAAATGTACATATCCGCATTTTGCTCATGGGGATAGTTCCTCTCCTCTTGAATTTGTTTGTTATGCATCCTACATTAGTCTCCCCTTGTTAAAAGAAGCTTGACCTCGAGCTTATATTTGTTTGAATTGTACCTTTTTTGATAAACTCATTTCTTCTCCCGCGTTGATCAGCATCCGCCTTGTATTTAACATTAATCTTTTCCCATTGTTCTTTTGTCCCCTCGCCTAGGGATTCTTCTTAATAAAATTTGTGTATGAATCTTTCCTGCATCATGTTTATATGACTGACAGCATATGGATCTACCGGTGACTTCAAAAACTCCTCCAAAGATATTCCTTCTTGCTGCTCATAATCTAGTATCGAAAGTATCATCTCAACCTTCTTGAAATTATTCTTAACCTTTACTTCCAAAGAAATTTTTCCTCATACTCCATATACAATTCTTTCATCTCTTTTGTCTTGAGCCGTCCATCAAGCAAGTCATATATATCATCAGCTGTCTCGCTCACTATTATATCATTCTCCTCCATGAGGACAACATCAATATGTGTAATATCACTCACAACCTCTTTGAGAATAGCATGCATAATATTCATCATCACTATCATATCACCATCAACATTAGGAAGCTCATGCATAATGAGGGTTTACACCTTAGAAGGAATATCAACAAGAGCAAGTTCTTCTGTCCCAATTACAACCAAGTCGTAGGCCTCTTCAGGTTGCTTCAAATCTTTCATTAAAGCCTTGTTGTCTGCCACAAAAAGTTTCTTTTTCTCAATAGTCTCTATTTTGGATGGCTTCTTTCTATAAGAGGCACGAGCGCAACTTGACGTCCATCCTTCTTGAAGACATAAACATTGTCGCTACTCCTGTAGGTGGCACCGACATTGAACTGCCATGGCCTATACCTACAAGCATATGACAAGAATCTATCTCAACTACATCACACAGCACCTCACCAATATAGTGGTGGCCGATGGAAAAGGTACCTGACATACCTCATCGACCTGCATATCATTGCCCTTGCGAATCCAGCCAATCTTGTAGGGAATTGAGCGTTTTTCTATCTTCAAGCCAAACTTTTCAGCCATATGCCAAGAGACAAGATTCTCGCTACTGTAGCTACTAGTGATAACATCACAAGTCTTCTGCTTCAAGGTGCATCTTGTGCAGAAGATATTGTGTTTTTGAAGTCGTTATTCTTTCTTTATTGCTTCTTCAATGCTCTTGAAAACTCTAGGATCTTGCTCAGGGACAAACTGGGCTTGCTTAATCTCTGCATGATCATAGTTAGACTGTGAGCATGGAAATTGATTGAACACATAATAATAGGTAGGAAGAAAACGATCTTTCGATAATTCCTTCATCTTTGCCCATGGTCAAATTTTTTGATTTTGCTAAAGGGCTCGATCCTCACATAATGAATGCCACCAAAAATCTGGTTTACCCTAAAGTCAGTATGCTACTCGTGTAACCTTTTGATCTTCTGTAATTCCTAAGTATCGAAAAAATCTATCAACCTAGTCAATCTAATCAAGAAAATTCTCTACATTAAGTTTCCCATTTAAAGACAGTAAATCAATCCCCATGTTTCCAATATCATAGATATTCCATCATGAGTAATCTCTATGACCATGATATCAGCGCGAGTCTTCATACTCATCGATGTTGATGTTGAATTCTTCCTACGGAGTCCAATCACATCTTTAGTGACCATCATTGTGATCTTGAACTCGTCCCGGGTTCAGATACTCCACCGCCCATACAAGTCGGTCTATAGAAAATTCTCTACATCAAGTTCCCCATTTAAAGACAGCAAATCAATCCTCATGTTTTTAGTATCATAGATATTCCATCACGAGTAATCTCTATGGCCATGATATCAGCGCGGGTCTTCATACTCATCGATGTTGATGTTGAATTCTTCCTACGGAGTCCAATCACATCTTGAGTGACCACCATTGTGATCTCGAACTCGTCCCTGGTTCAGATACTCCATCGCACATACAAGTCGGTCTATATGAGTCTTAATCTGAGTTTGGGTAATATAGGCTTCATCGCCTACAATTAGATCTAAAAAAAGCCTATAATACCAATTAACGTAGCACGGAAGTTAAAAATCTCAGAATCCACCAAGTGGTATCCATAAAGAATAATCTTCTAATACACAAAGACAAACCTCGAATCCACGAAGTACTATAAAAGAGAATTTTATTGATGAAAACTTATCTATCCATATGATTTACAAGTCTTCGTCTTAAATAGAAAAACAAAGCCTAATACTAAAAGGAATAAAATTCCTAACAGAAAGAAATAATTCAAAACTAGCAAAAGACTCTCTATAAAAGAGGAAACAAATATGTTCAAAGTGAAGCAAAGTTGAATTTTTTTTCCTGATCTAAACAAGACTCTAAAATAAAACTAAAAGCTGATTATTTCTGAAATTCTACCCAAAAAGGGTATTACTAATGGAATTTTAAGAATCTACCAAGTTTATTGACTCTGTCTCATCGAGATAGGCGATTTTTATATATACTATGTTAGAATCCGCCTTCTGAATCAGGAGATATGGTCTTTTTTTGTATGCAAGTAAATAATGTGTACACATTTGCATTTAGCTCATGATAGTTCCTCTCCTCCATTAATTTATTCTTTAAGCATCCTATATCCGTTGCACTTGTTCTTCAAATGTGGGTGCATTTTCTCCGATACCTCGATTTGCGTATTAGAGGGATACATCTATGCTACAATATTATCTTGTTAGAATGACCAAGTGGGAAACAAGGCGAGAATACTGTGGGCTCTATTAGCAAGGTGAGGAAGGTCGATGCCAGGAGTCTGCTCAGGGTCGGTCCTCATCTTTGGATAGGGAACGAAGGATATCTTGAAGAGACGAGGGGCGATATCAATGGCTAAGTGATGGGTCGAGGCTAAGTGGAGAAGGTCCGGTCTTGGGCGAGAGTGTGTTAGAACCATTGAGAAATATATATACCATCAAACTGCACAAGTTCTTTTCTTATAGTACAAGAGTAGTACTTTGAGTATGTGCGAGCTGGTATCCTCAAAAATAGCATTTGAATTCGTTAGAAAACAAAAAATAAAAAACAAAATAAAACAAAACCAAAAATCCAACAGAGAACATAATACAAGGAGTGTATAACAGGAGTTTACACATGTTTTTATCTGAAAAATATCCAGAAGCTCCCGGCAAAAAATGATTTGGATTTCTGTTAACTACCACCTTGTTTTAGGGATTTCTGCAATATATGTCCCTAAAATCTTTAATATTTGCAAAATTATCCCTTGAATCTTGGTATTTATAAAATTACTCCTCAAAACCAGTACATTGAGTCTTTATATCGCTCCAACCTAAGAATGTTAGTTTTTAAAAAAGTTAATTAATGTCAAAATTTCCTATAATTTCTAATAGGTTTGCAACAATTTTCTATTTTAAACTTAAAATTGTTAAGTGAAACGGGTAGAAAAAATCAATGTGAGATAATTCGGGGGACTTTTGCAAAATACCAAGATAAATAATTTGAGGGGTATATATGCAGAAAATCCCTTTTTGACAGGAGTTTTCATGTGTCTCTTTCTTAGTCATTGACTCATTCTCCAAAAGTATATCAGGTAAACATTTATGAATGTAGCTCTCCGAACATACAACAAATATTACGAACTTATCTAATTTCGAACTTATATAGTTTCTTCCATATATTCGGTATACTCCAACTTGAAAAACAGGTGGCTTAAAATTGCACGACATTTAATTACTAAGAAATATAGTTTAGGTAGTCTACCGTGCTGTTAAGGTCCAGGTCGTACGCATGGGTGGGCGGACATATATATATAGTGTAGCGGTGCAGCTGCACCTCTAAAGATTTGTAAATTGCATATAAGCTTTGACAATAATTCAATTTGCACCCCCTACCCAAATAAATTTAAAAATTGCACCCCAACCAAACCTATTTAATAACACTAAAAAATTACTAGCAAATTAAAGTACCCATTGGAAAATAAGAACTCATTTTAACTTTTCAACAATCAACCATTACAATACATATGATGCAATAGAGCAGATAAAGTGCACAGAATATATTCCCATCAGGTACAATAGTTTTGTAATATTATAGCTCTAGGTAAATAGATGCTTGTTGGTGGGAGGGGGGGGGGGGGGGGGGGGGGGGGGGGGGGGGGGGGGGGGTTTGGGGGAAGGGGGGTTTTTTTGTTTTCCCCCCCCCCCCCCCCCCAAAAAAAAAAAAACAAAGGAAAAATTTATGGATCCGCCAATGGTCGTACATGATTCCAATGATTTTAAATACAATCCAAAACTCATAAAACAAAGGCATATCTGATATTCGTGTCTGCTGTTTACATGTATCGAGTATTTGATATTGACCAATTTATTCCATAGAATACAATGATTCGTTTGAGTAGGTGAAGT
This sequence comes from Asparagus racemosus, assembly GCA_037177215.1. Taxonomy (NCBI): domain Eukaryota; kingdom Viridiplantae; phylum Streptophyta; class Magnoliopsida; order Asparagales; family Asparagaceae; genus Asparagus; species Asparagus racemosus. The sequence continues at coordinate 16,866,238 of JBAKGM010000233.1, forward strand.
CCTTTCAAAACAAACCAGACAAACAACCCAACAATACTTATGTATTTTCAATTACTAGTTTTTATGCACGTGCAATACACATGATTAAATACCCTGATTAAGTATTTTTGATTTAATTCCTTACTAAAATTTGCTCTTCAGTTCAACTTTAAAAGTTTTTTCTCACTTATGTATCTAAACTTTAGCATTGTGATTATTTATTTTTTTTATGTTTGTTTGAATGGTTACGCCCAATTTAAATTTTTATCTCGATAATTGAATTGATACGAAACGAATGTAAGCCGAAGCCACTTTAAATTTTTATGTTACTTAGACTTACATGAAACCAAGCTTGACCTGAGGAAGTACAATATTGCAAAAGTGAAAAACACTTAAAAATAACATTATAAAATGAAGATGAATAATTAAAGCCAATAATCCAAGATGAATGATTAAAAGTAGACTAAAACGATACAAAAGAGAATATGAAGTTTGTTCCCAATCATTGATAGACTTTGAAAAAAAATCATAGAGTAGAGACTAATACTAACTCTAGTACACTTTCTTGTATAAAAGTATCCACATAAGCATATAAAAGTATAAAAAGAAAGTTCATAAAAATCTCTTCTAAAGGTTCCTAATTTTACTCAAAAAAATTAACTATTGTATAAAATATTCAGAAAACATTGTCGTTTTATTCCATCTGTTTTATTTTTTTATTGAGATGAGATCAATCCTTCTCCACCTTTATCTTTTTCCTGGGCAATTTTAAAGTAGTGTCTTCATCGTCTACATCAATTGTGACATCAAGCTAGAACTAGATTTTTTTTATCAAGCTAGAGCTAGATTTTTTTTTTTACTATTATCTTTCTCTGAATTCATTCGTCTTTCGTCTTCTCGTCTAACTTCACAAGAAAGTTAAATGTACTTCCGATATTTAACATAAACTTCTTGAAATACAGATTTGATTATTTTTCTGCTTCAACGAGAACATATATATGTATATGTATATGTATATGTATATGTATATGTATATGTATATGTATATGTATATGTATATA
>JBAKGM010000233.1:16902737-16915435 GCA_037177215.1 Asparagus racemosus
TTTCACTACGCTTTATAGAGTGAATTTCCAAATTAATTAACAAAATAGTACACCAATTAGCAAATTTTATCAAATTTCTATAATAGAGCCAAAAAAGATTTATATTTGTGAAATGTTGATAAATGTTAAACTCATCATTTGCAAGAACAAAAAAAAGTATGAACATCATTTTCAAGGTTAAAATATGTTTATTTAGCTTGAACAATGGATAAACGGCCAAAAATTTACTGTGGCATGTAGAGCATGTTTAAAATTCATGAATTACACTATAGCATAAATAGTATTTATATTGAAAAATCATAGCAGCCCAGAAAGCACGGGTAAGAAGAAAATATTACCTAAGCAAGCAAGAATAGTGCTTACTGTGTCATGAATAGTATTTTTGAGGTTTTACTTTTATGTTAGAAGTACATATATTAGTAGACTATTACAGGAATGGTTGTATCCGCAGTTGCGTACAACCGAGACATTTTTGCTTAGATCTAAATATTTTTTTGTTTACTATAACTAGATATTACAGTTGCAACTATAGTTACAACCACAAATGCCCCTTCAATTCTCGCTTGAGAACTACACAATTTTGAATGTGAGTTACATTGCATTTCAAATAACTAAGACCTTATCAAATCAATGTTATGGAAAAACCATAGAGATCCTAATTACTCATGTGATACTTTTATTTCTCATAGGCCATGTCTGGATTAACTATTATTTTAAGGCAATAAGCCTTTATTTATTAAAATAAAATAATGGGGTGTTTAGTTCAAAAATTTTAGAGTGGATTAGATCGGACTATTTAGTCCATTAAAAATAAAATAGTCTAAAGATTTCAAACCAAACAAAAGAGGGGGAGAGGGTATTATTAAAGTCCCAGGACTATTCACATTTGGGATTAGATGTGAAAGGACCATATTGCCCTTAAGTTCCCTAACTATTATGTAAAATGCCCAGATGAATTTGTGTACCAAATAGACTTGCTGCGCTCGGGTCGGGAGTAGATGCATCAAGTAGAGCACGCGGATGTATACTCTTGAAAATGTCAACTGTCGTTTTAATTTAACCATTTTCCTAATTTCTGGGATTTATGCCCGTTCCTATCATTATGCATGTGTTTTTTGCTTTGAAGAAAATCAGTTATAGGTACAATATATTACTAAACAACGTTATTACACATTGTACGTGTTCTTTGATGATTTATAGCATTTTTTTAATCTTTATTATTATTCCACTCTTGTCAAACTTGTTTTCCAATAAATTGGTACAAATGATTACCAAATTTACATTGTGCTAAAGTTTTCATATTTAATATTTTTATATTAAATTATACATATATTTAAGTTTGTGATAGTTAAAAAACATGCTTTTACAATTGCCACTTCACAATTTGAAGCAATATCCAAAATGTTCCGAAAACTCTGCCAAAATTCAGTTGGGCTTGGCTAGGGATGGAATGACATTTTGGATGTTTGCTATTATATCTTAATTTTATACCCGTTATAATAACAAGTTTCCAAACATGACATATATATTAGAGGTATTAATAATAAATTGAACCAGACATATTATTAAAATTTTAACTCAATATTGTCTGCTAGATTTTTATCTCCAGGGCTATAGCGAATTAACTTAATTACAAGATAAACAAATCCGAAATTCAAACATGGCCATAATTTCTCCTAATTACGGCACGTGCCACTTTAATCAGTTTGTTAGGGCCGGCGGGGCAAGAACAGGGCATTGATTACCCGACTCACTTCGGCCGTGTACAATTTTTATGCAGAACTAATCTTTGTGCGGGAAATTCAACTGCGTTACGTCGCGAGAAACGGCGGTCGGGCGTGCCACGTCATCAATCCTGTGAACATGCAGGCCATGGACATGTGCTGGGATTCAAGGCCCCATTTTCACCCTTTCTGTGAGTTGTAGGCCCCATTTGTGGGTGAGTGTTTGAGTTCGTTGGAAGTTGTAAAAGATTTGTTTTCGCTGCCATCGTCGTCGACGGACTCTGTAATAAAGCTCTTTTCGTGGGACCCACTGTCAGTGAATGGGCTAAAAATGGGGGTTTTTGTAAACGAGTACCTTAGTACTTTTAACTAAGGTCAGCGTGCGGGAACCCGCTTGGCTTCACAACCTCTAATATACATTCGATTTATTATTCGAGGGAGAAAATAAAAAAGTGATCTTTCTCTATCTTCCCTGTTGATTTCCCCTCTGTGTTCTCTCTGCCCTTCCCTTTTTCAATCCATCAAAATTTAACGGCGTCTTCAAACCCTAGTTCTCCCGCCGCAACCTAATGAAACCCTAATTAACTCCCTCCGACATGGAATCAGCTGGAGAAGCTCGAGCTCATGTAAGTTCGTCTGTTTCTCGACTTGAAATCGCGTTGGGTTGGATCGGGATCTCGAAATTTCTCAATTCCCTCCGCGTTCTAGGATAAGTTTAGAATTATGGTCAAGTTTGTGATCTTTGGCTGAGTTGCAAATTTTTTTTTTTCGTGTTTCTTGAACACCGTGGTTTAATTTGTGGCGTTATGGGGTCGTATTTATGCCTCCTTTAAGAATTAAGTGTTATTTCTTGAGTGTTAGTGGACTAATGTCCGATTTATTAAATTCTATGCATCCATAGTAGGATATCAGTTGTCTTAGGGACTGTACATCCTTTCGCTAATTGAATTTTCTTGAATTCGTGTTATTTTACTAAACTGTGATGTAATTTTTTCTTTTGGTATTATAACTTCTTCTGCTATGTTACTTTCCTTTTTATCTCACTGTTAGTTGAATAAAGGGATTTTGACACCCTGCAATTTGTTACTACTTTTCTTTATTATTCCTTAATTTCTACACAGTGGCGGTTACAGACAAATTTTCTTAGGAGTGGAGACGACAAGTATCTATTTATCTAAGTATTAAAATATAATATTATAGAACAAAATTCTTGGCAAGTAGGCTAAAATTTCAATAAAAATGGGCTAAAACTCAAATGGGGTGCAGACATTTTTAAACTATGGGGGGCAAAATGAAAGTTTACTAGGATTCATAATGTAATTTCTATAATCTTAGTGGTGCAACTGCACCCCTAAGCTTATATATGGATTCACCCGCCCCTGTTCAACAGTTCTTAATGAGTTTGTCCTATTTGCCGATAATCAGGTGAATTCAGGTGTTTGCTTGGCTTTTTTTTTTGGCCCCTTATGTTTCAGCTTGTACATTTCTATGGGATATATTCTTCTGTTTTATGTTGTCAAAAGAAATTTGAATGATTTTGTTAGTTTCTTTAACCTCTTGCGATTGCACTATTTCCATGACCAAGAGAGCGGTTAATATGATATCAATCAGAGCTGATGAGATTTTGGCTTGTTTGCTCTTAATCTCCATTTAATTTCTTTACAGTTGGAGATTTCTGTGTTTTCAAGAATAGTGATCTGTTCCAACATAGGATTCTGCAATTTAGACGTTAATCTTTTTTCCTTGTGAAGATGACTCAGGATGATCTGAGAAGTAATGGGTTCTCGTCAGGCTTGGCCCTTATATTGTCTGATGTTGACCAGAAGGGGAAAACTCAAAAGTCTCATTTCATTTCATGTTATGAGGACATTGGCCACCAAACACCGGAAAGAACTCTAGAGTACATACTAGATCTCCCATACAAGTCAGTTCATCAATCTTCCCTGCAAATTGGTGTCAATTTTGTCCGGGATCTGTTGAAGAAATCTGTTCTTAGAATTAAAGGCACAGAATCAGATAATGTAGGGAGAAGTGGTTTGTTAGGTACAGATGATAGTCGCCGATCAAACATTGTTGTTGTGGATAGTTCTAGTGTTTGTGGGGACATCAGAGTGGTGGGTGAACCATTGCTCGTTGAAAGCTTTGCAGTCTTTAGCAGTGCCAGGTTCAATGCTTGCCTGTGGAAGGGAAAGTGGATGTATGAAGTAACACTAGAAACTTCTGGAGTCCAGCAGCTTGGTTGGGCCACTATCTCTTGCCCCTTCACTGATAGAAAAGGTGTAGGAGATGCAGAGGATTCATATGCATTTGATGGAAGGAGAGTCAGTAAATGGAACATAGATCAACGGGCATATGGCCAGTCGTGGGCAGTGGGTGATGTGATTGGGTGTTGCATTGATTTAAACACCAACACAATTTCCTTCTATAGGAATGGGGTTTCTCTTGGTGTGGCTTTCAGTGGAATTCGTAAGATGGGCCCTGGGGTTGGGTATTACCCAGCAATCTCTCTCTCAGAAGGTGAGCGTTGTAATTTGAACTTTGGGTCTCACCCGTTTAAGTATCCCATTGTTGACTTCCTTCCGATTCAGGATCCTCCTTGCTGTATGTCCCACATTTCATATTTACTACAGTGCTTATCAAGGCTGTTGGAAGTACAATCTGTTGATAGATCTGATTTGGGATCGTTTCAGAAATTGAGAAGCCTGAAAAGGTTTGCACCACTTGAAGAACTATATTACCCCCTCTGTCGTGGGATTTGTGAGGAGTTATTTACCACAATTGAGGCAAACAGAAGGTGTATTGAATATATTGCTTGGGGAGCGCTTGTTCCTTTCTTGTTAGACGTATTTGGTTTGCGGGCACCTCATGATTTCATGAATTTGGATCAGATAGTTAACTTATTCCTACAATTTCCAGGATCCAATTTATTGTTTCAGCACGTCATTTTGGCTCTTTCATGTAACTGTAGAACAACTCCACTTGTTTTGGTGGAGTGTCCATATTCAGGTTCATACCCATATCTTGCACTGTCATGCCAAATGTTCCATCACAAAGAGATGATGGTTTTGTGGTGGAAGTCACGTTTTGAATACATAATGGAAGGATTTTTGTCACTGAAGAGTCCAAACAAGCAGGATCTGCAGATGCTGATGCCTTCTGTCTGGTGGCCTGGGTCATGTGAGGATATTGGCTCTGAAAGGAACATGATGTTGGTAACAACAACATTATCTGCAGCTGTTGATAAGGTACATTTAGTTCAGTACTTATCCTCTTATGATATGAGGTCAATTCTATTGTCTTGCTTATATGTTCCATTTTCCAGAAGCTGCTAGATTTTAGATGTGTGCTGGCGTTATCCATTTCTTCTAACTTTCAAACTTACATATTGCCACATCAATGTCTTTATGTCTGACTTGAAATATGTTTCTTTTAAAGATTTTCTTCCTTTCTTTGTTTTTATTTTTGGAGGTTTGGTGAATGAGGTGTGTGGAAGGGCCTCAACTTCGGTAACACTGTTAATTCCTGGTCTCTTTCTGATGATAAAAACATGTGGTCATATATCTTTTCTGATGAAACATGCATAATCTACCAGACATAATTTTCTTGAGGTTCTCTTTCGTGTTTTAGCAAATCTTGTTTGAGAAGTTCATTTTATAAGACACCAGTAATATTAGTCAATGTTTCAGTTTGTCTGCCAAAATTTCAGTTCATTCGAAAAGCATCTCTAATTGGATCTAGGAATTAAGATTCAAGCAAAGCTAGTCAGAGAGGCATGAGTTTGGGCTGCTGGAGCTCCTGCGTAAATCTGCAAGTCTCTTGTTGCTTATTACTGCTCGTTCCCTTTATTTTTTTCACTTTCTCCCATTTATCTTCACAATTCCAGCAACCCTTCTTCCTTTTTCCCACAAAAAGAAGGGAAAGAAGAAACAAATTGTATGCTATTTTATTTAACGTCCAATCACTATTATTTTCTCTTTATACTTTTGAACTGTTAACTTCGCGCAGTGGGGGGGGGGGGTGGAATCTAATGTCATTGCAAGTAGTGTGGTGTGTGGCTTTCTGTTAATGTTACACTAACATAATGCCATCCAGTTTTGTTTGAACTGATTATTACCTTGAGCACTGTTAGAAATAGTTCTTTATTATTTAACTAACATTACTATAGGAAAAGTAAATTTTTTTGTCTCTGTTTGCATTCATGATTAGAGTATTTCTGTTAATTGGTAATGTTAGCACGGCAAAATTTGGGGAAATTTTGTTGTTTGGTTATATACTATTTGATCAGTATCGCAGTTGATCTGTGCAGATTGAAGAGATGCATCGGGAGATTTGTTGTCTTGTTGTGCATTTCATACCTCCAGTAACTCCTCCTCAGTTGCCTGGCTCAGTGTTCAGGAATTTTCTGCAGAACTTTATATTGAAAGTCAGGGGTGCAGACCACAAGATGTCTTCATCTGGTCTTTCAAGCAACACAACACTTGTTTCTTTGTACACAGTTATTCTCCATTTCCTCTCTGAAGGTTTTCCCATGGATGGTATCTCTGAATTGGCGGAAGGTACTGGGGAAAGTGCGGCGTCTGCTGTTGGTTTTCTTCATAGGGGTGGAAAGCGAAGCTTCCCTGTGGGATTGTTTCTTAAAGGCGATCCACATCGCACTTGGATTTCTAGAATTGGAGGCTCAGTTAACCATCTCTGCAAATTCCACCCTGTTGTTGATAAGGAATTGGAAGATGTGCAATGGGATGAAGGATGCGTGGATGATAATGATGATGCAAAAGTAACTCATTCTACAGTGCAAAAGCCCTGTTGTTGTTCAGTTTCGGAGATGGATACCGTCAGGTCATCAAAAGACAATGTTAGGTCGTCAGGTAGAAGCTTGAAGGGTCCTAGCAGTTCTATTTCGGAAAGATCGGCTAATGTTGCTGCAGAGTGCCCCACAAGGACTTTAAGTGAGGAGATTGAGGATAAACCTAGTTCAAGTGACCGGTCAGATGTTGATTTTGAATATTGTTCTTTTCGCCATTTGGGAAATGCACCATTGACTAGTCAATTATCTTCTGACATACTAAGAAAAGAGGAGCTTCTCGACTTTATGTTGCTGTTGTATCACTTGGGTGTTGCCCCAAATTTCAGACAGGCAATTCGGCTAACATTCTGTGCACTTCTTTCTTAGTTGATTATATAAGCAGATTAAGGCTGGTATAACTTTAATATGTATATGATAAGTATGAGCAAATACTGAACTTTTTTGTTCTAGCTTTGAAATCTTCATGGTTGGTTTACACTGGGTCTTCATATATTCTTACCAGTAAAAATATACTCCATAAAGGCGAAGTTAGATATTTGTAATCACGTATTCAAGTTCATAACAGATTTATCTTATCCTATCAATCATGGAGCTTGCTATAAGGAAGGGAACAGAAATTATTGAGAGAAAAAAAACAAACTGTGCACATGCACATTTTCCATTTTCTACTGACAACATATAGGACAAGTAAAAATGTTAGGCACAGACACCCCATGCATGTCTCACACAATATAACCTGTTGTATGTTCTCTAAACTTAATTTGATATCTATGCATGGTTTACATTCCTTTAAAGGTATGCATTTTTTTTCTCTGCACTCTTCCTGCTTGTTTAAATGCCTCACTCCTTTAAATATTCAATTCATCTTAATTTGGACCCACTTTGCAATTAGCTGTTCTGTTTCTTAAGTTTATTGCGCTTTTTTGACTGCTAATAGCCCAGGGGTGAAGAATTTCATTGCATTCTAGTGTGGTAAGTTCACTAGCAGAGCCTCTCCTTTCTTTTTGTCATACTTAACGAGACTAACATATCAAAGAGTAGCAGTTCCAAACACTAGTATAAGGCCAGTGCATGAGCACGGTTTTTATTTTATTTTATTTTATTTTATGTGTGTGTATTTTATTGGTTTCATTTTTGCCCTTCTTCTTGATTTCTTAGTTCTGTTTTGTTTCTACTTTTATCCATTATGATGATTGTTTTAAGGGCATTGTTATTGACCTCTATCCGTTTCTACTTACTGTTTATTTTCTAATTCTTTATGGTGCAGTTATTACAATATTGTTTCCCCTCAATATTACACAAACTGCCAATTTTTTTTTCTTTTCATCTAAAAGCTATCTTAAAAATTACAAATATTATGAAGATAATCTTTCTCATAACCAATAAAATAACGTTGTAGCATTTTTCAAATCTGAGATTATTCGATAAGAAATATCTGATATCCCTTACTGTCAAATGACAGATATACTAAATTCAACTGTTACTGTATATTCTCAATACACAAACACAGGACAATCAATAAATTTAAATGAGATGCAGTCGCTGTAAATGTAACATTAACTAAAGAGCCACGTCAAATCATAAGAATACACTATAAGATGCCTTTATAATTGAGATATCTGACATAATAATCTCAAGTGAATGTTGATATTAAACTGAAAGGCTGACACATAACAATTTCAGAAGTGCAAGAAGACTTCCTTCCATAACAGTTTAAATTTTTACAAAATATTGTCTCGTCGTTCCTGCTGCAAACATCCCACCATAGCAATACACATGTACAACAATAACAACAACAAAACCTCACCATAGCAATTACAGTATAAAGAACACTTTACCAATGGAACTTTTTTTTAGTCCGAACAAATGCAGAAGAGGAGGGGGGGTTTGGGTTTGAGGCTGTGGGATCCAAGGCGACTGCAATGCTAAAGAACAGCAGAAAGGTTTTGAGATCACGTACATAATTAGAACTAAAATTTTACTGCTGACTGCTAGTATAAGAACTTAGCCTCACTGTATTTATATTGAGCATGGTCATTGGTCAAGTTATTAGGAATGATCATTGTCACAAATAGCATAATTTCCTCACGTACAAAAGTTTTTTGGAGTTTTCACATCTTTGTGTTACAGCAATCTTTATTGTGAACAAGTAAGCCTGCAACATACTTTTGTTGATTAAGTTCAGATTATACATTTAATCTTTATCTTGTCTCTGCACATTTTATCCTTTCACACTCATTTACATTTAATCTTTGAACAAATCATTCAGGGCATTTATTACATTAAATATATATTAATTACCAGCGGAAATAATTCACAGATGATAGACACTCCAAATAGCATTATGGTAAGGAAGTTGTGAAAAAATTGTTTACTCATCACTTGAAATATGTAACAGGGATTGAGTGGCATTAACATGAGAAGCACTTTCTAGTATTGAGAAAAATACATTCCCAAAAATTGCTGGAAGTCGTAAAGGATATTGAGACCATATCACTTTGCTGCAAGTCATATAAAAGGACATATTGACACATATATCAACCATTTCAGGGATATTTAAAGCAATGCCTACATCACACACAAGATAATTGTAATATGGTATAGATTATAAGAAAACCTTGATAACCTTTTTTATCAAAATAATATTGCTCCTCATAACATAACTAAATTAAAGTAAGAGAATTTAAATTTGTTTTTATATTTGTAACTTGAAATTTTAAAGGGACATATAGGATACAAAATAAGGGAGAAACTTTTTTAAAATATAAATATTTATATTTATTTCCAAAAATAATTAACATAACATTTTATTACAAAAAAAATCCAACTTTCTGAAAGTGAGTTGTTTTTCAAAAAATTTTGATTTGTAACTACCCGAGATTGGCACTCCCAGTAAAGAATCTGCTTTGTAAAATACTCGAGACTAACAAATCTGAATAGTTAATAAAGTAGAATTTTTAAAAGTTGGTTGATTTTTGTAAATAATGTTTGTCGAATTTTATAATTAAATATAGAAGTTGTTTCTGAAAAATTTTGTCCATAAATAAATTATTCAGTATTCAATGATCTTGCTTATAACTATGGGTTTGTTTCATTTCAATAAATAATAGTAAACCCATTTCTGTGTAGAAAACCTATTTTTGTGGTTTTCCAGAGGATTCTAGGAATTGTTGTTTTTTGTTTGTTTCGCTGAAAATAACCCAGAAAGCAACCACGGGAAGCATGTGTTTCTTAATAAAGAGTTTGGAGGGAACCCAAAAAAAGAAAGAAAGAAAAAAGGAAATCACCACTTTATGTAAAGGCTACAAATCTCAAAACACTTCTTCACAATTATTGATTAATTTTTTCACCTTTCCAGCGATCTCCGCTCTAAAAACTTCGAAATGGGGTTTTTGCAAAATGCTGTCGTTTTCTGACGTTTCAGGACAACGTCTATTGAAATTACAAAAGTAACCAGACACATTATTAGGGAACCTTTTGGTGTTTTCTGACAATTTCCACCTATGTGGTTTCCAACCATTTCCGTACTTTTCCAAGCGAAACGAGCCGGCACTATATGCATTCTTTCTGTTTCAGTATAAAATTTAGAAAAATAAGTTTTAATATGTGACTGGTGCATTTGCATGTGCAAAGCTGCTACTACATATAAAGATCATGCTTGTGTTTGTAGAAAATTTAAATATATTCTTGAACCTGGAATTCTAGTGTCTGGTAAGTTCACTCTTCGTTGTTGGTCTCATAACGAGACTAACATATAAAACACTCTACCAAAGGACCTTTATTTTAGTGCATAAATCTTCAAATTGCGGCAATTCCATAGAAATGCAAAAAAAAGTTGAGTTTGAAGTTGTGGGATCAATGTTTATATAGACACAGAACCTTTGACAATACAGTATTTCAAATTATACTTTGCCTCCTGGGGTCCAATGTTTTATTTTTTGGTCAATGAGAATTTTATTTCATTACCAATTGAGCATGAAGTACAGAGTTTTCAGGTTACAACCAGATCCAGTACATCACAAAACAAGTAATCAAAACCGCTCACAACTCACAGTACAAAATATCACTCAAAATACATATGACAATCATTTGAAAGTATCAGCCCAGTTTTGATACTTGACAGGATTTGAAGCATGAAACACAGATGTAAGCTCCAAAACTTATATATCTCTTGATAAGCCATTCACAGGACCTTTCTTCTTCATTGTGAAGTCTTCTATTCCTCTCCATCCATAAGCAGTATGTACAAGTAACCAAACAAGCTACTTTCAGTTTCTTATCAAATGAATTATCCCTCATGTTAGTAAACCATGAATACTAGTATCTTCACTCACAACCTCTAAATATCAAATTCAATCAATGCATTATCTCATTCCAAACCTGACAAAAGTATTGACAGGTAGCGAACAAGTGTTGGTGATCATCCTGCTCAGATTTGGAAAAAATACATAAACTCTGCTGAACAATCCCCATTTTGATCAATCTGTTATTAGTTAAATGTCATTACTTGAAAGCTAACCAGACAAGGAAGGAGTGTTTTGAAGTACACGATGGACACCATACTGATTGATACCAATCAACTCTATCCACTGCAGGTAAGAGAGAATGATATATAAATGAAATTTTACAACCTGACCTGCAAATCGTGTCCATCTTTGGGCGATATTGTCAATAGAGCCTGATGTAGCCAAGACAAAATCCCCTTCTTTCAATAATTGCTTCCAGCACCAAGAACCATTTCTAGCCTGAACCTCCTAAAATTGGCTTTTGTCTCCTTGGGTGCAATGTTTTAGATCAAGCTAAATGTACATATTTTGTTTAACATTTGATTACAATTGCAGCATATCACAGATCATTTTCCAAGATTTCCTGTTCATTCCTACTCACTTTGTCCTTGTTGTTTAAACAGCTAACATACGTTTGATTTTTTTTTTTGGGAAGTTGTACTGCTGTTATCCCCTGACAAAAAGTCTATTTTGCAAGAGCACAAGACTCCTGTTCACTTCAAATATCAAATGTTAAGTATTTAAAGAAAACAAGTGTTTCTTCATTTTTAATAGTGCAAAGGAAACAAGTGTTTCTTCATTTTTATTAGTCCAAGGGGCTTAAGTTTCAAACCTTGAAGTTTTCCAAAAATAAAAAGTTTCAGACCTTGTGTTTAGTTCTTTTGTGTTGGAAAGTGTATGACGATGATCCTTTTCATTCGAAATGATATGCATCTGATCATGATCATACATAACGCTTTTTTTTCTAAAATGGTTTTATGACTTTTGATAGCTTAGCATGTTTTGGGGGCTACTTAGTGCAATCTTTTTAAGGTGACACGAGAAGAAGAATAAGAAGAGAATTCTAACACATTTTTGCCTATTCAGATGAAGTGGAGCCCATTTCGTACTTTAACACTACCAGGCCAGATTCTTTACTTGGATCATGAAATTAGTAAAGATTTTTATTCTGTAGACAAGGTACTGCATTTATTGTAAAAGCTGCTGACCATCTCCTGTAGCTTTTCTCGTCAAAAGAATGAAGCTTGAGGAATGAGGGCTTTTAGTGACACACGATGATTTTACGGCTCTCCATAGAGCAGTGATTAACAAAAAGGAGGCTGTTATCAGCAATCTTCTAAGGAAAGTTAGGATAGGGTGAGGACGTTCTTCTTTTCAGGCTTCATCTTACCAATATTATGTATATATTTTTTTGGGTTAATGTTTTCGTCCATGTTGCAGGATGGTGCCACTCTGCTACATTATGCAGTTCATGTTGGTGCCATGCAAACTGTGAAGTTACTGATCAAATACGGAGTTGACGTAAATGTTGCAGATAAAGTGTGGCATATAAGTGGCCACCTTTCTGTTGAGTTATCTGGATTTACTAAATACCTGCATGTATTACATAAAGGACGGATGGACTCCATTGCATGTAGCTATGCAAAGTCGATCTAGAGACATAGCAAAAGTATTGTTGGTAAATGGTGCTGACAAAACAAGAAATAATAAGGTAATGATTGCAAAACTTGCATTCTGCCTATGAATCTGATAATGGGTTTTATTTTAGTTTGTATTATTGACCAACTGAACATGTTTCATTATTTACAATTTAATCTTCTCTACCATAATTGTACGTGCATTGAGAATTTAGTGATCTTCTTTTAGTTGTGAGAAGTTGAG
>JBAKGM010000233.1:16919825-16936501 GCA_037177215.1 Asparagus racemosus
TGTATGACATATACGCTCCAGTTTGAGGGGGAGTGTTGGAAATATATAAATATATATGGACTAATATGTAAAATGTACACTCTGAATTCTATAAATATAGATCAACAGAAAAGCCTCGGTTTTTGAGCTCTCTAGAAATCTAAATACGATTGTTTACACATACACTTCCTTTAACTTCTCTTACGCACATGTCATATTCTGGTCCTCTTTTTAAAATATTTACTATGTTGTTATTTAGGGAGGGGAATGATTCGACTACACCCAAGGGAAGGGGATGGTCGGGGAAGGAACAAAATAGAACTAATTGTGTTTGGATAGAGAATGAGGGGAAAAGAGAGTACACTCCAATTTGTGTTTGTTTATAGAGTAATGAAGGAAAGGGAGGGGAGCCTACATGACCAATATACCCTCTTGAAGAACTTGTACATATAAATGTTCTTTTTTTTCCAAGGACAATTTTGGAATAGTGGAAAAGTTTCACCTAAACTCAATCCCTCCCCACCCACTCCGTCCACTTTAGGAGGGCTATGAAAGTGTGTGAATTTGTTTGTTTTTAACCCTCCCATCCCTTCCCCTTGCTAATTAAAATTTCTAAATAAACGCAACTTTTGGAGGTTAACATCCTAACCTTCCCAACCCCTCCCCTTCCTCTTTAAAAAACCTATTCAAACTCACCATAAGTGTAAGAGCATTTTAGAAACAATCAATATTCATTATTTCACTGCCTTTTTACAAGTGACCTTGTGTATTTATAACAATACAAGAGGATGCATGCTTTACATTCTGGTCAAAGATCTAACAGAAAGGTACCATCTTTAACTTACAATAGCCAAAACTAATGTCATTATAATGAATAGATTAATAGAATTAGGCAAGCTTGTTATATTAAAAAATAAATAAAACATTTTAGAAACCTTTCTTGCAGTGACCAGGCAAAAGGATTTACCTGTACAATCCAATCAATACCGGGGATGTCAAGCCCCCTTGCAGCAACATCAGTGCACAAAAGAACACCACTCGGAAGTGCCGTAAAAGATGCCAATGCTTTCTCCCTTGAAGACTAAAAAGTTCAAGACTAAAACTCAGCAAATACTTAATATGCACATCTCAAGTATTTGGCTGCAGAAGCGAGCAAGTAATAGTACATTATAAAATCATTGTCTTTCTCACCTGCTTCATCTTCCCATGAAGAGGAATTAGTGAACAGTCCTTGAGAAGTGTAAGCTGTGGAAGAACTTTTCCCCAATAATCAACACAAGCACATGTCATGAAGTAGCTGAAATTAAGTCCATAAATGAGCAAACGAGAATTTCATAGAATCTAATGTTGTGCAATATCATTGTGGTGCAATATCATAATTATTATGATAATGCATATAGAAAGATAAATAGGAAATATCCAAGAGTTCGCATATCTTCATACATGATTATCTTGTTTGAAACGTTTTTTGATAAGAATTCAACAAGCTGTGACGGCTTTCTTTCTGCTTCACATAGCACATACTGCAAAACATTGACGAATTTAGAACATGGATTAAATTGTGGAGTATTAGGACGTTCTATCAGTCATTCTGATAATATAAGAAATGCCAGCAAAATGCAACATATTCCAAGTATATGTCGGATCGTGAATTTAAATAATACACTAAGGAAATTGAAGTTCATGTCATGTTATGATAGTAAGATGTAAAGAGCAACTTATTGAACACATTGAGGTCATGAATTGCCACTACGGATCGAATTTTCCAAAATAATGAAGACATTAAATACTGCTTACAACTAACACATTTTTTAATAGTCTCCCATTCAAATCTTTCACAAAAAAAAAAAAAAAAAAAAAAATCTAAGACTGAATTATCTACACCTCTACAAGAGTTCACACTGGCAGCTTGCTGTGCTTCGTCCAATATCAGCTGCATACTTGAGGAACCTTGAACTTTTAGAGCATAGCCACCATAAGTCTACAAACAATCGACTAATGCAAAAATGTAAAGAGAACATTGTTTTCCCACGAACAATATTGTTCACAGTACAATTATAGAGCTGTAGGAGACTGAAGATTTTCTAAGAAATCTATTACTTCAATATAGAAGAATAGGGTCATCGAAGGTACTCTGTGACAGAAATCTGAAAATACTCTTAATAGGATGTGGACTGTGATTGAAGTGTGAGTCACATGCATGGTTTAACACAATGCACCTAGGGGCGTGTTTAACAAGTTGAAAGTGAATTGAAAGTGTGAATTTACTTTCTTTTACAAATGACTTTCATGTTCGTGCTAGATGAAAGTGAAATACAAAGTTTATTTGAGGGAAAAAAATTATAGTTGAAAGTACAAATGTGAAGATGATGTGGCAATATAGGATTCATTAATAAATACAATTAAGATTATTTAATTAAAAGCGGTGTACACTTCTTCACCTTCATGTGACTTCACCAACTAGCTTATAAGCTTCACTTACATAAACTAGGTGTGACCAAACAAATTATAATTCTACCCAAACAACTTTTTACAATTTTTATCATAAAAGGCAAAGGCCACCAAAAGCTAACATAGGTTAAAAGTTTCTAAAAATAAGCCCCTTGAGCCTCTACAACTCTTTTGCATTCCACTTTCACATTTTCTTGCATGCAAACAAACACCTTAAAGTATTAAATGTGAGTCGCTTTCTCACTTTCATTTTTTGCATGCAAACAAACACCCTCCTAGGGCGAAAAACCTGACACAGTCTGAAATGAGTAACTAAACCTGATACTAAGTCCTGTTTGGCAAGAGGGATTAAGGTGTAGGTTTAGGTGTTACACTGTTACAAGTTTTTACGGAGAGGGCTAGAAGGTTTTTGCAAGTAGCGTTTCTTTTCTCTTCTTGTTCTTTTTTTTTTTTTTTTGGGATAGTGCGGTGTGAGTGTCGGGGTTAGCAATTTTGAGTTAATTCTTAGCATGAATAATTCCACTGGAAATGGGAGTTATTTTTGCCAAAACATATAGTTTACCAGTGGTTTAAAACTCCAAAGAGAACACGCAGATTGTAACCTCAATATGAAGCTAAAGGTTTCAAGAAAAGATTATTCAATGAAGTCCAAAAGAAAATAAACAAATACATGTCCAGAACATGCAATAAATATACCTCAATATGAAGCCCCAAAGGCGTCTTTGAAGCAGCTAATTCTTGTGAGGATTCCAGATTACCTAGTGGTTTGGTTTCTGTTCGAACTTCAACCCTGACTGGGTTTCTTAAGCCAGCCCTTGAAAGCTCTTCAACCGCCTCAGTTTGGGTTGCTGAAAAAAGGCCAGTCCTACGGAGTTTTGGTAACCGAGAGATGACTGAAGTGATTTGCTTTTGAAAACCCATGTCGAGCAACCTATCAGCCTCATCCAATATCAGGATCTGTTTTAAACGAAAAAGAACACAAATATTACATCCCAAAAAATTTAAGGACATTAAAGTATTCACATTAGAATGAGGTTTAAAGGGAAAATCAAAGTGGTCCGATCATGCTTATGTTATCTCCTGATAAAAAAGGAACTTTCTTAAGAAACCTCCACAATGATTGAACTTCAAATCAAATGTTACCACTATTAATTATTGTAGCCAACAATAAACCTCACACTCTATTTGCAATCAGTAAAAAATTCTTTAGCTTACTTTCACAATGAAAAAAATTATATAATAGCTCTGCCAAAAAACAAAAACGAAAGAAAAACTAATGCATAGAATACCTCGAAGCTCCGAAAATCTAGGATGTCTACACGATCCATAATATCGTACAACTTTCCAGGAGTACCAACTAGTATATTTGCTCCTTCCTCTTCTATTCTCTTGATGTCTGTCTTTATGTCCACCCCTCCAACAAGAAGCACAGTCTTAACATTTGGAACGGTCGAGAAGAAAGGTTGTGCAACATGGTATATCTGAGATGACAATTCCCTTGTTGGAGAAACAATCATTCCCAACACCTGAATAAGAGAGTTAAACATACTTAAAACGTACCCAAACACTAAATGACAAACTACCAATGAATGAACATCCCAAATATAAAAACTACATAAAAATTGAGCTTGCAAATTTCATATCAAGTGCATGAAGGTGCATGAAACTCCTAAAATTGCGGGATCTAGGGAGGGTCGGATATCGAACCATTAAAATGTTGTTATAATGATTTGAACTCTGGGTCACAATCAGGAAAATTATCATTATTAAAACAAACTCATAATTTCCTCTATTTTTGTGAACAAAGAAATTTTTTTTGCATATATATATTTTTTAGATAGAATTGCCACTCTTTAACTAATATATTTCTCTCCCATATACAACAAGGAGATGACGTTAAATGCAGAGTAAGAGTTGCACATAAGCAAACAAATGACTTCTGCTATTCAAAGTTTTAGCTTTGTTATCCAGAGAGTCTCAGACACAAAGTTCTATTTTAAAAAGTAATTTATTTAAAACAGATTTTAATAAATTCATTTTGAGATAAAAGGGGTTAATTGGAACACTAGTCACTCCATTTATGTCATAATTAGTTGTTCGTACCTGATGATGTAATTAAATACTAATTGGGCCGCTAATCAATTCTAATGTTTTCCGTCAATTGATATAACGGATTTCCTTGACGTAGCATAAAAAAGTCTTGGTCATTTGATATAACAGATTTCTTCCTATGTGTAATGTGTTTATCACTTATGAAAATGAAAACATGTGACATAACAGGCAACTTTTATTGAGTAATTACATTGCATTTGACATTTTGTTCTTGAAAATATTAACTAGTGACACGTTGAGCGAGCTGCATTACTTCAAAACAAATGAAAATTTACAACTCAAACTTACGAAAAACATTAGAAATGACTAGCTACTCAATTAGTAATTAGTTACATGACCGGTCACCCGAGCAATTACCCCGGATAACAGCTTTGTTGTAGTTGTTCCCCAATTAAAGCTGAAATTTCACTTATTACGTCAAATGTCAAACGAAAAGGGTAAAAAAAACAATCTAAGTAAATCAAAAAAATAACAATACGGGTAATTCAATAAATAGACTAAATTGCAAAACCAATTAATAACTAACCTGATGAGATTTCGGCGAAGGGCATCGACGAAGAATCTCGGCGACGGGCACAACGAAAGCTAGGGTTTTACCCGACCCGGTGGCGGCGTCGACGGCGACGTCCTTGTAGCTGCAGAGCAGAGGGATCGTCGAGGCTTGAACCGGAGTGCAGAGCTCGAATCCGGCGAGGGTCAGGGCATCGATAACGGGTTCCGATAGAGGCGGTTTTAGATCCGAGAAGCGAGTGGAGGTTAAGGCTCTGTTCTCAGAATCTGCACCCGCCATTGGTTGCAGAGCTCTGGCCGCCTGCGCGCTCTTCGGATTTGGGGTTTTAAGGGGTTTTCCCGGATTTAGGTTGGACGTGTATAAAGGGCTGAAATTGGGCTAGAAAGGCCCATTGCGTTTTCGTAGGGATAATTGGATCGGGTTAAATCCCCAAACTAACCCTGATGCTAATAATCAATAAAAATTTAAGGACATGCATTTAGATTTCACATTAATATCTACGACAAGATGTTCACAGAAAGGGGGGAAAAGTTGGAACATACGACTTCAAGGTTTTGATGAAATGACCGAGACTTTAAGACGCATGTGTAAATCTTACTGTCATGAGTTCAACGTGAATTTAAAATAAAAAATGATAATTTGGGTAAGTGTAAATTTCGATGCAGTGACAACTTTGATTTTTCATTCTCTTGTTATTTTGACTATGATACAATCACAACAACCACAACAAAAACGAATCTTTAGAAAGTAAAACATGTTTGAATTCTGATCTGGTTTGGCGAAAGCTTGGATCGTAACTTAAAACTGGTTGTGCTAGACAAATTTTTTATCCTAATTTAAGTTTTATCGTGATAAACACTCTCTTGATCAAGAATAGAACTTCAATTTTAATTCGGGGTGAGTTGCCAAACTGACTTTTGAGAGATCATAAAAAGTGTTTTATTTTTCAAGCCATAAAATTACCAAACAATTTCATAGTCTCGGGAAATCCTACTGTAATTACATTTTTTGAGAGTTTCTCTACACAGCTATTGTAAAATAGGAGTTACTGTATAAGAGAGATGATAAATTTATGGCCGTCAATGAGGTAATGAACGGTTCAGATTTCCTGCTCAATCCACTTAATGAACCGGGTAGGCGGGTACGCAAACATACCCAGCGTAATAATTGCGCTTCCGCCCCTTTGCCGGCACAAAAACTCCTCCTTCGTCTCCGAGCTTCGCTCTCTTCGAATGGCGTCGGGAGATCGAATCCTGCTCTGGATTCTGATCTCATCGTTCCTCGTCCTCGAGCCTCGCTTCTCCATCGCAGGATCCTGCGAGCTCAGCGTCCGGAATCGCAACGCCATCTACAACTACAGCTTGGTGTCTCCCATCCCCAAATACCCTCACGGCGCTCAAAGCGAGGACGGGTAGGTCATTTACCCGCGATCTTAGTACTCTTTTTCGAATTCGCGAAGAGGGACAAGATCGTGTGATTTTACTTCTAAATTGTTAGAATCGAGGAATTGTTTCAGTGATTTCTTTCACTCATAATATTAGACTTCTGAGGTGTCTTTGTTAATTTGTGGTTAAATATGCTGCAAACGAGTTTGCTTGGGGATTTCTGTTTGTTTTAAAGTGAATGCCATTTCTTGATTTGAAGTGTCCGTAGGGTTTTATTGTGGAATCTGGTGGCGAGAGTAGTGGAAGAACTAAACCATTTGAATTTTTTTGATAGAAACATATTGATTTTACCCAAAATTGACCTTGAGGCCATCGGTTATGTCGAAAGTTTAATTCTCAATCAATCATTTTTGCCGGTGTAAAAACATTTTCTTGCTAAGTTGTTTGTAGAAGTTCTTTGGGGTACATGACACCGAAGGACTGCTGGCCTTTGCAAACATACCAGAAGCAATTGTTTGATAGAACTTATTTATTTAAGCTTGTTTGTAAGTAAATGGAGAAAAAAAAGATAAGAGGAAGGCTTAAAGAGAACTTGGTAAGAAGCCATTAAGAAAGATATGACAATAATTAACTTACTGAAGAAGAAAGCACTCAACAGAACTGAGCTGAGGAGTGGGATTTATGTAGCCAAACATCAAAAATTTGGGATAAAGGCTTTTTGTTGTCGTTGTAAGGTTCTTGATAAAGCTTTTTGGTGTGGTCTACTATGTCTGTGTATACGTGTTAGTGGGTGAAAACTTTAGGGGTTCATATACCATATTGATTTGCCTTTTGGATTACAGAATCTATGTTGTGAGGTTGGCTGAACCCGGAGTCAATATATACTTTATCTTCTAGATTGGCATGACCATCCTTAAGCTGTGGCTACTAGATATTTATAACGTCTGTATGAATGCTATGTTATTCACTAACAGAAAAACCAACTTATTTTGTAGGTTTTACAAGATAGCAGTAAATGAGACTGTACTCTGGTTTCAGGTTGGCTTCACCAGGTTACCATTTCTGTTTGAACTTCATGACTTCATATTTGGGTACTCGCTTTTCTGTTAATAGTTGACAAAGGAAAAGATTTAGCATCACGTACAATCAAAATTTTAACTTTGGATGAATATGCTATAGAATTATGCTGCTTCAAATTGAACTGCCTAAGTTTTATGTTATTCAGGTCTTTGATATTCAGCTCATCGATTTGTATGTGAACAGCTATGCGGTGAGATGATATTCAACCACGATCCACCTACTTGCTTTGGATGCCAGGTAATTTGCGTTCTCATATTTTCCTCGTCCATTTTATCTTTTTTTAACGTTTGTTTATCATTCCCTTAAACAAGTTATGTAATTCAGGCCAAGAAACTCATCATGCATATTTTTGCAATATGCAGATTTTAGAATATTTTATGGTTATATCTGGATTTATAATGGACTATTCAATCCTATTATGTTTTCAATCTTTCTATCAGTGGGTGCCCCTTTGCTAATGCCCAACTTATTTTCCTTTCTCTATCAATGACACATGCCGCTATTATTCCATGGGCTAACGTGGCTTGCATCCATTTCTTTTCTGGTACTGTGATACCTAATGCCCACTTGTAATGGTATCTTAAATATAAAGCAGGTTTAATTTCCGTGCTGTGACCTTGTGTGGTGGTGCTAGACCCATGGACTATACAATCTGTGTCCACAGGTGACGTGGGAAAGGAGGCAGGTGAATAGTGGATGGATAATGGGTAGTATGTGTAATGGTGTGGAGGAGGAGCTTGGATTGGGGTTGGGGGGAGGGGAGGGGGGTGTTGTGGTCAAGAGAGAGCAAGGAGATAGATGAGGGAATCTAATGGAAATGGGCAGCAATAGGTCACTGACAATAGGGGTATATACTTTTTAAACCCATAAAATGGAAAATTTTTGTTTGCAATCCGTATGGAAGAGAGTCTGAGAATCACATGCCTATGGAAAAATACAATGTATGTCAACCTTTGCTATATCCAATTGCCCATAAAGTGCGAGGAGGATGTTCCCTCTACTCCTAAGAGGACATTCCAACTCATCTATGCATACAATATACATAGATAATATGTATTTTTATCTGTGATACTTCTCAGTTGTAAATTGGTCTTATTTTATGAACCTGCGTGGTTGACTGTATGTTTCAAAGGACTGCGGTGTATATCACCTTAGGCAAGTAATGTTTAGGTGGTTTGTTTTGATGACATGTAAGAGAAAAGATAGCCTCTGAATAAAAATTCTGAATAAAAAAAAACCCGATGAGTGATTCTGGCCAAGAGAGAGCAAGCATTCTCATGCGGTATTGCTTATATTCTATATTTAAAGTTGTCTACGTAGTATTTGATGCTCCACATGTCAGATTAAGGGGTTTCAAACTGACCTTTATATTAAAGGTAGAAAATTAAATTTCATGTGTTGGTATGAAACTGTAAATAAACCATTGTTTTTTGGGACATAATCAGATCCTGAAACAATTTCAGAAGGAATGGTTTAGACCTTTTCCCATGTTATTTGATTCATAGTGTTGGTCTTTTTTTTAGGACAAGAAGAGGTATATTTTACATTAGGATTATGGTTCTTCGTTTCAAATATTCTTTGTCAAAGATTATAACTATTTCAAGTAATTTTATGCACTTCACTGTATGATTGTATTTTTGACTTAATGCGTAGTGACCATTGTTATGGTGCTTACTGATTCACGATCTTTCTTCAGTGTAAAGTGGTAGAGTTAATGGGACGTCCCACTCACGAGAGAGGCAGAGAGGGATTACCTATTATGAAAATAGGCATCAGGATTAGAGAAGGACTATCTATTAAGTATGCCAATACCTATAACAATTCTACACCACTCTGCTTACATGATCACTGTTGTTATTCTTTGCTTCCCTATATTTTATTTTCAACACTCATTAGGAGCTCAATTTTCTTATTATGCCAAAGTGATAACTATGTTTAGATTTAAGCTGTCATAATTCCAGTAACTTAATTATCTCAACTGCACAAAGTGTCATCTTTAGACCAATGTTTTAGATTCTCAGAATCTTTCTTTCTTTCTTTTTGTTCAATTTCCTGATAAATCTGATATCCTTTCAGTTATGTGAAAAGTTTCTCCTGTAACTTTATCTGCTTATTTCTTATCATTAACATACTTTAATAGGAATGTGGAGGACCTTCACGGTGTGGCATGAAGTGCAGTGCTCTCGTGGCAAACAATGTAGGAGGTAGATTGGTCTTTAAGATGAAATTCCCTCATATTTGTTTTTGTCATGTCTGCCATATTGAGATAATAATTACATTTATAAAGTGTAGATGAACATTTCCTCTACTAAACGCGTGAATGACCCACTTCATCTTCGTTTGCTAATTGTGGTTACCCTTTACCCGAACTGATTTGGCATACTTACACTTACATAATTTTTTTCCCCCAGTCTACAAAGCATTACTAGGGCAGTAAGGTAATAGTATCCTGTATTGTATTGCCATATTGGTAGTTAATACAGAAATCTCAGTAAGATATATATTTACTTGTGTCTAAGTGTGTATGTCAAGTTCATGTGGCATGTATTTTTATCTAAATTATGAAAAAAGCAGCAAAAAGGTTAAGGCAGATAAGTCAATATTTATAGTTATGGGCTTCCAAGCATGTAGGCCAATGAAATAGCTGAGCAGTCCTGTTTCATTAATTAGAGAAAAAGGAAGAACAAGATAAAATGCAATTTTGATCACACCATTCTAGTATCATTTTAATGCCATAGTCTTAATATGTCAATGACATACGTAGGAAACTCTCATCTGATTAAGTCGTTGAAATATTCAATTTCTCAGATATTAAGACATTCTGAATGTATTGACGATCTTGTTTGGCATAGAATCTCAGGTTTAAATCGGTGGCTTATCATTAAGTTTTGAAAGTTTACACTTTGTGGACATCTTTTGCAACTAATAAAACTGACAAGTAAAATCTAAGATACAAACCATTAACATTGAACACAGATTTTTGGAGTACGAAGACAGATGAACTTTTGCTACATAATACTTCAACCATGATCTCCCTGTATATATGTTCACACGGAAGTACATGGTGGTTCATCTATGGATCAATAGAAGAACAATGCCTATCTGGATTTTAATGATAATAATAATAATATTCTATAATCCCTAGTCATTTAGGAAATGAAATGCTTATCTAATTTTTATCATTAAATTCACTAATAGTCCCTCTTACATCATGATGTCCAATATAGATGCCTGTATGATCTATTACAACGACAACAAATCATGTGAATTGAGGTTCTCATGTGTGTATCAATGCATAAGAACCTTTTAATTGTATGAGTTCATCTGATATGTGCTGTGGTTGTTTGAAATTTCTTTGTTGATCATGATACAAAGAACTTACTAGCAATAAGTCGAATTAACATGTTTCTGGAAACAAACATTTTGTTTGCAATTGCTTAATGTACTAATACTGGAAACATCTATATGGTAAAGTGAAATTCCATTCGCAGCATTTTACTTCAATGAGTCATCAGATTTATGTTGTGTCATAAAAATTGTAATGTACTTGGTTGATCATTATATGCACAACTTGGAAAATATATACTGAATCTTGGTTAATGTGGGATTATGTGTCCTGTAAAACCAAAATGTCATGGACATTAACTAGGTGCCATAAGCTATATTTACCTTCATCTTTAGAGTTGCAAGCTTGACCTTTGCCGAACATGTTGGGAATATTTAAAGCATTCTACTTAAACTATGGAGGGTGTTATCATAGAAGACCAATGACATAGGAATCTGTATGACTCCGCTATTAAAAGCTGCCTGTTTGAGCATGCAGACACACCAAAGGTTCCATTTTGTTTCTGGTTTTTCATTTTACATTTTAACTTTTTTTGTTTCTAGTTAACAGCATGGTGCAATGTTTTTGGTTTAATGGTAACCCATGAAATTTGGCTCTTTATTTATTAGTTTGCCATTTGTTTTGATTAAATGTTTCTTCCTCGATTTATGCAATCCCTTGAGGTAATTTGTGTCTTCTCTAGTCATTGAGCAGGGTCATTTCCCTAGTTCTTCCTTTCTAGTTAAATGACACTCTTGCTTTCTTTTGTTAACTTATTGACTGTCTGTATCCTATCCATTTCAGTAGCTCAGCTGTTTCTCTGGCAAATTAGTAGTAGTAAAATGCTTTCATGACTTGAAACGGATCTTACTTTATCAAGTGTTATTGACAAGTTCCAGTTCATATTTAGCATCACTAATTCTCGTCAATGAATGTCTTATCTTCTCTGTCCCACTTTTTTTTAACCATTTTCTCAGTTTAAATATTCTTTCAGTTTAAGCATCGTATATGTCTAGGGACTTTGATTGCTGAACAGCATATCGAAAAAGTTTTCCGCTGATTGACTTTTCTACCTCCAACCATTGATTGAGCGAACAATTTCATGCTGTCACTTCGCTTATGTGCACCAATGCAAGTTATATCTTTGCTCATACTAGTTGGACAATGCATATATGCTTTAATGTATCGTTAATACTTAGATACTGTCACGTATAGAGCTTCAGTGTTCCGGCATAGTCATTCTGAACATGCTGACTGATGTTGCTGCATGTGCAGGGTATGATATCTGCCAAACTATAGGATATGGATCAAATCTCGATATTTCCCTCATAGGTAAGAATGTATTCTTCTTTTTTCAGCTGACAGACAGTCATGATCTTGTTGAAATTAGATATGTTTCCATTATGTGTATGCTGAAATGTGCAGATAAAGGTCTTTCTAGATTACGTATGTATGCAGTGTCAAATTTGTGACATGATTGGACTTTATTAGATCTTAAAACTTAAAAAATCCATATGCAGTTGACATTGATGGGTACCACATTGGTCAGCTATACATATAGAAGGAAAAACAAATTTGGAAATGAAATGTGGCAAGCTATATGACATCGAGATGTATGTGGTGGACTCGACTTTTCTGCCATGTCACTGCTGTTGTGTGTACCTTCAGAATTACTATTTCAATATGTTGTGTTTTCTTGTGCCTTGTCATTATGGCTATCTGTTCCCCTCAGATAGCATATCTTAAGTAAAATTTGGTAATCTGTTCATAAATTGCATCAATTGGCGAGGCATTTGTGTAAGAGGATTTCACCTATTTACCATTCCCTGAAGGCAACATAACAAGTGTTCCACTTGCTTTTTCTTCCTTTGCCAACTTGGAATTGGGCTCCTTTATGTTAATAGTGATTTTTTTTGTCTTCAAGTAACATTATCTGATCTTTTCTCTATGTGGATGTTGAAAGTGAGGTAAAGAATATTGAAACCAGCTTGATAAGAGATTAGCGTTTAAAATTGTTTAAAGAAAAAATTTGCCTGCTGAATTCAACAATCAGAGTGCATCTGTTTACTCTCTGTTCACTCAACTTTAGACTTTTCTGGTTTATCTTCCAGGTAACATTGTCTGGTTATCAAAATCTATCCATTTTCATTTACTTCTCTCAGCTTTAGACCCTGCGGTCTCTATTACAGAAAATGTTATCTGTTTATTAAAATATTTTGTAAACCTTTGTATACTTCTTTCTCTTCTAGGCTAAATGTTATTCTCATTTAGGTGATATTATCCTTACCTACGTGTTAGTTACAGGCAACTACAAGCAAAGGCTTTGTGTTTATTGTTACTCATGGTTATTAAATGCTATCACGCTAGACTGCTTTTTTGTTCATTTGAATTCTACTGAATCTACAGTCATTACTCATCTGCTTCTTCTTACGTCTAAGCATATCAGTTTCCTCTCTAATTAAGATAACTTATTGCATTTGTTTGCATTATAGACGCAAAAGATCCACAAAAAGGAGTTGTCTTGAGGATGTCTGCTATTGGTCGAGATCATAATTGTTCACTTTCTGTGTCAGTTTTCTGTGATTCCCGAGAAGCTCAAGTAAGTGTGGCTTCTTCAGTTAACTTTGCATCTCTCAACCTCGTGCTCTTTTCTTACTGCCTATTGTTCCTTGTACTGTTTTGCTAGGTGCCAAGTTCATTGCAGTTGCTAGGGAGCTGTGACTATGTGAGTGTGATTAATTGTTATACCTTGATATTTATCTAATTGAAGTACCTCTCTCATGTGCTAGTCCTCACTGATCAAGTAAATCAAGAACAATTAGCCAGTGATTTGTTTTGTTAAAATGGGGAAGTAGAAATGTCACACCCCCAGGATCTTACACGGATCCGACCGCGGGGTCGAGCCCTGTCAGATCCTGGAGGTATGACAAGAAAATTGAAGGAATTAACATTAGAAGCTCATGTGAACTTTTTCTTTTGAGTTGATCGATGAGGATATATTGTAAGAATATGTTAGAATGCATTAGCAGAATAGAGGAGTGTGAGTACAGTAATGGCAACTGTAATTGCTTTTAATTATATGTTGGAAGATTGTTTTCTCTTACTCATTAGCTGATTGCTAAATTTTACTGGTAAAAACCCTCTTGCATTCAAATTCCGTTCTCTTTGTGTGGCAGTCACTATCCTACCCACGTTCTCTTTGTGTGGCAGTCACTATCCTGCCCATGTGTCCCTGTTTGTTGCCCAATTCCCAATTTCAAAGAATTGCCTTCATTAATGAGCTTTTCTATTGGGATCTTCAAATATCACATATTTAATGTTAATAACTCGTATATCCTGACAACTATTATCGTGAACAAGTTGTGGTACTTTGTAGTATTGTAGTATATGCTTCCTGATCTTTTGAGCTATTTCAATCCTAGTTTTTTGTTCTTTTTTCATTTATTCTCCATGCACAGACTTGTGTACATAAATAGGATTAAGATACATGATTTATTATTCTCCAGGCTACGGAGCTTAGGCATCCATCTGGTTGTGCAAAGGTTATTTCTAGCAATGGGAGTGGATGGGGATGGTTTGGTACTCTAATGATCATGTATGTTTTTCAGGGTTCATCTATCACTTTGACCTTTTTTGTTTAACGAATTTTTAATAATAAGTCATTAGCATGGCTTCTCAGCCCACTGAAGAATCTTTAATTTCATATCTTGTCTTTCTGACCAAATGTTTCTTTCATATCTTGTCTTTCTGACCAGATGTTTCTCTTTTCAGAGTGCTTTGTCTTCTGGGAGGATATATATTGATTGGAACCATATATAGGTTCTTTTTCCTTGGAATTCATGGTGCAGAGGTACAATATTATTGTCACCTTAAACTGCTAACATACTCACTAAAGGTCCAAGGGTCAGCCCTTATATAGTATGCTGAGCACATAACATTACAACTTTTCTATCAGACTGCAGTCGTGTTTCAGGTCGTGTAGACAACATATCATCATCCATTTGGTTTACTGATGTATGTCCCTCACAATAATGTGATTCGATAATCTTTATTCATATTTATTCCTAGGATTAACTGGATTACAATAAGTGAAATCTTAGACTGAATTTGGTTTACTGGTTTTCTTTAGTGTAAGCTAGAGCATCCTGAATCCGAGAATCCAAAATCGCCATCCGTACCCATTGTTTCATCCAACAAACAAATTAGTATGGCAGGATGATGGTCACAACATTTTATTATTGGTTGAAAAGCTATGATCTTCACTCCTATGATTTATTGGATTATGATATCAATATTTGACGAATTTAGATGGAGTGTAACCGTTGAGAATTTACCAATAACTTTCAAGTATGTAAAAATATTAATGTAGGAATGAAAGGTGATTTTATTACTAAATGTGTTGAGTATTCTATATTCTTAATTATGTTTTGCCCTAGGTAGCACGGACACGGGTGCGGACATGGACATAGATACGGACACGGGTCACGGCAAATTTGTAAAATGTAGGATACGGGGACATGGCTATGTGTGTGTGTATAAAATTTACGTTAGATCAAATATTGAATTAAAATACATAAAATATTTATATGTTTCTTTATATTATCTATAACAATTAAGAATCAAGTTAAATAAAACTAAGAATAAGGTTAATAACAAAAGTTTAGTTTTGACCGCATGGGATAATACAATGGGTATTTTTCAAATATTTAAGTAATGGGTGTTAGTTTTTGGGTTCAAAAAACCAATTGGTTTTGAACCCGATATTACCAAAGAAACTAGTTTAGGGTATAAGTAATGGGGAAATCGGATTTTGCTTTGAACCACATGTGTCCATGACGTGTCTGCGAAGAATCTATGTCTGACACGTGTTGGACTTGGACACGGCACCGAAAACTCCATGTCCGAGTAACCTAGGTTTGGCCACATCATTGAATGATCATTGACAATCAATTGACATTTCCGAGATGAAGCGACACTATTGTTAATTTGTTTATAGCTGTTGCCATGCTAAACTGTAACTGCATACACATGTGTAAGTGCATACACGTGTAAGTTCGTGCATGTTATTTGTTTTGTCATGCTAAAAATTTGTACCACATCTGCATAACATGTTACAAGTGGAATATTGGTACATTGGATCCAAACTAATATTAATAGAGTAATAAATGATAGTTGTATGTATCTGTTTATTTGTTCGCGTGCGTGTGAGTAGGTAGGTATGTACGTACGAATGCAAAATGCAATTAATCCTCAGTTGTTAACTGCTTTTTTTTTCTTTCAGGCAATCCCGAACCTGGAGTTTTGGCTCAGTTTACCCCACAGAGCAAAGGTTAGTCTCTGGATTTAAGTAATAGCAAATTTTAGGTGATATTCATTGTTCTTAGGGATGCAGCATAAGCTTAGACATGTGTTTGAAATAAAGCACATGGCGTGCACTTGGTTTTTGGTTTAGGTGGCTCATCATGGTTTAGGCGTAGTGAAAACGTGGAATTAAAAATCCTTAGCTTTTTTTGTTTATTATTAGTTTTTATTTTTTCTATTATTATTTTTAATGTCTGGAATTTCCATAAAATGTATTAGATTTCATCAAAAGTTATCCGGAGCATATGAACTGTAAATGAAATATATATTTTCAATTGCAATGAATTATGTTATACCAAGGTCTTAAATATCGGATATCGGGGAAATATCGGATGGCCAAAGTTCATATCGGATTGCGGATATCGGGGAAACATCGGGGATATGTGTTAAATATCGGAATGCCATAACGAATATTTGCATATATAGTATAATGCATTAAAATGTAATCTCAACATACTTAATGAAATCTAAG
>JBAKGM010000233.1:16939025-16981312 GCA_037177215.1 Asparagus racemosus
GTTGTATTTTTATTTTGATTTTTCTTCATTGTAAAAGCCTTATAAAAAGGCGATTTTTATTTGAACTTGTTTGTAATTCCATAAAGGTGTAACAATTTCAGATTCAATGGAAAAATCAACAGCTCCTATTTTCCCTGCGAACAGAACCTAAATGGGAAGGCCCATTTGTAATAGAGACAGTCTATTCGAATGGTGCATATCGCCTAATTACTCAAAATGGCGACTGACCATTAATGTCGATAAATAGAAAGTTTCTGAAGAAATACTAACCTTAGTATCGTCAGGATAACCCGTTTCAACGGGAAGTTCCTCTTGGGATATTTCACCCACTTTCCTCGAGGATAACCCTGAATTTTCCTCTATTGCAAATTCTCTCACCGATCAAACTCATTGACGGTGGATTTACAAATCTTTCTGTCCAAGTACCAAAATCCCATCTTCATTCCTTCCCTGAACAAGAGGCCCACTCAAAATTTCTTTCACGCTGGACATAAAATATAAAATTCTCTCTCTAAGCATAAGATACCCTTCACGGTAAACGAAGGGCTCTATCCTTTCTCTTTCCAGGCCTTGCCGACTGAAGGTATAGGTTAGAAATGAATTTTCAGATCAGGTCATTCGACTGAAGGTTGCCTGAATCTTTTTAATTCTCTGAGTGGAAACTCCACTCTTAGTTTCAATCCTCTTCCAGGTAGCACCGACTGAAGGTACGCGTCAGAACTTTCATCCTAGGTAGCACCGACTAAAGGCATGCGCCAGGATTTTTAGACCAGATTGTCTGCCTGAAGGTCACCTGAGTCTTATCGGTTCTCAGAGTGGGGATCCCACTCTTAGCTCCATCTTATTCCTAGGTAGCACCGACTGAAGGTATGCGCAAGAATTTTAAGACCAGGTTGTCCGCCTAAAGGTCATCTGAGTCTTTCCGGCTCTCAGTGTGGAGGTCCAACTCTTAGTTCCATCTTCATCCTAGGTAGCACCGACTGAAGGGAGGTGCCAGGATTTTCAGATTAGGTCGTCCGACTGAAGTTCACCTGAATCTTATCATTTCTCAGAGTGGAAACCCCACTCTTGGTTCCATCCCTCTCCTAGATAGCACCGACTGAATGTATGCACTAGGATTTTCAAATCAGGTTATCTGACTGATGGTCGCCTGAATCCTCTCAAATCCCAGGGCATAGTTCCTGCTCTTGGTTTAATTCATTCACCATAAGAGATAGAATATAAAATTCTTCCTCTTTCACTAATTTAATGTTATCAACAAAAAACCATTAATCCAAGATTCTTCTTGGGAAATTTGATCCCGAATCCTAAGCAAGGATAGGTCGACGCCTCACACACGTCGTCGGGTTAGTCTTCCCGTGAAAAAAGTGTAGTCTATGTATTCAATATCATAGCGCCAAGTCTAATAGAGTTTCATTCTCTTAGCACAACGTTACGTGTGGAATGTGTTCAAATAATCTGCATGCTAGCCCGATTCAAAAGGCAGTCGGGAAAGGCATGCCAAATCCGTTAAGGGCTGGGGGTTGGCCAATAGCCCCAAAGTCGACACCTAACACGCGTTGTCAATTTAGTCTTTTCTCTAATTGAAGAAGACACCTGAATTCCAGTCGGGGGTATTTTATTCCGAAGCCTAAGAAGGGATAAAGTCAACGTCTCATACGCGTTGCCAAATAATTCTTAGCTGTAAAAAGAATAACGCCGACATATTCGAAAGTGTGGCGGGTCGTCATTAATGGCACTAAAATTTACGCCTTACCCGCATGGGGGATTTTATTTTGAATCCTACGAAGGAATAAGCTAACATCTCACACACGTTGCCAGTTTTAGTTGTTTTCCAATTAAAAAAGGGGCACCAAGGTTCATCTTGGGGAATGTTATCCGGAATCCTAAGAAGGGATAAAGCCAGAGCCTCACGTGCGTCGCTGGTTTAGTCTTTTTCTGATTGAAGAAGACATCAAGTTTTATTTTGGGGAAGTTTATCCTGAATCCTAAAAAGGGATAAAGCCTACGCCTAACACGCGTTGCTGGTTTAGTCTTTTACCGATAGAAGAAAGACACCAGAACACCAGTTTGGAGAATTTGATACCGAAGCCTAAAAAGGGATTAAGCCGACGCCTTACACGCGTTGCCGGCGGGTAGTCAATTTCTGTAATAATTGGTCTAGTCTACGTATTCAACATCGTAGCATTAAGTCTAAAAGAGTCTCATTCTTTTAGCACAACGTTACGTGCAGAACAGGTTCAGACAATCTGCATGCTATCTCGATTCAAACGACAATCGGTGAAGGTACACCAAACCCGTTAATGGCTAGGGGTTGGCTAAAAATCCCGAAGTCAACGCCTAACACGCGTTGCCGAGTAGCCTCTTACCGTAAAAGAGTAACAAGCGTATGCATTCAACATCATAGCACCAAGTCAAAGAGAGTTCATTCTTTTAGCACAACGTTACATATGGAACAGGTTTAAACAATCCGCATGCTAGCCTAATTCAAACGGTAATCGGTAAAAGCTCATCAAATTTGTTGATGGCTGAGGGTTTGCCAAAAACCCTGTGAGTGTTGTGGTTGATTATTTCAAATGAAATATGAAATCATAATGAGCAGTAAAAAGGAGGATAATTTATTCAATCAAAAAATAGCCAAGTATTTCAAAACTACAGCAAGATCAGACATCAAGTTTATGACAAAAGACTTGAAACAACTCCTCGCTGTAAGCTCGCCTAAATATGAAGTTAGCACGGACTTCATCAAGTTCTTTCTCGAAGGACTTAGCCCATTTGCAGCAGATAAAGGTGCTCAAGACAAAGAGGAGATAAACAAATAGAGAACCTCATTCATCAAAAGATTTGGGGGCAATATATTTGAACAAAGTTATGATAACACGTTCAAACAGAAGAAACAAAATGTCCCAAGATCGAGGCGAAGCTTTAGATTTATTCAGCGCAGTCTAACACCGTGAGCGATTTGAGTTCAGCCTGGAGATTAGCTAACTGCTTCACATGGTTCGCCTGGACCTGAGCCTCCGCCTCCCTCTCGAGCATCTCTTCAGAAAGCCTGCCAACAGAATCCTCCTATTCACGCTATAGTGCAGAAGGGTTTGCATCATTTTCGAGAAGGCGCGACAGACATCGGTGCTGTCGCGCTTGAGGTCCTCTAGGGTTGACCACCTCTTGGAAGGATGAGCACTCATCCGGGCCCCGGTAGGAGTGTAAGCGTCCATCGCATGTTGTAAAAGATGTTGCCGCTGACGCAGATTCATGGCAATCGCCTCTTGCTCCACTATGCATTGTGCTCGAGCTTCACGTTCTCACATTATCTTGACTCGAGCTTCACCTATGAGGAGCCACACCTCGTTGCATGGTTCAAAGAAGGCCAGTGTTTTCGAGCGAAGCGCGAGACCCTCCTAGTGAACAAGCTTCCAGCCATAGCACAAGGCTAGCTGAATACCGCCCACTCGCCAAACCTCCCCCAAGCAGCTTACCAAGAACGGGTGGAAGTCCGCATAGAACCCCCACCTAACACCAATAATGGAGATCACCTGTTTCAAAGCATCCTCCAACCGCTGAAGGACGCCCCTCACGGTATTAGAGTCAGGGTCAGCAAACCCCTAACCCGGAACAATCACGGCAAGAGGTTAAATCTGAGGGAAGGGCCCGTCATGGTCAACAGGCAGGTTCCACCTGTAACCTCCGATGATAGCCG
Organism: Asparagus racemosus; assembly: GCA_037177215.1. Taxonomy (NCBI): domain Eukaryota; kingdom Viridiplantae; phylum Streptophyta; class Magnoliopsida; order Asparagales; family Asparagaceae; genus Asparagus; species Asparagus racemosus. The sequence continues at coordinate 16,942,726 of JBAKGM010000233.1, forward strand.
AATCAGGGAAACTAGGGTTACACTGAGGTTGAGGAGTGGGCAACTCCACTGCGAACTAAGGTGAAGTGAAAATGGCAGAATCGTCACGTGTGGAATAATCCTCGCCATGGCGTCCATCAATTGCATGAGAAGGACACTCCAGAGGGGTACTCGACTGAAACAAAAAAAATCAGGTTGGGTCAAACTCAGATAAAAAATTTGAGGTGTTGAAGTGATTTCGCAAACCCGTGAGATAGAGCCACGACCTTGTAATGGGAGAACCGATGTCGGATGGACTACAGGATCATAGGACAATATACCCCGTTACATAAAAAAACGGGGTATCCTATCTTGCCGGCTGTGGTACATCACAGAATCGCTCCTGTCAATGGCTGAAATATAAGCGTCAATCCTCACCAAGGAGGAGTCAAGGCCGTGTAAGCGTCAATCCTCACCAAGGAGGAATCAAGGCTCTTCCCAATCGCCTCACCAAGAAGAATGAAGCAGGGATGCAATATGCAAACCAGAAGTGTACAAAAGGACGTGAATAGCTCACCGGCAAATGATAGGAGTATGCCCTCACGTGAAGGGGTAGACAGCTGGCTCCTCGGAGCGCGTGATCTTCCCGACGACATGTTAACTTGCACAAAACCAAATGTATCAGATGCAGGCAAATAAATAATAATAATAAGAGGGGGGCGTACTGTGTTGTCCTGGCCAAGGCCGAGACCCTGTCTCAGCCAAGGCCGAGACCCCGTCTCGGCCATGGCCGAGACCTACAGTCTCGGCTGAGGCCGAGACTGGTTCTTGGCTACGGCCGAGACCAAGAAAAAAAGAAGAGAAAAAAAGAAAAGAAAAAAAGAGGAAAAAAAGAAAAAAAAAGAAAAGAAAAAAAAGAGAGAAAAGAAGAAGAGAGAAAGAACCCTAGTTTTCTTTTTCATGTAAACCCTTGTACACATACCTCGTAATTCGAGAAAGATGAAATGACACGAGGCGAGAAGAAAACAAGAAAAAAAAGCAAGGGGGGCGGCCTATATTAGAGACAAGAGAGGAGAGGGGTATTTATAACAATCCCTAATGAGCCCAACTCAGTTCTAATTAGAACTCTAATCAGCCCCTAATTAGTAGTCCTAATTGGAGCCCTATCCGGATGCCAAAACAGTACCAAATCGGCCCGTTAATTAGCTCCTCCTCTCCCCCACACATCTGAGAGATTCTGGACAATTTTTTAGCAAAATTATTGTCGCATGAAGACCGCTTCACGTCTGGTTCAATTGATACAAGTTCCAGAAATACTCTAAAAAGGTATACGAGTCTAAACTGTTTCCTATTTTGACGAGAAGTTCCTGGAGGATATTTCCGTAAAAGAAATATTCTTAGGGATAACTTGATAAATGCTAATGAAGCGTGAAAATTGTATCGACACTGATCAACACATTGCCAACGAGGAGCTCGTTGATACTCTAAAAGATATACGAGTCTAAACTATTTCCTATTTTGACGAGAAGTTCCTGGAGGATATTTTCGTAAAAGAAATATTCTTAGGGATAACTTGATGAACGCTAATGAAGCGTGAAAATTATATCGACGCCGATCAACGTGTCACCAACGAGGAGCTCGCCGATACTCGATGAACGCCAATGAAGCGTGAAAATTATATCGACGCCGATCAACGCGTCGCCAATGAGGAGCTCGCCGATACTCCAAAAAGGTATACGAGTCTAAACTGCTTCCTATTTTGACAAGAAGTTCCCAAATGATATTTGCTTAAAAGAAATATTCTTAGGGATAACTCGATGAATGTCAATGAAGCGTGAAAATTATATCGATGCCGATCAACGCGTCGCCAACAAGGAGCTCGCCGATACTCCAAAAAGTTACATGAGTATAAATTGTTTTCTATTTTGGTTGAGAAGTTCCTGGAGTCTTTTTTCAAAAAATTTTGTTAAGGATAACTCACCGAAAACTCTAACAAACACACGAGTATAAACTGTGTTGACGCCGGGCAACGCGTTGCCGCCGGAGGATTTGCCGATCAACGGTTTGAATTCAAGAAAAATTTGGACGCCGGTCAACGCATCGTACTCGCCGATTGAACGCTAAAACTCCACATATTTTGATGCCAATCAACGTGTCATAGCGAAGAATTCCCCGATCGACGGAGGAGTCTCGTAAAAAGTTGATGATCAGTTGAACGACAATGCACCGACACGAGTCAGAAGCAAATTTACTCAATCAGCTTCAGTTCAAGATTCCGACAACGGTCAGGCAATAAATGCAGCACCGTGATGCCTTCAGCTATCTTACAAAGAACTGAAGAATCTGAAAGGATTAGAGGAAATCAAATACTAAAGCTAATCCCAAAGGACATTCATCTATCAACTTCAGGTCAAGATCTCGACAATGGTCAGACAAAAAGTGTAGTACCGTCATGCCTTCAGCTATCCTACAAAAACCTAGAGAATTTGAAAGGATTGGAGAGATTGAACACCGAAGCTGTTCTCAGGTCTCGTCACACCGACTGAAGGTTGGGGCCTATCATATCCAAAGTATCCCAGGCTCATCAAAAAATCGAGACTGAGACACTTTGGAGGGGGTATCTGTAGGCGTTGAAAATCACTTATCAGTACCCGAACTAGACTCGTGATGGTGGGTTGACAACCTACGACCCATCTAATGATGCGACCAAGAACCGCTGACGACGTAACTACGCCGCAAAATGCATAAAGCGAGTTGACAAATGCATGAAGTGAGTCAGCAAGGTGTATAAGTCAACGAAGCGACGTATCATGGAATAAATCCAGCGATGAAGCTTCAGGTCAGTGAGATTCAACAAAGCGAGTCGACCAGACTCGAACGTCGATGAGACGGAATCAACCGGACTCAAGCGACGATAGAACTACGCCGATCAGATTCCGGAATCAACAGAACGATCAACCGAGCTCTGATTCAGCACGACCGGATGGAAACAAACTTAAACAGAATGGCAGACGAGCAGACGAATGCCAGAATGGAAGAGGAGCGCCAAATGAACGCCTCAGCACGGCCGAGGCACCATTTGGTGCCTCGGCCGACTGAGGCACCATTTGGTGCCTCGGTCGTGGCCGAGGCACCAGTGGTGCCCAGCCAAAAAAATCCCCCCCCTAATTCATTTGCCTATAAATAGGCTAGGGAGGTTCAGTTCTGGGGGCTGAAAAAATTTTGCAGCTTAAGGCGAGATCTACGCGAGCTTTTGCACAGATCTGAGCGTCCGCAAAAACAAAAAGACTAGATCTAGATCCAGTGCAAGCGAAGAGCGTCTTCAACCTCAGATCCACGTGGCGAGAGGAAGATCAGGAGCAGATCTACATCAGATTTACAGCATATCCCTCCAGATCTAAGCTTGGTCTTAGTCCCGAGAAGAGCCGTGAAATCGCTTGGTCGATTTCACTTGCTTTAGGCGATCTACTTCCTTCTTGAAATAGTGCTCTCGATCCCGTACATCTTGATTTGGATCGGATTACGCGGTGGTCCACAGACACAAAAAGTCCCTGGCACAGACAAAGACACCCATGCAAGCGAGGATCTGATAAACGGATCCCGCGTTTGTTCATTAAGGGTTATAAAGTTGTAATCTTTTTTGATTTTTCATTGTAAGCCTTATAAAAAGGCGATCTTTTTTATTGAATTTGTTTCTAATCTCATAAAGATGTAATGAGTTCAGCAATAAAAATCAATTCAACAACTTTTCCCGCGAACATCAGCGTGAAATGAACACAATATTCTGTGAACATCTACAGAAGACGGTCGACTATTACGTTGACGACCTTGCGATCAAAAGTTGTCACAAACAATACCACATTAATGACTTGAAAACGGTGTTCAAAATCATGCGAAAGCACCAGCTCAACATGAATCTGACTAAATCTTTTCTGGGGGTATCATCAGTCAAGTTCCTAGGATTTATCGTCACATCTAAGGGAATACATGTCGACCGTGAAAAAGTGAAAGCTATCCAAGAGATACTGCCTCTAAGAAATCTCAAAGAATTAGAGGCTTACAAGAACGATTAGCCTACATCCGAAGGTTTATTGCCAACTTATCTAGAAAATATCAACCATTCTAAAGATTCATGAAGAAATGTTTTTCGTTCATTTGGGATGACGCCTGCTAGGAAGCTTTCATTGAGATCAAGTAGTATCTCACGAAGCCGCCAGTCTTAGTCGCGCCAGTATCAGGTAAGCCATTCTTGGTCTATGTTAGGGCAATGGACCATCCCTTGGAGTACTTCTTGCTCAGAAAAATGATAATGACCACGAGCAAGCCATTTACTACCTCGGCCAAACTATGATTGGCACCAAGCATCGGTATAATCCAGTTGAGAAGGAATGTTTGGCTTTGGTTTTCGCAATTCAGAGGATGCGACCGGTCAATCTATCCATGTCATTTCAAGAGTCAATCTTCTGTGATACTCATGATGAAACCCGGATCACTGAATTTCAAATTAGCAAAATGGGCGATACCGCTTTCACAGTACGACATGACTTTCGTACCACAGAAAGTAGTTATGGGCCAACCAATTACTGACTTTCTAGCAAAGCATCATATCCTAGAGTCTTCTAAACTTTATGAAGACATTCTGGATGAAACCTTTGAGTCAAACACTGTCTCAAACCATAAGATATGGTAACTATACTTCGACAGCGCGTCAAGACGTAACCACAAAGGAGCGATCGTCACAGCAGTGGGGGTAGTGCTCATTGACCCCATGGACATGTTCTCCCTCGGGCCTACTCATTGACTGAGCCATGTTCTGACAATGTAGCCAAATATAATGCCCTTATAATCGGCCTTCAACTCACTCAAGACATGGGTGTCAAAAATCTTGAAGCTCACGGTGACTCCAAGCTTATCGTGAATCAAATCAAAGGAGAGTATGAAGTTCGTCACAAAGACCTCATACCCTACCATAATGCAGCTATTAAGCTCGTTCAATCATTTGAAGGCTTCTACATCAGTTACGTAGCTCACCTCGAGAATACCCACGCAGATGTGCTAGTCTCCCTTGCAGCCACACTTGCCTTGGCACCCAAGTCTACTAGACGCATCATAGTGGCTAGCCATCACTTATGCTCCCCGAAGTATATTCTTGAAGCCAACGAAGTTCATGCTATGCCAACTCACCTCGAAGGTAATGATTGGTGGTCCCGATCATCGACTACATCATACACAACATTCTGCTAGACAATCTAAAGTAGGCATTCTCCATTCAAAGAAGAGCCCCGCACTTTTTCTACGATGCCACTACACAGATGCTATATCAACGATCTTTCGACGGTATTCTTCTCCGATGCTTATCACCAAGTGAAGACCGAAAGGCATTAAAGGAAGCCCATGATGGTACATGTGGAGCTCATCAACTGGGTCCCAAACTTCAGAATCGACTTCATCATCTAAGTTATTACTAGCCGATAATGATAGCAGATGTGGTAGCATATGCTAAAAGATGTCATGCGTGTCAAGTCCAGGCTGACTTTCTGCATCAACCTCTGAAAGAACTTCATCTGACAGCCACATCATGGCTGTTTGAAGCTTGGAGCATGGACATCATTGGGCCAATTAGCCTACCATCCACCAAGGGCCATTGATTTATACTGCCCATTACAGATTACTTCTCCAAATGGACCGAAGCCATTCCCCTCAGAGAAGTCAAAACATCTTAAGTGATCAAATTCTTGAGACACCACATGATTTACCAATTCGACATTGCTAGATGAATCATTCACGATAACGGCCCGCAATTTATCAGTCGATCATTCTTCAAATTCTGCAACAAGTTCAGAATTTAAGATGTGGCCTCTATGCCATACAATCTAGATGCTAATGGTCTAGCTGAATCTTTCAACAAAACTATCATCAAATTTTTGAAGAAGTTTGTCGCCTCCAACAAATGAGATTGGGATGAGAAACTTGGAGAGTGTTTATGGGCTTATCGAACAACAGTCCGCACTCCTACTGATTCAACGCCATTTTCTTTGGTCTACGGATGTGAAGCCATGGTCCCCCACGAAGTTTGTCGCCTAACTGACTTGTTGAGCCTCGCCTAACTGACTTACTAAGTTTCGCCTAGCCGACTGTTTCTCAAGTAAGTGAACTTCGCCCCATTTAGTAGAGCGTTGAGATGAATTTCGCCAAAATGACATAGTGAATTTCACTAAGTCTCCTAATTAAAAAATTCTAACTCAATTTGTTTGAGACCCTATATGGCGAATTTCACTAAGTCCCCAAACTGAGAAAATTTTAACTCAATTTGTTTGAGACCCCTATTTGGCGAACTTCAAATTCAGGCCTCGCCAACATAAGGAAGTGTGACTTTCACTTGCAATACAACGACTCCATGTAGAGTTTACGTTCTCCACAGAAGTAAAGTTCATACAGATCAAACACACGAAGATGGACAATTTCAAAGAAAAGAAAGTTCATTTTTATTGATTGAAGACTCTACTACATAAAGGCGACATTCAGACTATCTAATTACAAGGATGATGGGTATTTGTTGCTATTTGCTACTGCCCTATACTCCTTACTATGGGTAATGTGAAAACTGAGGATCATACAGGAGCTGCACCAAGTGATAGCCCTTGATCCTCTGATCTCACAAAACTTACGGAACGAAAATTTTCCCCATGCAGAAAAAATAGCCCTACTTACTCCTCCCTAGGCCCTATGCTAGAGGATGAGAAGAAGTTGTTAAACAAGAAGTGCTCTCTTGCTCGGGACTAAAACATATCAAGAGGAAGAAGCACTTCTTGTAACCAAAATATGACGTTGGGCCTAAGTCAGCCACATGACGTCTAATTATGTTGTAGGTTCACATTTGTGAAACCTAGTTACTGTCAGAGTCCTTGCTCGTGGAGCTCCAAGGATCCTCCTTCAACCGCCATCTCAGTTGTCGAACGGTCTTATGCAGAGCGTGGCATTCGAAGCTGCACGCATCTCTATTGTGGTTCAACTCACCCCAAGTGATCGACTAATTCTCGACAATCTGCTCGAGCTTCACCTTCTCAGCTGACAACAGATCTGCCAGTGGACGAAGTTTGCGGAGTTCATACACTTGGTTGTCCTTCACTTGGGCAAGCTCTCGTTGGAGTTGTTTTATTTCTGCTACTCTATCTAGGAGAATCTCCAATCTAAGCAATGGAGACTTAGACATAAAGAAGAAGATGGAGAAGAAGGTAGAGATGAAGATGATGAAGTTAGAAGGGGAGTGGTGCTATTTATAGCCTTTTTCGAATCCAAACTTTTGAGAAAATCACATCTTTTGGGATTTGATTGGACCGGACAAAGAGGCTAAATCTTAGCCTAAAATTCAGTCAAATCTACAGCGGATCTCGTGAATCTTCAATCAAGAGACCTCAACCATAGATCGTGGTGCATATGTAGAGGCAAAATCCCAATAACTATCACCAGTTAACGAACGTTGCTAATCGATGAACTTCGTCCACACAGCCCAAAGTTAAGCGAACTTCACCAATACCCATAATTAATTGAAGTTTGCTAATTTCTCAACTTTGCCTCAACAATAGAGACTGCGAACTTCATTCCAAACACAAAGTTGGATGGGTACAAGCATCATTGAGCCTTCAATCTACAATAAAGGAAGCTATGTTCAATAGTACACCTCAAGCAACCAAGTAGACTGAAGATGGCTTTCAAACCCAAACAAGATGACTCGAGCTACGTTCAACGATACACCTCTAGCTATTACCCAAAGTATTTCAATCCTAGCTACAAGTCAAAATGCAAGATCTTAAAAACCTGGGGGGGTCTTATAGACGGTTAAAATATATTTCCACCCAAGCCAATATTTAGCTTGGATCCAAGAAGTGAACGCCCATAGGCTAAACAATTCAAACGGGCCTACAATAAGCTGTAGTGAAGGTCACTTAACAAAACATGTGAACCTTGCCATGCAGCCCATCCCGACTCGATCCGACCAAGTTAAGAACGGGTCGACTCTCAAATAGCTGTAGCGGACCTCGCCATGCATCTCATCTCGACCCGACTTGACCAAGTTAAGAATGGGTCGACTCCCAATTCACACCCCAGGCTGAGTCAAAAGGCGTCATTTGTCATCCAAATCATGAGTCGATTTCTGTGTAAAATTCAAACTCACAAACAAAGTTTGCCAAATTCAAACTCATAAACAAAGTTCGCCAATCAATGAACTTCGATCATAACAACCCAAGTGGGCCACGTCATCCACAGTTTTGAAGAAGGCTCATCCATATATAAGTGAGCCTCTCCCAAACGTCTTCAGTGAACCCCGCCAAAGCCGTTTGAGGGCTACTTTCAAGGGAATAACCGCTCTCCACTATCTCCTATTTTGATGGCCACTTAATCCACAATTAAAGGCCTTTAACTCTCTCTTTTAGACTATTAAAGGAGAGGAGATTGCTCATTTTAAAAAGTCTAATTGGATCATTGAGAGATCAACACACACGCATAAAGAGATTACTAATCTCGTACTTGCGATTCCATTGAGCAAAGGTGCTAAGAGAAGACTGAGTTATCTTCCAAGCAACTAAGTTCTCATCAACAGCAAAAGACTCATCATCTTAGTAGGTGCGTCAATGGAATACAAGATCAACATTCCATCGGCACACAGAAAAGAACTTTAGAAAATATAAATTTTTCTTTTGTTTCATTGTAAGTCTTCTAATTATAATCTGAGCTAATTGTAATACAAAAGACCCAAAACAATGACCTTCAGACAGTGTTGTCAACTTCCATGTGTTGTTTCTTCTGATTGCCCCAATCTCATTGTCCATCACCTTTTGCCAATTGGATTCTTTTGCTGCTTCTTCATAGTGAGCGGATCATATTTTGCCAGTAAGTAGAATAGTGTGTAGTCTTCTACCATTTTGATTGGTTCTGTATCTTCATACAGATCCCTAAGGCTACACATTCTTCTTGGTGCACCCCTGAAGAGTTTCCTTCGCTAGAGCTAAAAGATGATGTTGTTACCTGTGTGCTATCACTGTCGAGATTGAATGAACTGGACTATTAGGTGGGGTTTGCTCTAGACCTTGTTGCATCTCTTGCAGATCATCACCTTCTTGTTCAAAACATATTCCTTTAGTAGTTTTCTATTCATTGCTGCATCTCTAGTAGTCTTTTTCATCGAACTCCACATCTCTTGAGATGATTATCCTCTTGGTTACTGAATTATATAGTTTTTATGCCTTTATTCTCCTTTTATAGCTGACAAAGATGCACTTCTCTCCTTAATCATCAAGCTTCTTTCTCTTCTACTCCAACATAGGTGCATATACTATGCACCCAAAGACCTTTAGATGGTCCACAGTCGGTTTATGGCTGCTCCAGCTCTTTGATGGTGTCTTGAATTTCACGCTTTTAGTTGGACATTTATTTAGAATATACACTTCACAATCTATGGCTTCGGCCCAAAAAATCTTTGGTAGTTACTTGATGTTCATCATACTTCTTGCCATGTTGAGGATTGTACAGTTATTCCTCTCTGCTATGCCATTCTGCTGCGGCATGTAGGCCATTGTGAGCTGGTGGATGATTCCATGCCTCTTTTCAAACTCCTTAAACTCCTTCGAGTTATATTCTCCACTGCAATTAGATCGAAGTACCTTGATGTAGTTGCCGCTTTGCCTTTCAACCATCTCCTTGAACTCCTTAAATTTCTCCAATGCTTCAAATTTCTTTTTTAATAAATAGAACCAAGTTTTTTTTTTTTGCTATAATCATCAATAAAGGTAAGGAAGTACTTGTTATCTCCAAGTGAGATGACATCAAATTGTCTTGAATATTAGTATGCACTAGCTGAAGTGGTTTGGTTTTGGTTGCCTCTCCTTGACTTTCTGACTTTAAAGCTTCTTCTATGTTGCTTTCTTGACAAGCGTCCTTCAAAAAGCTAATTAGGGTGATTGATTTGTGACAAGACTCTCACTATTTTCTCCTTCCAGAGAAGATTGAGGCCACTGAATGTAAGGTGACCAAGGCGTAGATGTCACAACTAGGATTCATCATTGATAATCGACTGAGGTATTTTGCAAAGTCTGAATTGATACTCAAGGTGAACAGTCTATTTCTAGACAAGCCCACCTTTGCAATTAATTTATCATTTTTCTTAATTGTGCGGGTGAGATCCTTCAAGTACTGTCATATCCCTTTTCTAGAAGTTGCCCCAAGCTTAGAATATTATTATGCATTGTAGGAACATAGTAGACATTCAGAGATGTACCTATGGCCACTGGCCTTTGTTTGGATCATGATGTTTCTTTTCCTTTGACTAGAATTTTTTACTTGTCTCTGAATATGACATCTCCCGATACTGACTCGTTCAAAATGGTGAAATACTCCCTACTCCGCATATATGATTGCTTGCTCTGTAGTCCAAATACCAGATTTGGCTCTTGTTCTCATGTCCTCATGAGGTACTCGTAGAACAGTGACTTCTTCAACCAGGTCTTGTGAGGTGACCTTATCTATTGCAGTCGAAACATTAATTCTGAGATCTTGTTTCTTAGAAATATTCTCCTCATCCTCTTCCTAGAGCGCCACGTCCTCCTCATCCATGTCCTCAAATTGACGATCATTCACAATCTGATTCAATTCCTTCATGGTTTCTTTGATTGAATTGTTGCCCACGTCCTCGGTAATTTGTGTTTCCTCTGTAGCCTCAACCTCAACCTCTTGTGTTCTTATCATTGATGCTTAAACGACTTTGTAAGGCCTGCTCCAAACTCTCACCATGACTTTGGCTTTGGTTCACCCGCAACTCATGTGCTTGCAGAAAACCTTGTATCTCTTCAATTGATACTTGGGAGAGATCCTTGGGTTCTTCAATTGCAGCGACCATATAGTTAAACTTCGGGACTAGTGATCTTAATATCTTTTCTATTATTCTAGCATCATCTAGAGTTTCTATACTTCTTTTTAATTGATTTGTAATAGTTTGTACTCTATTGAAGTAATCCGATATGGACATTCCAACTTTCATTTTTAAAATTTTCAAACTTTGCTCTCAAAGCTTAAAGGCGTACCTTTTTTGCTCGGTCGACACCTTTGTAGGCTTTCTTCATAATCTCCCATGCATGTTTAGAGGATTTTGCATCCGACATCTTCTCAAATCCAGCTTCATCTACTCCTTGGTATATGAGGAATAGTGCCTTCTTGTCTTTCTTCCTGTGTTCCTTCAACTCGCTCTTCTGAGCATTTGTCAAAGCTGCTTCGGCAGCAACTGACTCTACTCGATTTAGCCATTCTCTATGATCTCTCATAAATCTTGCAAGGCAAACAAGACTCTCATGTGAATGCTCCAATTGTCATAGTGGACCTCCATATGCTTCGGAATTTGAGGTTGGATCATATTCGCCATCTTGTACAAGCTTCTTCTTAAAACTAGGACGGATCGAACGCAGCTCTGATACCACGTTGTTAGGAATTTTGGAGAGGCTACTTTGGTGGACTAAGTATTTGGTAGAGTAGATGGAATTCTAGAGGAGGAATAGTGGAAGTAGTATGAAGAAAAACTCTTTATATTAGAAGAGGAGTTATTTTTACAACTCTATAACTTGATCTCTACAAGATTTCTTCATAGGGTGTTTATAGGCACCCTTTAGAGCTTCTACAATCCTCTAACTCTAGATACTTCTATTTCTACATATTTCTACATATTTCTACAATAATTCTTCAAGACAAATTTTGGACACTTATAAACTATTCTAAAAACCTCTAATAGACTATTCCAGACTCTCTCCAATAACCGTGACACTTATGAAACTTTCTAGACTATTATAGGACTTAAGATTTCTAAAATATTATAGAATATTTAAAAGAGTTTGACTATCATCATTCAGCACACAATCCACCATAGAGAGCCCGAGTCTAAGTGGAAAGGCATCTTTAGATCGGGCTCTGCCAAATAGTATTAGTCTCGAGGCAAGGCTCCTCGGATGGCGCCTATAACTCTGCCACTCAATCGCCATCACATTAAATGTGTGGCCAGACATTATAATGACTCCTTGGACGTCACCCATACTCCGTCACCCTATACCTTTAGCTTGAGTGAGAACGAAGGAAGACATCTCTTTTTTGGACTAAACTGCTTGAGTTGGAGCTTTCGCTGGTTAGGACCAACGAGCAGGTGGTCTCGTGAAGAGAGATGAACCTAAACATGAGACAGTAGCCATAAGAGAAGAAGAATGCGAGCAGGCAGTGGTTATCACCCTATTCAACGAACCCTGCCCTATTGAGGCAATCAATCTATTTTGAAAGCAGATTTCAAATTGTTTCATTCAAAATTGAAATTTTACAACTCGCAATTGCAGCTGTTTGATTTTCCTTGTAACTTTACATATGCAAGTTATTTTTTTTACCATTAATAAATTATTAAAGTTATTAATTCTTTTCACACATTCAAAATATTTATTTTTTAAAAAAATAATGGTTTTATTATTAAGTAAGTTGACTTTTAAAATTTTAAAGATAATATTTTTAAAATAATATTTTTTTTAATTTATGTTTTAAAAATAATATATTTTTGCCAAATAAAATAATTTTGTAAAATAATATTCTCTGGTATAAATATAGTTTTGTAAATGAATTTCATTAAAAATAATTCATTTCATAAATGTTTTTAACTAGATTTTTTTTTGAAAAACATATTATTGAATTTGTTTTAAAATACTATAAACAAAGTATAACAATATAAAAGGAATTTTGTTTTAGAAAAATAATACTTTCAATTTAATTTTTCAAAATATAATATATTTTTAAAATTAGTTTTTTCAAGAATTTTTTATAAAATTATATTTCTTGAAAAAATATTTTTTAAGAAATACTATTTTTAAGAAAATAATATTTTTATAAAAATATTATTTTCAAAACATAATATATTTTAAAATTTTTATTTAAAATAATATGTTTTAGGAAAATATATTATTTTGAAATATAATACATTATAAAAATACTATATAATTTTATATTTTAATATATTATTTTGAAAATTAATATATTATTATGGGAAGTAGTATATAATTTTAGAAAATAATATAGTACCATAAAAATAATATATTATTTAATAATATTATTTTAAAAACTATATTATTTTTAAAAAGAAATGTATTTTAATAATGTAATATTTTTTAAAAAAATATTTCTTAAAAAATAATACTTTTTGAAAAATACAATTTTAGGGAAAAAATATTTTTCAAAAGAATAATATTTTTTTTTTAGAATAATAATATTTTTGCAAATTATTTTTAAAAAAATATATTATAAAAATATTTTTTTAAGATATTACTTTTAGCAAAAATAATTTTTAAGAAAAATATTTTAACATAACTTTATTTTTTTAAAACTTTTTTGAAGAAATTATTATGATAATAACTTTTTAAATTATTTTAAATCTTTAACAAATTTTTTTTTGAAATATTAAGTAATGATTTTGATTTTTAATAAATTTAGATCAGTTGCAATTGTGACTTGCGGTCATTTTTGACATAAATCATATGTTACAACTAAGAGTTGTTTTGCAAAACTGTGATTGCAGCTGCAACTGTGAATTGCAACAAGACACACTTACAACTGGACAAATTTGACCCAATTACATGCAACTAGAGTTGCAACCACTCCAGTTGCAAGCTACCAAACGCCCCCTAAGTGAAGCACTGAGAGCTCATTTTCGCAATACTGTCACAATCAAAGCAAATAAAATGCTGGAGGTCAAATACATGCCAACTGCCAAGCTCATTTTAGCATACTGTCAGAATCTCAGCATTATAAAACGCACTCTATTTGCTATATTGTTTTGACAGTCAATCTCATCTGATACATATGCTCCCAACTGAACAGGGAGAAGAATATATTCAAAAAATTAACTATAACTGACACTGTCAGCCTAAACAAGCTACAGCTTAAATCTAAAAGAAAATACATATATAATAGATGGAGGCAAGCTCGCTCGTTATGAGGCAAAACACAAATTTGAGACATTTTGCTCATTTGGGTATTGGGGTATCAATAAGCAACTATTTCCTAGAGCTCAGTTAGTCTGAGCGGGTAACAAGAACATGAAGCCACTGTTCTCCCGAATGAGTGCCGGTGGTTCAACATCAGAAATGTCAATCTGCTCCATTGATTTTGATATATCATCAACCGAAAATGGTATGCTGCATAAAAAATTAAGCATGTCTCAGCAAGTGATTTTTTTTTCCTTAAGAAATTGCAAGAGGAACAAGGATTTGAAAAGGCAAGTCAAAACAAATATGGGTGAATTTAACAAACTACAATGGACCTTGGGATATTGTGCACAAAATTACCATAAACTTCTTTTGTAGACAAAATTATCATGAATTCTTTTCAGTGTGCTACCATATCTGTAGGTAATTAGGGTAAGTTGTCAGATACAATCTTGCTCTTTCCTACCTTATACATCTTCGATATTACCCTTATGAACTTCGAAGATAGATGGATATAAATAAGGGTAGTCTAGACCTTTTATCCAAGACTTTTACGTGGTCAGGAACAATTTCCAATAGTTCATGGTATTTTTGTCAATTGAAAGTTCATGGTTACTTTATTTAGCAAAAAGAAGTGCATGCCAGTTTTGAGCAAAACCCCCATGCCAGTTTGGAGCAAAACCCCCAAATGTCATGGTAGTTCTGTGAAATTTACCCAATAAATAAGTTAAGTTATGAAGAAACCATGAGGATATTAAAAACTTATTTGTAACCTTGAATCATCATCCAGCAAGAACGAATTGCTCACGGCATTGTTTGAATCCTCTGTCATCAATACCCTCATATTCGATATAACCTGAGGAGAAAGCTCCAAATCATAATTAGTACACACTTGTAATGATGAACTAACTAATCAACTACCAAGCAAAAATGGTATCATCAACATGAAACTTGGAAAGGGAAAGAAACTTACATCCGAAGATACGCTATGTGTGCCATATTTGTCATCCCAATACATGGTGCTGATCCGGTATAATTGTTGAATACTGAGTACCTGTGGACAGAGATTAAAGCTGGTTGGATTTCAAGCTTTAATGATGAAGAAGGCATAGGGAAACAGTAAAAGGCTCTGCTCACTGGACAGAGGTCATGGCTTATTTCATCCAATGTCTTCTTAGGCTTTTGATGAATAACCTGAATAAGTGTTCAACTCAATGAGAACCTTGATGGAAAGAGAAAATTACTGCTTGCATATATCATGTATAAAGTGCAACTAATACAATTTATATACCATGCCATGAATCGTCCTAATGCATACATACTAGTAGCCCTTTAGGAAGAGGAGCTAGTAAGCTATGAAGATGATGAAGTCGACTTAAAAGGAAATCTAGATCCCTAGACTGCTCCCCAAGGAGAATAGTGGCATATCTACCCATCATTAAGTGGACCCAAGTTACAGACCCAACAAGAATAAAACACACAAAGGCTGTTTTCATCCGTGTAGCCTGAACTAACTGAAAATATGGAGGAAGGTAGATTTACCATATCTTTGAATTTTTCTTGGTTAATACAAGAGCTGATGATTTGGCAGTGAAGTCATTTGTACACACCTTGTGCATTCTTTGACAAGCCTTCTGGCCCTCACATGTGAAATAGTTGGAAAGGGCGGGAGACAGTTTTTATAGATTGAAGGATCCTCATCAAAACAATTAAACAGACAGTTTACCGCTGAAATAAATATATGAGCAAAAAATCTCTGGATGATAAATTTAGAAGAAAAAAATGTATTCAGCTTCATAACTATTCTCCGGACTCAGTCATCCTTTGTCAACATCTTCTGTAATCTGATTGACAAACATTCTGATGCATACTCGCAGTTACTCAGGATGTGATTTCAGTTTATAAAGAGAAGGACTGTGAATAATACCAGGAAACCAATAGCCTGTCTTATGTGCTTTAACTCGTCCCAAGCTGAACCGGCATACTGCATATCCATGTAACTCAGAATCATAAGTAACATCAGTAAAAAGGAAAAGAGATCAATTAGAGATAAGCAAGTATATTAAGGAAGTTGGATCGCTCCCTAAGGGACTGCAAATAGCAGAAAAATGATACATGCCAACAATATATTTCTAGATCCATTCCTTCAAAATATTAATGAAAAGAAATAAACCTCACAAAAAATGTAATATATCTCGGTTTTGGTTCACCTTTATTGGTACCATACCGGGAGTTTTGATGGTTTCATCATCAAACTATCAATACACTGACAAAGCCAATTAAATCACAAGATTTCTATCCATTGATTTCCTTTTCTTCACCATAAAATATCAAACAATTTTTGATACTTCAAACCTCAAATCTCCTCATGTGCTAGTTGTTAGCGGATTAGTCTGTATTGCTCTGTTTCAGCCAATATTGAGAGCATTGGTTGGTTTTCAGAAGAATAAAATATGCATACACTTAAATTTTTATATAACATGGCTGATACATATTGGCATCAACTGATACTTCGAACCTTGCCACAAACTCTTAACGTGAAGCTGGATCTGTGTCCATTACATACACATGTTATTATGGATAGTCGTCATCTCTTTTTGAAGCAAATTGATACTCCTCATTGTAATATTTACCAAAAAACGTTAGAAAAATATCTATGTTAGAAAATAAAATATTTAGGATACAATCAACAAAAAGATTTGAGATTTGACATGTCCTCCATGGAAGATTATGACAATGAAATGTAATACACAATATGTTTATTCAAATATATAAATCTGAGTGCTTAGCCACTGAAGGATCATTGATGCTTAGTCAACATGTCAAACTATTAAAAATCATTCAAATCAATATATGTATGCGTTCACACAACAAAAACACATATAATTTTTAACAATGTAGACTCAATTAAAAAACATGAACTGAGACGGTAAAATAAATTTAGTTATTAAGATAACCCTTTGTAGACCTGAATAAAGAAAAAGGTTCATGTAGCCAATCAGAAGATTTGGTATCAAGTATTTGTTATTGATCTTATTTGTTGGTTACATCCATGCCGTATCAACTTACTTGTCACAACTTTCAGAAATCTTTACCTACAGGTTTCAACTATGAATGGGATTATTATTACTAATTTTGACTTCCAGTTTTGCCTACAAATTCTCAAAAGCGTTGGAAACAGTATAGGGGCACAGGCAGTGCCAAAACTAACACAACGTGACAGCACACTACTGTGTCGAGTAAGCTGGGTTCCAAACCTAGGAAAATATCTTCTAGGCCAGTTAATAGACCACACAAGGAGGAAACATTTAGCATTCTAGTAAACTTATGATCCAGAAGTCTTTACAAAGCTTCTCACCAAAGAGACAGCAGCCATTACCTTCTGTGTTTCGAGGCTGCTCCCTTTCTAAGCTGTGAGTCTTTGGATCTTCTTTCGCAACTACTTCAGGAATCCATCACTAGGTGGTTTAGTCATATATATGGGATTTCCTACACACCAGCAGAACTTCCCAATTCAACTCGGGTGATGTTAATTAGCTAATAGCAATCTTTTTGAAGGAGATTTAGGTTGCCAATTATCCAGGTCATATGACAATGCCTAATGGGGGCTTTGATGAAGAGGAAAATCAAGTCTGGAAATACACTTGAGAGAATGAGGATTGCTTAAGCACAAACAGAAATGTGAAGAAGATGGGATGGGCACTAGCCACTAGGGTATCAAAAACGGAGAAAGCACAAAAGCCAGCTACCTAGTGTGAGCAAGATTTGCACCTCAAGCCTTGTGCACGACAAAAAGACACTTTATCCCACTGCAACGCAAGTGGGCATTTGCGTTTTATAGGCTGAGAAATTTTTAAACATGTTTCGACTGTGTAGCTAACATAGAAAGAGTTTGGCTTCTATCAAATAAAATGAATAATCATCAGAAGCCCCAAACAGATCAAGTGTCTGATCAGTGTTTTTGTATAAACATTTGAGACTAATCAGCCAATAAACTGAAAAAAACGAGATAATGCAAACAAGTAATCATATGTTCGAACTTTTAGTTTATAGCAAGTTACGAAATGGTAAAGGAAAATCTCAGAGTAATAAAGAACTTAATAGTTCAGGATGTATCACAACTCTAAAGGCAGCAAGGAAACTGGAGATCACCTCATCTGTCGCTTTATAGCACCAATGTTCTAGTTCAGCTAATCCTGCTTTAACATATTCACCATTACTGAAGGAGCAGCACTCTCTCCTTAATAGAAGACTGGCCATAAGGAAGAGAACTATAATTACTACCAGCTAGCATTAGAACATGAGATAAAATAT
The DNA here is from genome assembly GCA_037177215.1 of Asparagus racemosus. Taxonomy (NCBI): domain Eukaryota; kingdom Viridiplantae; phylum Streptophyta; class Magnoliopsida; order Asparagales; family Asparagaceae; genus Asparagus; species Asparagus racemosus. The sequence goes on from JBAKGM010000233.1 coordinate 16,960,995, forward strand.
ACTAGAATTGACATGGGGCGAAATATAATACCTGTTAAATAGCTGAACATTGATGAAGGAAAATATCTGGGTGAACACTTTTCTCACTAAAAAGGGAGGCACCTGAAACAACAGTACTGCTTGTTATAGGAGATCAAGTTTTCAAGAACCAAAACTATGTAAAGTAAGGGAATAATTTTGTTTACATGGAATGGTTTTATAGGGACTGAGCCAAATTAATAAAACTTAGTTGCAATCAATAGGTAAAGATGAACAGTTACACTATTCTATTACAGCACATATTGTTCACCATCACAGGAAAGGAAGAAAATTCATGTGCAATATGAAGAGAACGTTCACTAACATTGTTTGTTTTCAATGTGTTTAAGAAATTTCCAAGACTTTTAACAATCCCTTGCCAATGAGCAATAAGTGCAGCCTGAGCTGCAGCATTTGCTAGTGACCGATGAGATCCTTTCACCAAACTTGCTCTTGATGTTCTTGGGGCCTGCAATATTTGCATATGAAAAAGAAAGGATTAGAAACAATGAAAAAGAAAATTACCTTTTTGCAAATATATATGATAAGGATATTTACATAATAGAGGTACCTGAATGCACAAACCAAGCAAGGGAGAAATCTCCTTCTTTAAATTATCACGGATCATTCCGTATATTTTTTCCACATAAGCTGTCAGTTGTTGTTTGAACAGTAATGCAGGATACTTAGCTTCAACTTGGCGTAATGAATCCACTCCACCAACCAAGTTTCCATTCAATAAAGAAAGGTTCACACCTTGAGGGGCTCCCCTGAAACTCTAAAACAAAAATGATACAAAATAGACAAGTATTCATATAAATGGTCATTGAATGCAGATAAACAATTTTGAGAAAATATTTGAAATTTGAATTAAGAAAAGTAGAAAGTCCTGTACTTGAGTCATCCTCCCAAAAAGTGTAGCTGATGATGACCGGCGGCGCTGTGGAGCCATACCAGCTGCACCACTCGCTTTTAATGTACGTTGGAGCAGCAATAACAAAGTGGAAGCATTGGAAAGCCAATATGCTAAGATGTCATTATTGTCCTGAGTCTTTAATGAAAATAAAGACGGAGTAATAAACCACACTTATAAATTAACATGCTGATCAGAATACATGAACACTGTTAATGATCAGAGATTGAACCTCAATGGCATGGCCAATTGTCTGGATTATCCGGTCAAAAACACTGGTGCGCTCAACTTCAAATGACCTCCACTGGAGGAGGCATTTGTATATTATACATGCAGCAACAGGTCTGCTTCCGGTGAAGCCTAGGTGTTGTGCAATGCACCTGATCAACAGATCATGGTTCTCCTGTTAGGGACAGAAACATGAATCAGTTAGAAACAGAATTAAATGTTTATACATGAGGTAATCCTTGAAGGAAGTAAGACAATAGAACATTCGAACTCACCTGTTGCTTCTCATTGAGTGATCTCTGTGGTTTATCCTCAATTTCAGAAAGTTCCCTCGAAGCAGATGAGCTGTGGTGTGATTCCTAGGACATTCATTTGAAGGCAGTCAGTCAAAAGGGATTTCATCTAGTCAGCAAATTTTTTCACAACGTTTAAGTTCTAATACACTGCAAAATTACACTTACTGAAGGAGTTTTTGTATCGCCAGTTAGAAGATGGCCACTGTCCGAACTTCTCTGCAACCAGAAGAAGGAAACACAACTAAGATGACCAGAAGAGGTAACTTTGTGTTTAGTTAACTCAACATGACTATACTATTATTTACATGCAAAGACTTAGTCCGTCCTGAGAGAAATTTGTTAGAAGATACGGATACAGCCTGTTGACGGAGAACTTGATTTTCTGACTCCAGATTCGCTATCTTCTCCTCAAGCCTAATTGGGAGCACATAAATATAGTCAATTAAGCTAAAAAAATATTGGTGAAAACCATTTGAATGATGTATATCCAAGTGACTGACTACCTGTACTTTTCTTGTAATGAAAGAAAGATGACGTGAGCATTGAGTAACGCATTAGAATGCAATTGCTACTAACAGATAAAAACTGTTTAAAGAAGCCCAAAGGAGTATACTATACTATTTACAAATATACTTCATGGTTCTCTATGACAGAATATTTCTCTTTTTTTCTGACACGCATAGCTGCTGAAAGTAAAATCACCCCAAATAATCAAGGGAGATGGAGAAGTTGTCAAGAGTTGTCCAAAATTACTCAAATATTTCTTAGATTTCCTGATTTTGCTAAATATACATGTCACACTTCCACTAAATCTTCCAAGATATGTGACATGAAGCTAGAATCTCCAAAACTTCACAATGGACTTGTAGCTAGACCCTATCAACTTATTTAAGACCACAAGCATTAATAAGTACCAACTGCTATAAAAGGATTAATACAAGTAGTCCAGTCAATAAGAATTATCTTTGATCATAAATGATCAACATTAGCAATTAATATTCTGCTTAGATGTAAGGAATAGATGTGAGAAACCACGCCAAAGAAGCTAAGAAGTGTAAGTTCAGTGATTCTCATGCACAAAAGGAGCAATAAAGTTGGATAGTATTTGTTCTCCACCTGCAAGTTTCTAATGTATAATAGACGAGCAACTTATTCCTTTCAGGAGGTGAGATTTTGACAATCCTCAAAATTCTGATTGCTAAGCCACTTGACTTGTTTAATCTTACTGAAGCTATACCGGTATACCCTTACTGCTATACCCTTATTGCCATTAGTTTTTTTTAGCTCCACCTTTGATCGTAAGTTTTCAATTATTTCCTTAAGGTTATATGTCCAGAATATAAACTACAAGGAAGAGAAATACTTAGCATCTTCTATTAATATTATAGTACAAAGCTCAATCATAGTGGCTAAATAAGGACTCCAATAGTCAAAAAGAAGTTTAACAGCAACCTGGTCAAGGATTCTTGGAGATTGCGTGATTTCCCTTCTGCTTCTTCTAACATCTTTTGTTTTTCTTCACTTGTTGTTTGTGCTTCCGCATACTTTCTTTCAGAATCATCAGCCCTTTCTTTTTCTGACTGCAGGGAGGCCTGTACAAAATTCAAGCATGAGAATTCTTGGAAATTTTAATTACATTACCATTGTTAAAATATGTATCAGACTGACATATAAATATCAGTGTTGGAGAAACACTAAAAGCATGTAGGAGAAAAGCTCAAAAGAGTAATTAGTTTGCGTGTAATGCATGTATTATCAAATTGTGGTCTGGTCATGTCAGCTTTCTTAATTAATCAAGTGCCAAAAAGAAACCAAGAAAGAAATAGAGAGACTCCTTTATGATTACTGACAATAACAATAGCGCACACACACCCCCCATGTCAATCATGCATTCTTTTTGCGTTCAAAGAAACTATATGCTCAGCAAAATGAATTGAGTCAAACATATTCCATTCTACCAACCAATATAACCTCCATGAAACCATAACATCACGTTGGTTCCTTTTTATAATGTATGACATTAGCTTGACATGCATCCATACATGGTCATGACAATCCACTAGAAGTAAATGTAGCAAGGATCATGAATGTAGATTCAATCAGTATCTTTAGATGATCCACTTTGTTATGAATGAAAAAGTAAGTTCCAGTAACAGGAAGAAATAAGAAAATTCACAAAAAGAGCAAAGGCAGAGTATACCTTCAATTGTTCCACTTCTGCGGTAAGTGAATCAACTTTTTCAGTATCTTGTACAAAAACTTGAGTTTCCTGGACTACAGGAGGTGCTTCTTCAACAGCCTTTGCAGCCTCTCGTTCCTTGGCAAGCAATGCATTTAATTCATCCACTTTAGCTTGCATTGCTTGTAGTGAATTCTGCAATTTTGTTATTTCTTGTCCTTTTGCATCTTCCAGATCAGTCTGTACATAGAAGAGTGAATGACATAACGACAATAATTATTAAGTTCAACAAGTCCATTTAAAATTTTATGTGGAAGACTGGAAGTAGTTATAGAACACACAATGTGAACATAGATTTGTAACTAGAAAATTAAGTTTATCTCTTTTCTCCTTTCCCTTTCCTGAATAAAGGCCGTAGCCCAAAATCTAGTGATTTCCAAAGCTAATCCCAAACCCTTTCCATATGACTTAGGACTCAGGCAATTAAACATAGAACTTACTCGCAAAAAGAAGAAAACAAATAATGCTAGTTTTTGGCCTCATATAGAAAAGTAGAATCGTCCAGCAAATATTTAAACTAATAGAGTGCAAATTTGATAGTAATAAATAGTACCCTCAATCTCTTTTCCAGCTGCAAACGCCATGTGAGCTCTTCCACCGTCTTTTCCAGCTTATCCTTCGCTTCTTTGAGTGCACCAGTTTCTCGTGCTGCCTGCACAAAGCAAAGACAAATAATTAAAAATGGAAATGAGATATAGGACTTGAGCAACTTTTGAACAGCAAGACATGTCAGGTTCGCAATAATCTATAGCCCATTCAAAAGCAACACCTCAACTTTTCAAACTTCTGATTACATTTGTTGACAAGTCCAATGTGAAGTTTATGATTCTAGATATAATTCCTCGTTGGAAATCTTTTTCCACTTTAATCAATCAAGTACACTCATCAAAGTTCCTGAATTGTGTTCCCAAACTCACAAGGATTATCATTCTCATTGACCTCCAATTTGTGAAGATAGAGCTGTGGACTGTGAAAAGAAATGGTTGCAAAGTTGAAGCAGTGAAACTGATATGGACCAGGAAAAGTGACAAGGATATAATTATTTTAATAAATAAAGAAAACAAAGAAAAGTGATATTAGTAGTCACAATGACTTGTTATCGTTATGGTAATAGACTGCTGATGTCATGGCACAGGCAGCATCAAGAACAAAAGTGCTGGTAACAGAAAATATCAAGATGGTAATTGACCTAAGGCGGATGGTTGCTCTGCGGTGCTGACAGCATATTGATTCTGGAGAACTAATTATACCATCCAAAATAGCACTAGTTGCAATAATGGTAATTGCATGGTGATGAATTGGCTAGAAAAATCTGTGGTGGCGAAATCACAAGCTTCTGTTGATAAAATTGATTATGTTAATAGCATCACTAAAATCACAATGTTGAATATGGCGGTAGCCGTGAATAGAATAGAATAATGACAAGCCAAGGTGGTGCCTACATTATGCCTTTATTTTATTAGGAGCTGATATTTGCGTCAATTTTATTAAGGTGACAATAAACAGTGACAATGAACTCAAGAACTTGGACATATTACAAATAATGGACCTTTGGAGGTTAACAACTTTGGAATTTAATATCAGGAAAAAGAAATGTCACATACAAAGCAGATTCCTCAATCCTTGATTCTTACTAAAAAAAACTTAAGATTTTAGGTTTCCTGTATTTTTACCTTTTATGATAAATAAAAGAGTAATATCTTTTATTGGAGGTTCATGAATATCCCCTTGGAGGTTCAAAGCAATCTACTCTAAAGAGTAGAATAGAAATATTGCACCTTCAAAATTTCTGTCTTCAGTGGAATTACTGTTGGCCCTTGATTGCGAGTTGGATAGGTTAAAAAATCTTGAAATATCATGTCTAAAGAGTTGTTTTGTAGTATCAATGTAGGTTTCCAAGCTTTCCAAATTGGAATGCCAAAATAATAGTCAATGCTCCTATTACCACATATACCCTCTTCTCCACCCCCACTACCCCCCCCCCCCAACACACACACGCACACACAAAAGGTACTCATAACTCCTGATGAAAAGACATTTTTTTCTTTTTAACCTTCACTAAAGACAACAAAAAGAATCCCCTAAGGTGGCCATAATGTCCAATCATGGTTACTGAACAGCAAAACATGTATCATGAAATTCCCACACTTCCACAACATAATTTTCTAGAATAGATACATGCTAGCAATGATATATGGAACTGATGTCTATAGACTAATCAAGATGCACCTCAAGTGCAGTAGACATGCCATCAAAGTCAAACTAGTCCAGTGGCTACTGACCATTTTGAGCTTTCTAAGCTCCTTCCTTGCGATCCTTCCCCTCCATCTGCACTGGGTGACAACAGATGCCTTCTTTAGACTTTTATGGTATGAGTATGCTCTGTGACGTCGAGAATGGGTCTGCAAAAAGGATTTATACATGATGATGTTCATAAACAATGTAACATTTAAGAAATGATTTCCTTAATTATAGAGTTTAAGCACATAGCAACCTGTATCATGATTGCTGCTTTAGTTCTTTTTCTAAATCTGAACTCGTTCCGAGCAGCCATAGCCCTAAGGCCAGTTTGGATAACAAGAACTGAAAGCCTTAAACGCGTATAGGCCTTCTTAGCCAGAAACCTACGTGAATCTTTGTCAATTTTAATTGCAGCAGCTTGCCTTCTCATTTGTTGATACATGTTGGAAGCCAGTCTTCCTGCAAGTAAAGGCAATCAACAAAATGAAACAAAAGAAACAAAACACGTGGGAAATGTAGGGTGAGCACCTCTACATAATGACTGCATAAGAACAGAAGCTGCTCGCAATGTAATAAATTGTTTTCTAGTAATATGAGTCCGAATTTGGTTCTGAATAGTTTTTGCAGCACTGCTAAGCACTTCACCCCTTCGAGCATCTAGCTCAGCCATCTGACCAGCTCTGAGGAAAACCTTGGTTTTGCCTATCTGGAAGACCAAATAAGGGCAATAAATAACCAAAATTAACATCACACTCGATGCTACTGGTCTAATGTACGAGAAATGCATCCTACAATATTTACTGCCAAGCAGAAGATTACAAGAAAAATAAGGCAGAATTAAGTTAAAGATCCTGATATCTGCCCTTTGGATTACTAAAAAAAAAAACATATCACATAAGGAAATAAATAAAATCCTGAATTCACCTGATAACTTTTGAGCCCCTTCTTCTCCAGAATCTTGTTGCATGCAACCTTTTCATCAAGACTGCACAAAAATGGCAAAATATATTGAATAATACGTACAGTAAAATAGAGTTCAAGAAATATGATAAAGACAGTGGTAAAAGGATAATAGAATCCATGAAAGTAAACTAAAGGAGAAACTTACTGTCCCTCCAGAGCTTCTGGAGCAAGAATGCCAAAGCGGTTGAGAAATTCGAAAAAAGTGCGACGGGTAGGATATCCGGCGCAACTTATTCTAATAGCTTCAAGGACACCCTAAAATATTCAAGCACACAGGAAATGGATGTGAAATATTGATTAACATTGTAGCCGTGCCAGATGGTGGTCAATCTCAACATTAAACTTCAGAATGAACTTACACCACAGCGCAACTGTTGCATGACATTCACATTCTCAAATATAGCAGGTTTAAGAAGATTGTTTGGCTTAACGCATCTGATGTAATGAGGTTCTGTGGAATTTAGAGTTTCCATCAAGGACTGTAGTTGTAACTGCAGAGAATAGACAAACAGAATTAACTACCCCTACTTATTGAAAAAGTGATAGTAACGACTTGTAGCATGATATTAAAACATCTCACAAATTGTTGAAGAACAGTAGTCAATTTTTCTGAGTAAAGGCAAAAAAATCATATGCACCTTAAAACGTGAACCGATGGAGGAGAACTTAGAAGTTTTGGATGACTCCTCAGCTTGGGGAGGAAAAAGGCCAGATACAAATGAACATTTTGAAGCACTCAACAATTCTTGATGTTCTGCCACAACATAATCTTTGTTTTTGTCCAAAAACTGGTCAGATTGATATAAGACCTGAAATAGCATAGAACAGATGATGAGTTCATTACCGCAGTTCTCAACAAGTTACATGAAACTTCAGTAATCACTACTAATTACTGACCTCGCCAGCATAATGGCATATCGTAAAATCAGTGCGGGACAGCTTTGGCTTTACAAAGCGTTTATGCACTTTGAATGTCTGATAAAGCTTCTGAGAAAAGGTTTCATGAGTTGACTTCGGAAACATACTGGAAAAAGATGAATTATCAGTAACAGGAGAAGAATGCAAACCAGTATACAGCTGAAGTTCTAAGAATCAGTAAGTTTAGCAGTAACTAGTACAAAAAATTTTGTTTGTTCAACCATCTTTATTGCATTTTGGTAGCCCCGCAAAAAATAGTATTTTGCTTAAGCCCTTTGGTTAAAGAAAAGAAAAGAGCAGTAACTTTGACATAAGAGCAATACCTTTGACATGAAAAAGTACCTAGTACTGTTCTTATGTTATGCCAAATGTATTACTCTTTTTTGGCCCGAAAGAATAACCAAGTTGAAATACTGTAACGTTTTGAGACCATGACTCCTTTTTGGCCCAAGGGTTTACCATGTTGAAAGTTGATTACATTTTGCAACCGCTTAAGTAGTGCACGTTAAGTAGAATGTGTGATCTTGTATGTTTTGGGGCAAGACGAATGGTTTAGATCGACAAGAGTCCATTAAGCAGATATAAGCCACTCCCTCACATAAGTGAGGTTACATGGCATGTTCCATTTTGGCTTGTCTATGTTTGTGTGTGTACATAAAGGGGCTTAATAAATGTTCCTACTGAGAAAACAAATCGACAGAAATCAATGTAACTTTGCTTGATGAAGGATATTATCTTACCATGCTTCATCCAGAAGTGCAATAATACCACCAGGTTTCTGCAAAAGGAAATAACAGTTGGTGAATTTCCAACAAGAGATAGCAACCCAAATTCAGATGCACACATTTTAAAGCTATATTTTCTGAAAAGATCATCTTCAATATTTGTGAGAATTAATTAGAAATATAGGTTAAAATATAGAAGAAGAAGAAAATTAACTACTATATGACATTAAAAGGAATATTACTCTAAAGAGAATAACAGCTGTATAGTATTAGTCAATCACTAACCAAGCAAGTATTAGGATCACTAATTTAGTAGCCACAAAAAAGGATCATGTATCATCTAACAGTAAGGCATGACAAGGGCCATGAAATGCAAGAGAACTCATACATTTAATAATGATGACTAACAATGTTCTAAAACATGATACCATTACATGTTCGGCCAGAGATCGCATGATGCATAAACGGCTATTCACCGATTAAACAGGTTATGCAGAAGTACGCAGACTTTAATTTTAGTTATGTGCATGTAATCCAAAATGAAATATAGATATACAAAACTGACTCAACAGGCTATAATTCAAGAAATTAGACTTTAGAGGTATATTAGAAAGAAGTGGTATCAACATCGGCACAAACTTACTCGATCAGCGACTACAACAAGAAAACCGAAATAACAAAATAACAAAGAACTGGAAGAAAGAAAAGGAAAGAGGCCGAAAAGTTAATACATATTTCTGCTGATAATCACCACATTGTCCCCATCACGCCTGCATCAATTATAACCAAGGTATCGTCATATACTCATAGGATATCGATGTCTGGTCGTTTCCTTAAATGGAATCTCCTCTATCACAGCGGGTTTTGAAGAGGAAGGTACCAGTAGTTGAACTTGAGGATAATAAAGCTTCAGTTTGAGGTTTAAATATTTATTGTGGCAGGGTCTTAGTTAGGGTTTGAATCCGAAGGAAAGTTATTGGATTTGGACCCGACCTTAAACCTTTTTCCTTGTTGGATTGGAGGCTGTATGCACCCATGTAATTTTCTATAAAGACAACCTGCACGGACTCAATTATATGAGCTAACTGCTTCTTTCGCCGCATAGGGTCAAGTCCATGCAGAACTAGCCAAGCCTCTTATGATGTCGCATAAACCTTGTTTTAGAAAATTGATAACTAACCAATCAATTGTCAAGAGTCTTGATGTAGGTCAAAGGAACACGATCAGAGGTTGGGCGGATTGTGCCACATTTCTATATCAACAAGGAGGTGATTGGAACGCACGAAACTACAAACCTTTCAAAAGCATCATTGCCATATCGGAGCAAGCTAATTCAAGACTAAACTTCCCTTTTTTTTTTAGGAACAATGTCAAGTGTAGACGTTATGAGATCATAGTAAATATTGCAAGGAGAACCAGATGTAGGCCTATGAGAACGTGGTCAAAAGCAATTAAGGATATGGAAACAGTTAATAGAGGAGATAGCCCTCAGTAGAATTGAATGGAAGAATAGGATTCATATAGTTGACCCCAAAAATTTGGGATAATGGCTTTGTTTGTTGTTAAAGAAAAATTGTGAAGTGATTCATGATAAGATTCAGTTCTTGACCCGTTATCTCTTGAATTCTTTATTGATATTATTATTTTACTATTTATCATTGTACAGGAATTAATCAAATTTATTTGGACCTATTTACTACAAGGTTCTGCCAAGGCAAAGACTGGCTTCTATCAAGAGTTGTTGCTCACATTTCTTCATTGTTGTATTTCAGCTCAATTTGTCATTTTATCTTGTGCACATTTCAAAATTTTCACACAATTTATAGCAAAATATTTAGGCTACAGACTCATTGTCTTAAGATTGAAATAGATGTCTGTCTTATCTTTTGATTACGTGTTACACCCATGTCAAGACCTATGCAACCAACGTTCCTTGTCTGACTCAAAATTCGTATTTGTTATCCTTATTGTATAATTGTATATGACTGTTCTAACCAGCAAGTATATTAAATAAAATATTGAATATAGCTTTTCCCTCCGCTTGAAAGTCAAATTCAGATTAGGCTTACTTCTTCAGTAGGCAGAACTTGATCCAGCTAACCTGTACTAGTCCTTCCAACTTCCTGCACCATTCTACTTGCTCGAGAAAAAATATGGTTGGCTGATTGTTCTCAGCCCTCCCTTGACCTGATCTGATCCACAATGGTCATAGTGTTTCAAACATATTTATGTGAAATGTCAGTGATTCTACTAGTTGTTGAAATGTCAGAGGTCTTACTGCATGTCTCCATGTCGATGGCTACTGTTTGTCTGAAAATTCCTGAGTTTGTGAACCTTCAAATTACTATTGTTACCTCTACCAACCCAGTTTTTCTGCCCAAGGTTCGATTAATATTATTAATGATGAAGCTACTGAAGATTGGATGCAAGCCATGAAGATTTTCAAGATTGATGGTTTCGTATTTCATGAAACGTCTTTTGTGTTTATGTGACAAGCTGGGCATGTATAAACGCTGCAGTTTGAGAGAGAGAGCCCAGAAATTAGGTGTGTCAAGATGCAATGTACCATACAGTGGTGTTGTAAAGTATACAATGTACTACATGGTGGAGTTGCCACGTGCCTAGATAAAACATGGTGGAGTTGTCATGTAGATACAATGTATCACATTGTGTTAAATGTGTAATTACTCTACAATAAATAATACTTGAAGAGGATAGGGTATCAAATTTTCTCATTCTCATCCTCTATTTCTCTACTATAAATAAGACCCCAAAAGGGGAGGGCTAATCAAGCAATCTCATTCTCTCCCTCTATTTCAACAAGTTCTATTAGTTACAGGAGATCAGAAGTTTCAACTTTCTCTAGCATGTAAGTCTCACAAACGTTGGAGATGTTCAAACATCATATTTCATTCCTCAAGAGTTTCTTTCATAGATTCTTTAAAACCTCCTTGTTTCTTTACAGTCAATCATTGTGAATTTATTTCTTCATCTATTCACTCTAAGGAGGATCTACGGAAATCATTCTTCATCTATTGCTCTAAGGGTCTACTGTATATGAGAGGCAGATTGTACTTCATATATTTATCATCATTGTAAAAGAAAACACAGCGATCCTCATTGTTTTGAGATATCCACTTCAGTTGAAAGAGAGAAATCCAATCTCTTTGGGAGGAAGAGAGTTAGGTTGTGATTATCCTAGTATTCAGTGGTCCTATTCAATGGGAAGAGTTTGAAATCCAATTTCTGGTGTTTGCTTGCCTGTATATGCGTATAAAAACACATGCACAACAGGAAATGCATATTTCTACACTAATTGATATTGCATCAAAACAGGAAAACAAAACCTTCTCAATAAGATCCAGAACATCTTGGTTATCAACAAACTCAATGTAGCTCCAATCAATTTGCTCTTTTGTATACTCCTCCTGCTCCATCTTAAAGACATGCTGGAAATATGACACTAATTATCAGTAAGAGCCAAATATGAAAATAACAACCATGTTAAATATCCATTAAGCAAATTTCACCTGGTTGAAATGTTGTTGCAGCTTCTCATTTGTAAAGTTAATACAGAACTGCTCAAAACTACAGAATGTTGCAAAATTGTTAGAAACATACTAAACAGGAATGCTATATAGGTGCATCTTAAATATCAAACTGGGCTACACTGAGTAATATACTAACCTATTTGCCTTAAAACTCTCAAAACCATAGATGTCAAGGACACCAATCAGAGACTTAGAGGTGGGATCTTGCCCAATTGAGACATTAATTTTATCAACTAGCCTGCAAATGAATTTCATTCTCAAAGAGTTAGGATTCTGATATTGACATAGCATAATTTAAAACTGCATAATTTGTTAACCAGCATAATTTGTAAAGTTTATAATTTGTTAACCAGACATTCATCTTAGACATTCATCTTACCAATCAAATAAACGGGAATATATTGTCTTTGCGAGACCATCCCTGCTTGTCGTTGCAGCATGAGGATCAAGACTTCTCTTAATAACTTCTTCTGGTGTTACCATCACACGCTTACACAGTGCATCTTCCAGGGCCTGAGGATCACACCTGAAATTTGGCAAAGTTAAGTACAACCATATGGCCAATACATTCGAGAGAAAATAAGCAAAAGAAACTACGACATACATCAGAAGCTCCGCAGCTGTCTTGAGATGAAACTTAGCTGTGTCGTCTTTTAGAACTGATGAATCAACTTCTTTTCCTTTTGCGAAATTGATGTTGCCAATGTGAAGAATGGATGCAACAACCCTGAAAATTGCATCCTGGGGATAACTCACATCAGAAACGATCATATGATGCTTTCCACGTTTATCTATCTACAAACGAGATATGCAACGATCATTATTTTGGTACCTGTTCTTGTGCACTGATACCAACAATATCCATAGCTCTCCTGGTCGCTAAATAGTCATGGGCATCATTTATTCCGACTAACTCGTAGCAATTTGACTGGTTTAGATAGTGAAATGACCTAGGGTTTCCCAATTTATACTTCTCAACCTCCTGGGAAGTCAAAGTAGTTCTTCAAAACTAAATTCAAAATAGCTGTTCAAAACTTACAGCGGAAAACCACATGAAAATTTTGCTATCTACCATGGGAGAAAAAAATGAAGTTTGTATGTGCTACTCCAATAAAAGTGGAGCTTTACCTCCGGTGGGGCTGCACAGAGAAGGTAAAAGCAATGGTAGTTGCGCTCAGGGTCCGAAATTTGACAAACCCGAGATCTTTCAAGAAGGTAAGTTCTAATGGCAGCACCTGATATTCTTCCTTTATTATCAAATTGTATTTCGACAAACTTACCAAAACGACTGCATAAATTTGCAAAAGAAAAAGGGAAAAAGAAAGAAGGGAGTGATTAGTAAAGGTAGACCAGTCTTGTCAAGAACACATCCATTCTCTTAAACATATGAACTCAATATGGAATACCAACCTTGAATTGTTATTTCTAACAGTTTTAGCATTGCCAAATGCCTCAAGAACTGGATTAGACTGCAATAAAATTAGTTAACAAAGCCTCTAATAAGTGTTATTTGGTAACTGCTAACAAGCACATTGCATAGAGATAAGGACAAAAGGGTAAACATTAATTCAAATCTTACTTCCAGAACTTGTTGTTCAACTGTCCGTCCTTCAGTTGCAGCACGGCCACCCATGTAGGCAAGATAGCGCATGAGCATCTTTGTTGTTTCAGTTTTACCAGCCCCACTTTCACCACTAACCAGAATGGAGTTACTTTTTCCTTCATTTATCATTGCCCTATTTCCAACATACAGCTTAAGCAAATTGTACATTCTTGAAGGAACAAAATATTTCAGCAAAACAGAAAAATAACTATACCTGTATGCAACATCTGCCACAGCAAAAACATGAGGACTTAGCTCTCCAAATGGTGCCCCTTTATATTGTTCCATCATGTGAAGATCATAAAGATGGGGCAACCGTTGAAATGGATTTATGGCAATAAGAATATTTCCTGTATAAGTCTGTCACAACAATGGCAATCCGGTCACACCATATGATGTAATATTGTATTAAATGTTAAAAGCGGATGAGATAGCTACAAGGAAACTTGTATGAGAAAACATAACAAGAACTGAAAGCTTACATAAATTTCATTGAGTTCGTATCTAGCTGCCAAGTTCTGCAGAACTCCTGGTTCATGCAGATAAGAGAGCTTTGTCATGTCATCAACTCCACCAGCAGGAGCTTCCATGTCTTTGGGATATATTCTTGATAGATTTGAAGTGACCTAAAGTTCAACATCAAACGCATATTATGTCACTTCCATCTCTCAGAATGCACAAAGAGACCTTTCTTTTTCCCCCTTACTCATTTGTCCATCTTGAGACAATCCTAGACAGAGCAACCCCTTGATTGAACTTATGCCTCTTGGTTTCACAAGCTTATTTTCTACCACTTTTTCAGTTCTTGCTTGTTTATATGGGCACTCTTATTCAATCCTAACTTTGAAATCATTAATATTGGTAGCTGGAAGATTTTGTAAACACCTAAGGCTAAGAGGTAAACTGCATTATCCAGGAATACATAAAAATGGCAGGTAAAGCAAGCTGGCCAGTTTCCCTTCCAAGCCATTTTGAAACTGTTGAGCTGCTTAAGCAAGTTGTAGGAGGAGATAGACAAACTAAAGCAGTGAATTCAACTTTTTTTATTCTTGGTTAGCCATAGCTCTTCTGCGCTATGATGGAGAACGCTAAGTGATATAGTGAGCAGTTATGAAATCAAACGTTAAGCTGTAAAAATGAGTTTAACAACAAAATATGAAGGGCATAAGTTTTCCTTATCGTGAGATTTGGTGAGGAAAAAGTTCTCTTCCCAAAAATAATTTCTTTTGTCCAAATGCCTTACCCACAAAATCTATTGCATCATCATAAAGGTGGAGACAAGTTATATGCAGATGAATGCATAGAAACAAAAATTCACAACTGCACCCAGTGATTACTTAAAAGAGGAGGCCATAAACTTCACAATATATCTACGTAATATAAATTATCTGATGAAACTATAAACTAGTTGTATGCGGAGTCAACATTGCATATTTGTTTAAACTAAATCGGATCCAAACATGAGTTATGCACGCAAATTCAGAGGAACAAACTGTATAAGAGATGTAAGTTAAAAATTTATGATATTTTCTGCCTTGAAAAAAATATTGTCAATATAGATGGGGATGCGAAGAAGACCGAATGAAACATAGACACTCCCCGCAAGAGTTGACTAGAACCAGATACTCCTAAATTCAGAAAAACGGTTTTATAAAACATTTCGGTAATGGATCTAATTTTAAATAGAAAGGGTTGTGATGGCATTTTATTCTCATAATTTTTTTTCTCTGAGAACAAATGAAAAATCACCATAGTGCATTTGGTCATGAATTCTCAATCCAGACTCTTTGCTAATCTAGGGAGATTTGAGCAGTTAGTTTATAGTTGCATGAGGTATATCCACCTATTCACCATCTGAATAACAAGCTTCTGAAAGGTAATTTTTCCACATAGTTGCCTTGATAAGAAATTTGGCAGCAACTTACAAGATGGTTCCTACCAGATCAATAACCAGTCAGAAAAACTTGGTCAATTGCTTTCTGGAGCACTGCTCCATGCCCAAACTCAATTTGATGAAGATAGGCGTAGATGATGATGATGACTGAAAACTTGAAGCATAGATGAATATAAGTTGATGCTTGGGAAGAAAAACTATAATGGTGGGTCGCTCATGACTGATTATCAAAAAAAAAAAAAAAAATTGTGGAGCGGAGGTGTTGCGGCAGGAAAGATGTATAGCTTTGGATGTGTGCATAATTCCAATAAGAAAGGCATGCCTATAGGACAATAGCTAATATTAAAATAAAAAAACACCTTCCTTTTATATAATGCGGCTGCCCATTTTCCATGTAATTAGCCTTAAGCATTTGTGAACTCAGAAGGCAAGGCATAGTAGATGTATAAAAGGTTGCAAGCCAAAAATAAGCTAATTTCTCAAGGAAAGTAAACAAAACAGCATAAGTAGAATTACCATTTTCCCATTGCTGGTTTGGATTTGAACCTCTTCACCATTGATCTTAGTAACTTCACCATCTACCCAAGCTAATTGTGCATCTTCAACCCATACATGAGAACCCACGCTTATGTTTCCCTGCAATAAGACAAAATGTTAATGTGAACTAAATTGCACATTATGTTTCTATAAGAAACAAAATAACAGGTGTTTGTAACCTCATACTGGAATACAAGTAAGCTTGCACCAAAACGTATTTATCCAATTAAAAGTGTCATAGTACTTAGCTACTCAGATTTTCTAAATGCATTCTACTCCCAGGCAAGAGTTGAATCAACTAGTTTCATCTAAGTTTGGTGATATAGAAATATATGTACATTTCAATGTCAGCAAGGCGCCAATGTTACTCCCTCATACTGAAGCACTGTGACATTATAAACCAACAAAGCATCTGCAGATTCCAATTAAATACTGATCCCTAAATCGTATAAGAACTTGTGAACCTTCTTTTTGTTGTGTGAGAACGTTTGAGAACTACATTATATATACTAGGCAAACATTTTCATCCATATTAGATTTTCATGTGCAAACAATGTGTCCTCCCATCAATGTCAACCACCCTCAAAAATTAAATAAAGTATTAAGGCATTTCAATGAATTGGGTAAATAAAGAGTGGTTCTGTTTAGAGTAGTTGAACCAACGAAAAACTCAATGGCACATAACGGAAAGTAGAAAGAGTTCTGTTGCACATTTTAAGAACAAAATGAGTCATTGTTTTCTGTATTCGTGCTATACAGTATACATATGATCTTGGAAGTATTGCAGAGGATGCCACCAACTACATATGTATCTGCACACTTCCACTTTAAAAACATTATATATATTTCTTTTACTTTCTCTCAACTTCAATTCAAATTTTGTCCCTCCATTTCATTTAAAATAAGCACACCTTTTCAATATGAAAAGAAATTGTTATGGAGTTTTCCTTTCTACATTTTTAATATGTGCATTATACACATCAACAATCATTAAGTTTCATGCAGATTTATTTGCACTCTAATACCCCATAGTTTCCCCCTTTTAAGGTTAACATCCTAAAGTTCTATTTTGACAATTTGATACACGAAAATTTTCGAAATTGATGTGTGTTTGATACCCAAAACCCAAACTTTTCTCGTTACTTTCCCCAAACTAAAAAAAACTGAAATTTGGTAAGAAACTTTATATCTATGTTCATATTCTTGAAGAAAATTAACGGTGAACATTTTTGCACTTCATGGTATCAAACTGTGAAAAAGTTGACAAAGAGGAAACGTAATAACCCTTTATCTAATAAAAAGAATTTCTACTGCTCTTTTATGTTCCTAAATCAAATTATAATAAAAAGACAGCAATCAAGCGGTGAATCCATGAGAAAGCTATAGCGAGATAGACAGAGAGAGAGAGAAGTAACTGTACCTTCTTCGAGGGATCGAACCCGGCCATGATGCGACCTCAGCGAAGGCCAAGCTCTTCTTCGTCGTCTTCTTCCCCTTCTCTTTCTCGTTGATCGATCGTTCTCTTCGTTTCTTGCTTCTTCCGATTGTAACGGAGGAGGAAAATGGCGGATAATCCACGAACTACTGTGTCTCGTTGGTTCTTTGTCTGTTTCAATTTTTTGTGCCCTAAAATGAAGGCGAAGCGATGATCGCGGTGGTAGCAGCATCGTTGCTTAGTTTCCTCTCCTCTTCTCACTCCTCCTACTTTCGTTCTCCACTTGCCACTTCTCTCTCCACCAGCTTTCTCCTTTTTCTTCTCCCTCTCCCCTCTCGTCGTATAAGTTGGTGTTTTTAGATATTAGTCCCTTACATACTAAATAATTGTAAATCCGTCCTTCAAATTTAGAAATTGCATATTCATCCCTTATAATCTTCAATAATTGCGTAATGGTCCCTCAACTCTTGGAAATTGCGTATTAGTCCCTCAAATCCTAAAGGGTTCAGCAAAATGGTCCCTCGGTTAGTATTTCAGTTAAACAACTTAATCATGGTTGGGTTAACTCCTCCTCCAAAATATGAAATCACCAAACTACCCCTCTTTCTAATATTCCAAACATTTGCGAAGCTCAACTTTAGGTTAGGGTTTTTTGCTAACCATTGGAGGAGATGAACTCAAGTTACTTTGGATTTGTTTTGAGTTTGGAGTTGTTTTTAAGCGGGTATTGGGTTTAAAGCTATTAAGAAATAGGTTGGGAAACATTATGGAGGGGTAAAATGGTCATTTTGCCTCCAAATCGCTAGATTTGACAGAATATTCCCCTCAAAGCTAACATGATTTAACTTGAAGGACCATTATGCAAAGTCTTATAAGATTTGAGGGACTAATATACAATTTCTAAGATTTGAGGTACTAACGTGCAATTATTAAAGATTTGAGGGACTAATACGTAATTTCCATGATGTGGGTGACTAATATGTAATTGTTGAAGACGTAAGGTACTAACATCTAAAAAACCCTTCTTATAAACTAATCACGTTTAATTTTGAGGGTAAATTTCACAAACCCCCATAAAATTTGGCTAGTTCTGACATAACCAGAAAAAGTTAAAAAATGTCAAATAATCCTAAATTTTGGAAAGTCCAGAAAATCCCACAATGCTTGAAATTTTTTCACTTTGTGGCAGAGTTTATCATGTTTTGGTTTTAAAACTAAGATTCAGATTTAACATTAAAGTGTTATTGGTTGTCTAGAATTATCATTAGAACTAGAATTTCAAAATCTTAATCCTAATTTTACATTATATGCTCTAATAAGAAAATTCTGGAGCAAATTCCAAGTCTAAATTACAGGTATGTAATCTCTTCCCAAGTCTAAAATTACAGGTTTGTAATCCCCCTCGGCTTAATTGGTTCCACATTTAAGAAAAAAATTTCTTATTCTTTGATTTGACATTTATAATTCTAGTTTCTTGTACGATCTCATATCTAGAATAGTATGGGATATAGAAGTACGGTGGAAATACCAAATGCAACACTTTCTCTATTCTCTAGAATTTTTAGGGTATATATCTGAACTTTGGGCAATTTTTAGGGCTAGCAAATGTTGGAATTAGCTTGAATCGGAAAAGAGAAGGTTGATTGCATTAATTTTCTAAATCCAAATAATAATTTTTTCCCCATATTTTTAAGAAAATTAAATTTTGACCAAACTAGTGGACCCTTCAACCGTTACCGGAATTTAAACCAGTTCCCATCATATAGGACCTAAGTTCTACAAAATCAAGTTTTACTAAATCCTTTCAGATCTAGAGTTTTGGAGGAAAGAGGTTAGGACTTTGGAGACGACCTACTCTAATTCTAGAGGATTTTTCATAGATTAAGCAAGGTTCTCACAAGGAGAGAGATCATCTACATCATTAGTTGCAGAGAAACTCTACAATTTACTAATTAAATCTCCTCACTTATTGTTCCCAATGAATGATATTAATTATTTAAATTATATAAAATATATTTAATTATGGGACCCATTAAGATAAACCAATAGTATTAGTTTAATTGTATGCTTTCTCTATAATTAAGATTATAAAGAATCCAGACCCTTCTCACCTTGCTCCATTAGTTCAATTTTTTTTCTTCAGCTTTTTCGAAGTTTCTTCTTCGAACTACGATAATGTGTGGTTCGACTACTTCATGATACGAAAGATTTATTTTATTATATCTAAATTTAAATGTTGCTATAAGTTGAGTGCATTGAAAAAGGTTGGATTTTTATCCTGTTGAAAGTTAGCATTTCGTATTAGAGTAATTTTTTTATGCATCAAAATATGTATTATTGTGTTAGAAATGTAAACATTATGCATATAAAACGAAGATGGACGTATTGGAACAATCAACAGAGCGACGAGATTGACAGGAGAACACTATCAGCAATTCCACTGGGCGGTGCACCACAAGTGGTGCCCGTCGATCAAATTGACCGGTGTACTACTAGTTTGACTAGGGCTGTCTAGTCGACCACTACATCGACAGAGATACATGGGCGGTCCAGCTGACTCCCAAATCAATTGTACATGTATATTTTGATTGTTTATTGTTTTAAGAGATGCTTATGACTTAGGGCTGCCTAAATGGGTTTCGGGTCCGGACCTGGCTGAGCCCGAAGTCGGCCCGGGCCAGGGCTTGGAAAAATCCAGGGTGGCCAGGCTCCGGGCCGAGTTGGTGAAGGCCGGCCTGACCGGGTTTTTAATATTAT
>JBAKGM010000233.1:16997574-17013239 GCA_037177215.1 Asparagus racemosus
GTCGTTCTGTTGACGCGTTCGTCGTATTGACGTGTACTCGCTTCATGCGTTTGCGTCGGTACTGCGCCGTCAACTGTCAGCTAACGGTTCGTCGACTGACGGTTTGTTGGTTGCGTCGGTTGATGGTTCGTTGGTTGCAAACCAACCTTCACGAGTCTGATTTGGGCACTGATAAGCGATTTTCAACGCCTACAAACATGACTACATCTGAGCCGAAGAGGACCTGAGTCTGAGTCAATCCTCAAGACGGACTCAGGGCTAAGTCAAAAGGTGTCCTCAACTCAGCCGAGTCAATAAACGAGTTCAAGTCAAATTCTGAGTCAAATCTAAACTTATCAGCAGAGGTTGCCCAAGCCATAGCGAAGCTCACCCAAGTCATAATGAAGCTCATTCTCAAGACCAAGTCAAATTGAAGCTTCTAGCGAGGCTCTCCCAAGATGAGCTTTGGCCAAATAATCCACGTGGGATACATAGTGAAGTTCGCTGAAGCCAAAGTCATAGTGAAGCCCAAAGTTGTAGCGAGGCTCAACCAAGTAGCAACGAGCTTCGTCTAGTAGCCAACGTGGGTTGTGTCACCCATTCTAGTGAAGTTCGCTCATGGTCATTATTGGCAAAACTCACCTTTCGCCATTATTGGCAAAACTCACCTTTGGCCATTATTGGCGAACCTCGTCCATGGTCATTCTTAGCGAACATCGCCTACAGTCATTATTAGCGAACCTCATCCATAACCATTCTTAGAAGTTTTTTTTAAGGAAGAGGTTAATGATCATTAACTCACGCATTTAAAGGAGAGTTAATGACCACTAACTCACCTATTTAACGGGAGTTAAGGCCCACTAACTCACCCACTTAATGCTCCCTACTCTATAAATAGGCATGATCAACATGAAGCAAAGGGGCACCGGAGGACACTGGGGCACGAGAGGAGAGAGGCGGAGGAAAGGTCTTTGCCATTGAGAAACAAGAGAGAGAGATTCAGAGGCTAGATAAAAAGCCCATCTCTCCTTCATTCTCATTGATCTTTATAGAACATTATCATCAGCTAATTATTTGGCCCGATCAATGATCCTAGTGAGGAACAGTTTGTTCTCTTTAGCTAGTCATTTAGCTTAATCAACAGTTCTTGTGAGAAAGGATCTGTTTATATCTCTTCATCCAGAGAAGATTGCATTTTTTCTGAGAGATTAGAGATCATCAATCAGCAAAATACACATCATCTTAGTTGGACCGTCAATGGAGTACAAGATATATGCTCCACCGGCACATAGAAAAGAACCCTAGGAAATGTAAATTTTTTCTTTGTTTCATTGTAATCTTTTATTATAATCTATGTCAATTGTAATATTAAAGACCCGAAACAAACACTAATGAGTTGATTCCCACTCGAATCTAAACTAGATGATGAGTCTGCATCGATTATAGGAAACTCAACTTAACAATCCAGAAAGATCACTAGCCTCTTCCTTTCATAGACCAAATGCTTGAATTTTTAGTAGGACATGAGTTTTACTATTTCTTAGATGGATATTTAGGTTACAATCAGATTTCCATTGCTCTTGAAGATTAGGAGAAAATCACTTTCACATGCTTGTATGAATCCTTTGTCTACCTAGCATGCCCTTTGGGCTATGCAATGCTCCCGCCACTTTTCAACAGTGCATGATTAACATTTTCTCCTATATGGCTTAGCGAATCTTAGAGATTTTTATGGCTATTTTTTTATCTTTGGTGACTCATTTTCTGAGTGTTTGCATCAGCTCAAACTTGTCTTAACCTAGTGTAAAGAAGAAAATATGACTCTCCATTGGGAAAATACTACTTCATGGTCAAACATGAAATTATCTTAGAGAATGTAGCTTCCAATAAAAGAATAGAAGTTGACAAAACTAAGATAGATCTCATCTCTAACCTTCTTCCACCCAAAAATGCCAAGGATGTCAGATCATTTCTTGGTCATGCTATTTTGTATAGATGCTTCATCAAAGACTTTAGCAAACTTGCTAGCCTTTGACCAATCTTTTAGCTAAGGACATATCCTTTGATTTCTCTTCTGAATGCCTTAATGTATTTGATCATCTGAAGAAGGAGCTAACCATAGCACCTTTCATTCATGCACTGGATTGGACACTACACTTCGAGTTAATGTGTGATGCATCCAATTTTGCAATTGGTGCTGTCTTAGGACAACAGATAGATGGAAAATCTCATGTGATATACTATACAAGTAGGACACTAAATGATGCATAGTAAAATTACTCTATCACCAAGAAAGAGTTTAAGCTATTATTTTTGCCTTAGAGAAATCCACGTCCTATCTCATCTTATCAAGGTTTACATTGATCATGTCGCACTTAAGTATCTTTTGACCAAGAAAAATGCTAAAGCACGACTTATTAGATGGATTTTCCTGCTTCAAGAGTTTGATCTATAAATTATTAATTGTAGAAGAGAAGCTAACTTTGTAGCAGATCACTTGTCTAGGCCCCCAAATGCACCAACACCAAATGTTCAGATAAACTATAATTTTCCAGATGAACAACTCCTACAAGTCCAGTCCGTACCATGGTTTGCAGATATTGTGAACTATTTGGTTGTGAAAGTGCTCCCTTCTCATTGATCAAAACAAGATAGGTCACATTTTCTCTCTCATATAAAATGTTTCCACTGGGATGATCCCTACCTATTCAATTATTGTCCTAATCAGTTCTTTAGAAGGTGTATTCCAAACGAATAAACTAGGAGCATTATCTCTTTTTGTCATGAGCACGCCCGTGGGGACAACTTTGGTCCAAGAAAAACTATTAAAAAGTCGTATGATGTGGGTTGTATTGGCCCAGCTTGTTCAAAGATGTTTTTGGGTTTTGTAAGGCATGTAACCGTTGTCAGTTCGTAGAAAGAACCATTAGAAGAAATATGATGCCCTTACAACCAACTCTCACAGTTGAACTTTTTGATGTGTGAGATATAGATTTCAAGGATCTATTTTCAAAATTTTTTGGAACTTTGTACATTCAGGTGGCAGTAGAATATATGCCAAATGGGCCGAAGTAGTTGCATGTAAAACCAATAATGACAAAGTGATTTTTAAATTTCTCAAAGATCACATTTTTTCAGTTTAGAGTGCCATGTGCAATAATTAGTGATAACAGTAATACTATGTGATTAAAATTGTCTCCCTTAACTTGGATGCGGATAAGAGCATCTAATTAAGATAGATAGTTTAGATCCAAAAATTCACCCTTAGGGTAGGGTTTTATTTTTAAGGGGTCCATGGTTTCCGATAGACTCAGGTGTCCATTGTTAATTACCCTCCTCAAGGAGGCACCTCTGATTAAGAGTCAGTAAATTATCCAAGAGAATTCATAGTATAAGTGTGGAGATTTTATTAAAATAATATAATTTTAAATGGCTTAACCAAGGGCATACCCCTAGTATACAATTTGGAAAGAAACTTAAAACATGCTTCTAGCTTGGACATATAGAGATGGATGTTGATTTGAGTGGAGGTTGATTTGATTTGGGGTTTGATTTGATTTGGAGTCCATTTTAACAACATGGAGATCGATCTAATTTCGACTTAGATTTTAGTTTAAATGACATTTGGTCAATTTGATTTTTATTTGATTTAATTTAGATTGTAGTTTAGCAATATTTTGGTGATTTTGATGATTTTAGCTTCACGATATCTCGAACATTTAGTTTGGATTTTTAGCTTCACAACATTCTGGTCATTTTGATTTGGATTTTATTTGGATTTTAGTTTAAATGACATTTCAGTCAATTTTAATTTAGATTTTAATTTAGCGACATCTCAATCATTTGATTTGGATTTTAGTTTCATAACATTTCAGACGTGTAATTTGGATTTGATTTGGATTCTTAGTTTAAATGACGTTTTGGTCAATTTTAATTTGGTTTTTAGTTTAGCGACATCTCGGTCATTTAATTTGAATTGGATTTGGATTTTGACTGTAGTTTAATAACATTTCGGTCATTTGATTTGGATTTGAATTTGGATAGAAATTTAATGACATTTCAGTCATCTGGTTTTGATTTGGATTTTGGATTTGGATTTGGACTGTAGTTTCAGATCATCTCAGTCATTTGAGACTTTGATTTCTTGTTTAAGGACATCTCGGTCCATCATTTAGTATCGCTACAGTAACTTGGGATTCGCTTGTGATTCTACATCTTTTTGGATGTTGCAACATTTAGAAAGTGCATTTTTTTTGCAATTTCTATCTCTTCTGAGATTTTCTGTAATTTTTGTAGCGTCTAGGGGATTGCTTGCAGTTTCAGAGCAGCTCAAGATGTGTTCTGCAGTTTGTGGATAGTTCAAGGTGCTTCCTACAATTTAAAGATAGTTCAGGGAGCTTTCTATAATTTCTGAATAGTCAGCTGATGAGCAACGAGTCAACCGATGAGGAGTCTAGCTCTTGCAGCTCCACTTCCTCGACGAAGTGAAGTTTAGTCATTGGGAAAATTTTGTAAGAACCATATTTTGGTTTTCTTAGTTACTCTTTTTTGTAGATAGGACTTTTTGGTAGAAAAACACGTATATATGTAAACCCATATATTCGTATATGTGTATGAACTGAAAAGTTAAATATCAATAACATACTTTTGGCTTGTAAGTACTGATTTGTGTTACTATGTTGAGCAATGATTGAATTCATAATTGCTTGAATTGCATATACGTGACTGGCTTAGAAATTGTCTCTGGTATAACAGTTGACCCAAACATTTTATTATTTATAGGGAGAAATGGCTATAGGTAATGATCAAACCCCTCCTAACGGAAATAATGATCTCAATCAAATGATAAGTGAGATGATGAGATCTAGAATTACTCGACCGTCAACCTCAAGAAACCCAGTAGAAAGCAACACACTGATGGAACTACTGCAAGCAGTGATATCTGTAGTCACCAGACAACAAGATCAAATTGATCATAACCAGATGAATGGTCAGAATAGTGAACACTCAAAATTAAGGAGCGTCATGAGTGAATTCAAGAAATTGTCTCCACCCAATTTTGAGGGAACTACTAATCCAATGGTTGCTAAGTAGGATCACTGAAATGGAAAAAGTCTTCACATACATGAAATGCTCTGAAGGGGAAAAGGTTGATTATGCGATCTACATGCTAAATGACCGTGCATATGGGTGGTGGCAAATGTTGGTCCGGATGTTGGGAGAAAATGCATATAAGATATCATGGGGGGAATCTAAAAAGATTTTTTATGAATAGCATTTTCCCTCAATGGTCCACAAGCGAAAAGAACAAGAATTATAAAAATTAGAGCAAGGTGATAAGATGGTAGTTGAATATGAGGAGGACTTCACCTATCTATCAAAATTTGCTACTCACTTGTTGGGTAAGGAAGAGGATAGAGCTCGTCGTTTCGATGAAGGGCTTCAACCAGACATTAGGAAGAGTGTCAGTGCATTTGAACTCCCTACATATGGAGAAGTATTAACGAAGGCCTTGTTAATTGAGAAAAAATAGATGCAAAACCAAAGAATGAGGTGAGCAAGCCCTATCCAAAGAAGCAGTTTTGGCCAGATAATCATAGTGGGAGGAATAGAAATTAGAGAAACAAAAATCAGAATGTAGGGTGCAGAGAGGAGCTATTTCATAACCAGAAGATTGTGAGATGTGATATTTGTCATAAACCCAGACATGTAGTGAAAACTGTTGGAGAAATACTAGAGTCTGCTTGAGATGTGGACAGAAAGATCACAAAGTTGCAAATAGCCCCCTACATCAACCATCTCGGAACACCTTCCAGACTAGCCAGGCCAATAGTGGGAACAGGCATCCTCAAGCTAATGCTCAAGTCTATTCCTTTACTGAGAAGGAAGCTGAAGCAAACAAAGATGTGGTGATGGGTACGCTAACCTTTGCATCTGTTCATGCTCAAGTACGTTTTGATTTTGGTGCATTGCATTCCTTCATTGCTGCACAGTTTGTTAAGAGAAATAAATTACTTTGGGATACCTTACAACAAGAATTACTTGTTAGTACACCTTGGGGGTAGTATATTAGCATCAAATCAGGGATGTAGGGGTGAAATCAATATTCTAGACAAGGAGCTCCCAGCGGAATTAGTAATGCTAGAAATGCATGATTTTGATGTCATATTAGGGATGGATTGGTTATCCTTAAATCATGCTTCTATTTTGTGTTAGGAAAAGAAAGTAGTATTTAAATTTCTGGGTCAGCCAGAATTTTGTTTTGAGGGTTGTAAATCATGAGAACCCTTAAAAATCATCTTAGCCCTTAAAGCATATCGGGCGCTGAGAAGTGGATGTATGGATTATTTGACTTTAGTTGAAATTATTAATGAAGGAAAATCAAGACTAGAGGAGATACCAATTGTCCGGGAATTTCCAGAAGAACTTCTAGGAATGCCTCCAAATAGGGAGATTGAATTTTTAATTGACTTAGTATCTCATACGAGTCCAATTCCTAAGGCTCCCTATCACATGGCACAAATTGAATGAAAGAGCTCAAGGTGCAACTACATGAACTTTTAAATAAATTCTTCATTCAACCTAGTGTGTTACCTTGGGGTGTGCCTGTATTATTTGTGAAGAAGAAAGGTGGTAGTATGAGACTATGTATTGACTTCCGTGAATTGAATAAAGTAACCATTCGAAACAAGTATCCATTACTGAGAATCGATGATCTATTTGATCAACTGCAAGGAGCTCAAGTATTTTCCAAGATTGATCTCTGTTTTGGTTTCTATCAATTAAAGATCACGCCAGGGGATGTGCCAAAAACTACATTTCGAACTCGCTATGGCCATTATGTATTTCTAGTTTTACCATTCGGGCTCACAAATGCACCTACAACATTTATGGATCTTGTGAACAGGGTATTTAAACCCTTCTTGGATTGATTTGTTGTGGTGTTTATTGATGATATCCTAATATACTCAAGAAGCAAGGAAGAATATGAAGAACACCTGAGATGTGTGCTGCAAACATTAAAGAGAGAAAAATTGTACGTGAAACTTAAAGAAATGTGAGTTCTGGTTGGAGAATGTAGCATTCCTTGGACATGTAATCTCTAAGAAAGGGATTTTTGTGGATCCTGTAAAGATAAAAGCTATAGTTAATTGGGACAGACCAACTAGTGTAACGGAGATTCGTAGTTTCCTTGGTATGGCTGGCTACTATAGAAAGTTTGTGGAAGGATTCTCCCGTATTGCCTCACCTCTTTCTTGTCTTACTCAAAAAGGAGTTAAATTATTTGGTTTGATGAATGTGAGAAAAGATTTCAAGAGCTAAAAAGTCAGTTAGTGTCTGCTCCAATACTTGCATTACCCTCTGGAGATACAGGCTTTGCTATCTACAGTGATGCCTCTAGAAGAGGACTTAGATGTGTTCTTATACAAAATGAGAATGTCATAGCATATGCTTCAAGGCAGTTAATGCCTTATGAACAAAACTATCCCAATCATGATCTAGAATTAGCGGCAATAGTGTTTGCTCTCAAGATTCGGAGACATTATTTATATGGAGTACATTGTGACATAAACACTGACCACAAGAGTTTGAAATATATTTTCACTCAGAAAGAGTTAAATTGGTGGCAAAGAAGATGGTTAGAGCTTCTAAAAGAATATGATATGACCATCAATTATCACCTCGGCAACGCAAATGTTGTTGCTGATGCCTTGAGCCGCTAGAATTCAAGCAATTTAGCATATTTAATTACTTCTCAAAGAAAAGTATTGGAGGACTTGGATCACATTAGAATTGACATTAGAGTCCACCAAAATGGAATTAAATTAGAAAATATGGTGATACAATCTTCTTTGCTACATGAAGTTAAAGCAAACTAACAGAAGGATCCTCAACTAGTGATGATAAAGAAAAGTGTGGAAGAAGGCACTCAAAGAGAGTTTATGATACATGAAGATGGGTCCTCGAAGCTTGGAACTAGAGTTTGTGTGCCTAACATACCAGAGATAAAGAAAAAGATTCTAAAGGAAGCACACCATTCTCTGTATACTATGCATCCTAGTTCAACAAAAATGTATAAAAACCTAAAGGAAATCTATTGGTGGAATAATATGAAGAAGTAGATTGCCATCTATGTTGTAGAATATTTCACTTGCCAACAAGTAAAGGATAAACACTAAAGACCAGCTGGATTAGTCCACAACTTAGATATACCAATGTGGAAATGGGAAAAGATCACCATGGATTTCATCACCGGCTTTCCAAAATCTTTGAAAAAGAATGATGCGATATGGGTGATTGTTAACCGTTTGACTAAATCAGCGCACTTTTTACCTATCAATATGAAATTTTCATTAGAAAAGCTAACTAAAATATACATCAATGAGATAGTGAGATTGCATGGTGCACCAATACCAATAGTCTCTGTTAGAGATCTTAGGTTTACATTAAAATATTGGAAAAGTGTGCATAGGGCTCTACAGACTAAACTAAATTTTAGTTCAGCTTACCATCCACAAACGGATGGTCAATCAGAAAGGATAATTCAAACACTAGAACATATGCTTAGATGTTGTGCACTAGAAATGAAAGGGTCATTGGAGGATTATCTGCCCTTGGTCGAGTTTGCATGCAATAACATCTATCAAGCTAGTATTTAGATGGCACCATATGAACTTCTTTATGGAAGAAGGTGCAGGTCTCCTATTCATTGGGTTGATGTTGGAGAAAGAGAACTTCTTGGACCAGAATTGGTGCAACAAGCAATTGATAAGATTCAATTAGTTAGGGAATATCTTCGCACTATACAAAGTCATCAGAAGAGTTATGCTTATCAAAGAAGGAGAGAATTGGAATTTCAGGTTGGGGATCATGTTTTCTTAAAAGTTTCACCTACCCATGGAGTGAAAAGATTTGTAATCCAAGGAAGTTAAGCCCGAGATTTATTGGTCCTTATGAAATTCTGGAATGTGTTGGTCCAGTGGCAAACAAATTAGCATTACCACCATCTCTATCTGGAGTACATGATGTATTTCAAGTATTGATACTCCAAAGTTCATCCGAGATCCAAATGAGATCGTTGAGTTATCTCTAATGGTGCTCAAGCCAGACTTGACTTATGAGGAGAAACCGGAGCGTATTGTGGATTATAAGGAGCAAGTACTTAGACGTCGAACTATCAAATATGTGAAAGTTTAATGGAAGAATCACTCCGAAAGAGAAGCCACTTTGGAAATGGAAGATTCTATGTGAGAGAAGCTTCCAGAGCTCTTTGGAGATTAACATATGTTATGTTTCGAGGACGAAACTTTTTATTAGGAGGGAAGAGTGTAGTGACCAAAAAACCCAACCTTCTAGAATTTAATAGAAATATGCAAATAATAAATTATGAGTGTTTTTTTTAAAAAAAAGACATCAACCTCCTCTGCTGCATGTTTGCTAAGCTTCCATCTTGGTAGCAAGAGGGCACTGGATTATCAATGTGTACACTGTCTTTAGATGAGCATAAGAGGGAAAATAAAACTGAAAAAGAAGAAGAAGAAGGAAAAGGGATCTGAGGTAGAAGAAGAGATTGATGAGAAGAGAAAGAGAAAACTAAGATAAAATAATAAAACTTTTTTGGGACCCCTGAAAGTTTATGA
Organism: Asparagus racemosus; assembly: GCA_037177215.1. Lineage (NCBI taxonomy): Eukaryota > Viridiplantae > Streptophyta > Magnoliopsida > Asparagales > Asparagaceae > Asparagus > Asparagus racemosus. The sequence goes on from JBAKGM010000233.1 coordinate 17,007,195, forward strand.
GTTTGTAAATAGGTCCAGAAGATATAAGAAATGAAAAAATTTTGTTTAGACCCTCTGCTCTGTTAATTTACCAACAAGCCTGCACATAGATGTTAAACCATGAATATGCAAGGATATTTTATGTATAGACCCCTATTATTTTCTCTATTTGCAAATAGGTCCAATCTGAAGAGTAAAAGATAAATTTTAGGCTTGATTAATTCTCTATGGCCCCTTGCCTTGCATAATTTGTTAAGAGGTCCAAAAGTTAATAAAGGAGAGTTATAAAATAGTGATAGATTGCTAAAATTAGCAATAAGCCTATGTGTACCATATTTATAAGTTTTAATTGTTATTTGATTATATGTGATTCTATTTGGCGCTAGAATATAAAACGATTAACCAATCATATATGCTTGTCTTGAATTAATACTAGTTTTATTCATATTATAGGATCTAGTTGATATCAAGAGGAGTAGTATTTTGAAGAAGTGGTATCCACTAGAGGTGAGTTCTTTTCTCAGTAGTATTTTTATAATATGAAATTTGCATGAGTGCTATATTTGATTGATTTTGTTGCTTGAAAATAAATAATTTATAATTTTTCATTATATATAATTAAATGTGATCTGATATATTTTTATTGTGGCCTAACCCATAATTTGATTTTTATTTTGTACAAGATATTAAAAATAAATTTGATTTTACATAAAATGTGATAAGCGGTTTTGGTTTCATGTGATCTCAATTAATTGTGAATAATGCTTTATTTGAAAGCTTTTGAAAAGAAGTAATTTGATTTTAATAGTTTAATGGATTAAAAGATTTTCTGTGACTTAGTATCTAATAAAAATGGAGAAAAGTAAAATCCGTAAACTTTTTTAACTAAGATGATGAGTTTTACACTCGTCCACTTGATTCTGAAAATATTTGGCAAATTCAGATAGGTGATGTGTTTTTGATTTGATGAGTGAACAAGTGATTCTCGATGTTTTCAAACCTCAGAAAGTCCACTATGGAGTGTTCTGTTTGTGCCTGCCATATGGTGAATGCACCTTTATTTGGCCCTTCTATATTTGGCCCTTCTAAATTCTATTCTAGCCCTTTTGTATTTAGCCAACAATCTATGCCAGTGTTAGGTGCATTTGATTCCCAGGAATTATCTATTTTGTGATGTGTTTTACGCATTCCCATGCTAGTAGGCTATAATTTGTAGCCTTTGTGTGACCTATGAAATGATTCTTGCATTACACGAATGACTCATCGAGTTTTAGGATTTTGACAATTGATTGTGAAATTGAGAAAATAACAATCCTTTGGTTTTGCATAAATTTAATAGTATTTTTTCCTTCTTTGCATTTACCTTGATTTGAAAAGGGTTTGATTCTAAGATATATTACAGTATTTTTCAGTTTGCACATAAGAAAGAAATTTAAATTGTTGCATTCTTTCTTGAATATAACAATAGCATGTTGTTTTGGACCATATTTTGGTATTTTTGAAATTTCTAGTGCAAAACTTATAACTCGCTATTTTTGGAATTATTATTATTATTTTGTTAGATATCTAGGAACTCTAGTGAAAAATGTTCTTACTAAGCCCTAGATCACCCCGTCGTTTTTAAATTTTTCAGATCTGGCGTAGCTACGTAATAAGCTAAACTTTTGGTTTTGGCGCATTGTTGAGAGGTGTTTATATGGAAAAGCCACTTTTTTTGGTGTTACATACAGTCAACAATGTGCTTTGATTTTGTAAAATACTTGTAACGGTGAGCTTGTGGGTTGTAAGTACTGTTTATATATATAGGTTGCTCTGAACTTCTATCATCAGTAGGTTTATATATGTTTTTAGATAAGCTATGTGATAAGAAGTGTCAGGCTTGACTCGTGGACGGGACTTGTCTTGTGCATGGGTCACTGTTGTTGCGTAACCCGTATTTATGAATATACGCTGCAGTTTCGCGGCATGACAAAGTGAATTAATTTTTATTGGAAAATAATTGTCCAGAGCATTTGTAGCTAGCTGCTTAGCATATTTTGTATATGCACATCGGTTCCTCATTTCAAATTCCTGCAACATGACATCGTACAGCGGAGTTGTTTTTCAAGACTTCCTACTGGTCACTAGGACCACAGGTCAAAGTCGATTTAAGACTATCTGCTAGCCGCAGGGACCATAGTTCTGAGTCTATTTTGTTGCAAATTATTAGTTTCAATTGTGCACTTCAGTTTCACTTTGTATTGGAGCTTTGTCACCCGTATTAATTGTGCGTTCTAATTGCGCCTTATAGGTCGCCTGGTGACCCATTTGTTCACGTAATCTTTCTCTTTGTCTAAGGACGCGAAGGCAGAGGATGAGGCTCGAGATATATAGCGGCTTCTTTGGCAGCAATAAAGCCTCTTGGTTGCTCTTCGTGGTGGAGGGCAAGTGTGTGGAAGGCTTTGCGCGAGGCGATCTCAGCAGCTATCGACACTTCGCTGTGGAATGGATTAATACTTTGTGCAGCAGCAGAAGTCTGTTGTGATGGCTTCCAACAGCAAGTACGACTTGGATCTGAGGTGGTCATGATCGTGTCTGGATTGCAGCAAGGGGTGATCTTAAACAAAGACAGTGGTGATGTTTACGAAATTCTTGTGAGAGGTGACGATGACTCGAGATTGAGTGCTGAGTAGCGGTGGCTCGAGCAATTTCCAGCGACCTTGGTTTTTGTTTTTTGTTTTTTTTTGGTCTGGAATCATCTCCGGAGTTAAGCGATTGGCCAAGGTTTACGTGCAATCAGAGATGATGATTTTGAGCATCCTTCCGCTGCTTGATTGGTTGCTGGTTTGAACTTGGAGGCTGATATATAAGGCAACTTTGTGCGACAGTTGAGTCGACGAAGGTGACAATGCGCCCATGGGGAATCAATGACTTCTTTAACTCCTCTCCTCGTGCTTGTAGAATACTCATGAAGAGAAACAAAGGAGGTAAAGAAATCAAACAGGTAGAGTAATTAGTAAACACTTATTTCATCACCTTTATTTCTTTCAGTTGCCTTGAGTCTGATGTAGCTAGCTTGCGTCGTCTCTGATCTGACTGAAGGGAGAAAAGAGAACAATAGAGATTTCTCTGATGAGATGGATGAGTTTCTAGCTTTTCTTCAAACTCGGGTAGCAACGAGTGGTAGAGAGTGATTGCGGTTGCCTATTCACTTGAGTTGCCCGCTTTGGATGAAGATGGAAATTTTAATGAACTGTTCCCTAGCGGATGCAGATGAAACTTTTACGATGATGATCCCGGCCTCCTTTTGTGAGTGGGCTCTTATATCTCCAATCTCGGATGATGATGCTGAATTTTCTTCTATCCCTCCTCTTTGGGTTTGTTGGCTTGAAGAGAATATATAGAAAGCATCAAATGAGCGATGCAGGGAAAGTTGTCAGATGGAGGATTTAGTGGGGCAGAGAAGTGGGTATCTGGTATTTTAGTGGGGTGATTGGAAGATCATGGGGGGAGAGAGGGGGCGTTGGAATGAGATGGAATAAGCATATCATTACTGTTAATAAAAATTAATCAGAATTAGAATAATACCTAAAACGCTTTCTGAATTTCTTTAATAATCTGTCCCAAGATCAATCCGAAAATAGCTTCCTCAAGAGAAAATGCCTCTAGTTGAAATCCACAAATCACTGAAGAGGAGCAATACTAAGAGATAGGTTCTCAATTTCTATTTGTCTCATGTTATTCTTTTATTCTCATAAGGCTATACGTGAATCTTACATATAGGATTACACTTGCCTTATAGATTTAATTTTAAATAATTCATAATCATTCAAAACTCTATCCACAACAATTAAAGATAGAATATGTTCGTCGAGAAAATTGAAGAGAAAATAAGAGGAAAATGAGATGTATTAATTCTTTTAGTGAAGAAAGGGTTACAATCACTCTCTCCTCACGAACTCTCTCTTATCGGAAATCCCGATTTACAAATGAAGGAAAGATCGACGGAGATCCTTCCTTTTGTTTAATCTGGGGTCTTTGCGGCAGCGATGGGAGCTTGAACCTTGTATCCCATGGACGATCCGACCGTCTTGACTCGTGGGAACGCTAATGAACTCGCCAAGCAAGTTTAACCAAGAAGCCGCAGTTGAAAGCCAAGAGTTCTTAGCTCAAAATCCAAGAATCCTTCCTTTTTTCTTCCTTTTTTTTCTTGTTCAGCTGACTTTTCAGCTACTTATATGGGTTCAAGGGGTGTAACTGACCCCTTAACACTCTCCTAAATGAGGGTTAGTGGGCCTCAAATCGTGGGAAACGGTTTTGGAGCCGTTTAGATCTTTGTTTGAACGAGTCAAACGCGAACACCTCGTTCTGGAGTGAGGTTTGCGTTTTAATAGGGAGACGAAGGGGTGAGCCCCGCGTTTTGGACTTGGAAACGCTAGGGTGAGCCCCGCGTTTTAGTCTCGGAAACACTGGGGTGAGCCCCGCGTTTTAGTCTCGGAAACACTAGGGTGAGCCCCGCGTGTTAGCCTCGGAAACACTAGGGTGAGCCCCGCGTTTTAGTCTCGGAAATGCTGGGGTGAGCCCCATGTTTTAGTCTCGGAAACGCTGGGGTGAGCCCCGCATTTTATTCTCAGAAACGCAGGGGTGAGCTCCGTGTTTTAGTCTCGGAAATGCTGGGGTGAGCCCCGCATTTTAGTCTCGAAAATGCTGGGGTGAGCCCCGCGTTTTAGTCTTGGAAACGCTGGGGTGAGCCCCGCGTTTTAGTCTTAGAAACACTGGGGTGAGCCCCGCGTTTTGATCTTGGAGACGCGGTGGTGAGCCTCGCGTCTTGTGATTAATGGAAATCACAATTTGTAATCGTGGATCATCATCTTGTAACTGGGATTGAGGATCGACTATCTGTAGTAATTAGCAGACAACCTACAGAACCCCCTCGAAAGTTTTTGAAAGTTCGCGGTTGACTGGGATGGGCTTTCGAAATACTTTGGATATCTTCTACTTCTTCTTTTTTTTTATTTAACTTTTGGAAAGAATTGTTCTTTCTTCAAGGGATTTGTGATTTGCTTCTGTCTTAGACGTTCATTTCTGAAACGTGATGCTGAGTTTCGCGTTTGATCTTTTGAAGCGTTGGGGGTGAGCCTTGTGTTTGCAGCAGAAACGCGAAGCTGAGCCTCGCGTTTGATCTTTTGAGACGCTGGGGTGACCCCCGCATTTATAGCTGAAACGCAAATCTGGGCTTTTTGAAACGCGGAGGTGAGCTCCGCGTTCTATCTTGAGACTGAACCGTCAGGGTGTGAGCGTGAAGGTCGCGTTTGAGCGGGATTTTCGCCTAAAATCCCATGTATCATAGACAAGCTGGTAGCCCTATAAATAGACTCTGGGGGTCAAATCAAAAGTCCTTACCGATTTTCTTCTTCTCAAAGCAAAAACAAGAACTCTTGTTCTTTATTTCCGACGAACTCATCTTCGTTCAACCTTTTTCCGACGAACTCATCTCATTCGACCATGTCTCCAAAGAAATCTGCTGCACGACCGAAGAAGACCACCGTGGCTACCTCGAGCATGCCGGCGACTAGCGCCTCCAGCGGCGACTAGCGCCTCCAGCGGCGCTGCCGCTTGGGCACAACATGCCCCGCTGATAAGTGGTTGGCCTTGCCTTTAAAGCTGCTGGCTTTTTTTTAACAACTTGTTTTAACAAGTTCTTTTCCACTTTCTTGTGAAGTATTGGAAACGACGACTGAACCTCGCATTTTTGGGACTTAGAACAGTGGGTGATTGCCCTTGTTATGACAAGAAAACACAAGCCTGACACCTGCGTTCTGAAGAGTTGTAACGCTAAGCTGACCTTCGCGTTTTAGGGATAAAACGCGGGGTTGAGCCTCGCGTTTGCATTTATAACGCGGAGTTGACCTCCACGTTTTAGGGATAAAACGCGAGGCTGAGCCTTGCGTGTACGCTCATAACGCGGAGCTGACCTCCGTGTGTTAGGAGTGAAACGCGAAGCTGACCACCGCGTTTTAAGAATGAAACGCGGGGCTGAGTCTCGCGTTTGCTCTCATAACGCGGAGCTAACCTCCACATTTTAAG
>JBAKGM010000233.1:17019725-17048024 GCA_037177215.1 Asparagus racemosus
TATCAGGTCAATTTGTTCTAATTTGGTACTTTTTGTTATCTAGGGTTTTATGTTTAGGGATTTTCTAATTTCTGCTGCTGTGTTGGAAAGTATGGTGGCTATTTCTCTAATTTCCTTCTTCGTGTATCCTTGTGTATGCCTTCAGAAGTCTGTTAAGCTCCATTCACATTATCTTATACTAGTTTCAGACCCGTGCAATGCACGGAGGTAGCAGTATAATATTTAACGTCACATTCAGAATAATGTAGTATAAAATTCTGATAACTATTTTTTTTTTCTTTCATTTTAAAAACTGTACTACAAATTTAGAAATATTTCTAAAATATTATTCATAGAAACAACAAGATAACATAATAGCATTTTACATTACCCGTAAATAAGAGAAAGAACTACACTGCTTGTCATATAAGAGATATATGACACCAATCTGGCGAGCTACACCTACTCAAGTCATGCATAACAGACAATATAATACCTAACAACATGAACTCAATGTAAACCTTCACAACACGAAACATAAGGGAAATACAATCCATCCAAATTTATTTAGTTTAATATTTACCAATAGCTGGAAAAAGAAATAAAAAGATTTTAGACAGAAAAATACAGTTATTAGAAAGAAAATATTTTTATCTCTTTGTTTTTGCTTTTTTGAATTCCTTTTCTTCTCCTTTTGTAGTTCACATAGTGACCGCAAAAATAACAATTGTTGATCACTACAGAAAGAATTGGGGATTGTACCTGCAAAAGAGAGCAAGCACAACCCAAATGATGAACTCTTGTATTTTAGCAATGGAGTAATCTAAATGAAGCTGTATTCATAGTTACTCTGATAGAGAAAAAGAAAAAAAGAGTGGGCGAAACCCACAAACCTGTTGCTATCTCCTCAAAGCATTTAAGACTTAAAGCCTGCTTGCAATGTCTTGTGGAGAAGAATTTAAAAATCTAATACAAAATATATATTGGTAATAGTTTACTACACACTTCAATTAAATAAAAAGACATAATAGTCCAAAGCAACTACACCAAAGATTATAATCTAAAATGGGATCATCTATATATTTATGGGAGATATCCACCTTATAACCATAGTCTTGTATAGATCACCAACAATTAATGAATAATATAAAAGGAGGAGCAAACATTTCTCCTTCAATGTGCGTGTTTATACACCCCTTAAGCACCAGAATCCTTACTGCTTCCGGGCTCTTAAATGGTGAAATCCAGACGCAAGAAGGGAAATAAATTATTTGCAAATGAACCATATAATTAAAAAAACAAAATTGTGATCATTAAAAGAGTGGATGCGAAAGAATAAGGGAAAATATTTCTCGTAGAAACATCTTGCTTCAATGCATCAATTACCATTATATAAATATAGGGAACTCTAACATGTTATAGACAATCATAGAAAAGTATTTTACACATTCTGCCATACAATTGCATGTCCAGATTACATATTTTTCAATCATTTAAAAGAACATAAATCTTTATGTGCAGACCCCTTTCTATAAAAAAAGTGTAATTGAAATTAGCAAAATTGACCTCATTGTGAAAATGAATAAATGATCAAACTTGTTTGAAAGGAAATATGTACTGAATAATATTGTTATAATTACTAAGAACCATAAAGATAAAGCAATTAAAAAATAAAATAAATAAATAAATAGTTCACAAAATAAATAACCTATAAAAAGAGATAAAACTGAGAGAGATGCCACATGTGCATATTAAAAAATTCAGTAATCTAATCAAATATAAAGAACAACAACCTTATACACTATTTGTTGTGACAATGAGATGTATTAAACAATACATTTCCTTAATGAACAAATAATTTAAATTAAAAGGCGTTAATACATATAACTCAAATAAAACTCTACCATAAAATGAATAGAAAATAACTAAAAGGGGGAGGCATGAAAACTAAGCCGATCTTTAATAAAAGGAAGATGAAAAGGTTCATGAATAGTTAAGGTATATATATCAGAAAACTCACCTTAACTTTGGACGATTATCAGATAACCTACCATAACTTCCTAAATTTTAGAAAACTCCCCCTAATTTTAGGGGCTCTCAGAAAATCCCCTTTAACTTTAAGATTTTATCAGAGAACCCTCCTACAAGTGTGAACTGTAATTTTCTAGGAAAACATCCCCTCGCGTAATTTTACTCACCCATGTGAAAAATCACGGTTAATAATGTTAGGAGGTTTTTCTATAAGATTTTAAAGTTAAAAGGGGTTTTTGGATATGCCTAAGCTTAAAGGGGGTTTTTGATATTTTGAAAGTATAGAAATCATAATATTTTTTGAACCAATTGTTTCAACAATCTGCTACATTATATATAAATGTAAATTCTGATATTAATTAAAATTCTAGTGACACTTTAGACTATATTGATGAATGGTCTTAAAGAAAGTATCATGTGTAGTTATTTTCTTATATAATATTTGCTAGAGGTTGTCATGCCCCGACACCACACGAAAGGAAAGAAGGAAAAAACTCGGAACATAACAGCAGCGATATGTGCATGAGTCAAGTCTCATGCATGTGGCAAGCATGGGCACTTCGATCACATAGCATTTTTAGACCACAGATGAATAGTACTTGCTATTGATGGAAGTTCAGGGCGAAAATATAAAATACAAGTTCAATTTAACCATACTTGTACCACTTAAGATTATATAAATACTTCATACCACTAGCTACTCTTACTACAAAAGTGTGGCTATTACGACAAAAACACTTTTAGCAACTCCTTCTTGGCAGTTCTCACCTCAATCGGGACTTATGCGGAATCTATAAAGGGTTGAAAACCATAGGATGAGTTAGAGCCCAGTGAGGGGTGAGCTAGAGCCTAGTGGGGACATTTCCATACTAGTGTTTTAAGCAAAATAATCAATATCAAAAACTTAATATTAAAGCAAGCTAGCACCGGTTGTTTTATTTGCAAATTATGGAGCATATAGGATTGTAACAATGATCGATGCCACATGTCATAATAGTGTAAGATTGCAGATTAACTATGATTTGGTCATAAATCAAGGTCATGAGTAAATATGATAAAACTAAATACAGAATTAAATGTGGGAATTAAAATAAGAAGTTCGAGAGAAACAAAATGAGGGTCAATTTACTCACTATATCAGCTGATCACTTGAATTGGAATCCCGATAAACACATTGCATCGCTGGGAATAACCCCTCACTTGTCACACTAAGACTACTAATTTTAGCCCAATTTTGAGGGAAAAGCGAATTTGCATCTCTTTAACAATTTTCCTCCCGGGAGTACAATACACTTAGCCTTACCATAAGTTGTCTATCGGCCTCATCACTTGTGCTCAAGAAGGCTATTTTTTATGCCAAACAGACCACTTCACTTATTGGTGCACCTAATACTTATGGCAGACTCGATCACTTCACTTCATAACGGACTTATGGGGTTTCTTTATTATCGAGATTTATTATCAATTACTTCTTTTAGTTGTCACAAAACCAAGTCATGGATAAACATAGGAATCTGTAGAATATTTCATAACTTGTTTCAACACTTCTTTCACAAATCATATTAAGAGAAAGGAACATTCATATTTGTCTAAATGGTATGTATGAAGAACATAGCTTAATTGTATTCCACTTGGGTTCAACTAGACATATGCATATAAAATCAACTATATTATATTTCACAATAAAGCATGTCCAAACCTATTTCTCACTTAATAAAATCAAGAGCGCATATCATTCTCACACAAATAAATTTTCACAATTCTATACACAGGAAATTTCTATATTTTTTTTCTTGAACATAACTAGTGAGAAATGTACTTGCCTCTACCCAATGCAAAGTCCAGTTATGATTCCCTTAATTTGAAGGAGGGCCTATAGGATAAAAATTTTGTAAGGTCAATATCAATTCATTTAAATCAACTCATAGGTTAATAATACCACTTAATCCTAGGTCTACACAAGTTAAATGGTAAACAAACTCCTAAAAGGTTTATATTAAATGTATAAGGATTTTATTTAATATATTTAAAGCACCTTTTCATGGATTTTTTTCTTTTTGGGTCTAGGCTAAATTTTCCATTTTCTTGTAAACAACTCTCTATTTGGATCTTTTGGTTAGTTCTAAAATTTCAAGGGGCTAGCATAAAATTTCTCCTTTGCTTTTGTTAGGACTAGAAAACAAACTATATGACTTTCAGGGGTCCCAAAAAGATTTCTCACTCTTTTTCTTCTTCTTGCGATCCTTTACTATTTTGGTTTCTCTTTTTTTTTTCTTTTTGTTCATGACTCAAAGGGGTTTGCAGCCGATAGGGGTTTGCCAGCGGCGCGGATGCTCGCCGACGGCAGGGATGCTTGCCTGCACCAGGGCAAGTCTTGGCCATATTTTTTTAGTTCTCATCTAAGAAATACATTATTTTGTCCCTACATATTTACCACATTATAGATCACTAGAAATTCTACTAATAAGTTTTAAAAGATATACCTCAAAGTTGAGACCCCCTATCACTACCTTCTCTTCTCCCCTAGCCTCCCTCCTCTTTTACCTCTCTTCCCTTTTCTCTCTCTAAAATTTGTTCTGAAATTTTTTGCTACAATAGAGAGAGAAGGTTGAGGGGTTTATTTGGGAGAACTTCACCTTGAGGAGGCAAGGAATAAGTGTCCAATTGCCTTACATTTGTCCAAGGCTCCCACTAGAATAAGGGCACATCTCCTTTCTTGATTAAAAAAATTCAACAAGCCAATGCATGGCATTTGTTTAGGAGACTTTCTAAAAACTTCCCTACAAAATTTAAATTTGTATTATTTCTTTTTATAAGAAGAAAATTATATAGCTTTAGTGTTCAAGGTAATATTACATGGTTGAACACGAAGCGAGCAATAGAACACTGAGGCTCACATAAATCCTAAGCCCATTAGAATATATAAAATGACCATAAGTTGTTGCATAGAAGGAAGAATGATGCAACTTCAAAGAAACAAATGAAGTCAAACTTATATTCAGAAATAGATAAAGTTGCATTCAAGCATACGGTAATCTAACTGCACCAAGATTATGACAACTATTTTCTTATTTAAGCCTCTCAAGAAACTATTTTAATTTTGAACAACGAACACAACTGGCTTCTGAACCTAGAACCTTTGGTAGAACTTTAGTGGCAAACTGCATGTACAACATCAAATACTACATGAACTAAAAAGTAAAACCTTTATCCGCAGTGTAGATCCAGACAGCACAATATTGTTGAAACATTCGACAATGTATTTAAGTCCTTGACCAAAACGGCCTTAAGTCTCATTGAGACAACTCAATGAATGAATAAGACACCAAAAATTAAGTGAGTCATTCTCAGACTTACATAGTTGTAATATTTAAGAGTTCTAGTAAAAACAAAATGCTTCTAATATAAAGACAACCCTGGATAAACTTAACCCCTAACATCAACATAGACTCTACTGCCCACTGGAGCAAGACTACATATGGACGTTAAACATCGCTTAGATTAAGATTTAAGTGGGCATTTGTGGTGCATATTGAATATATTTGTTGACATTCTAAAATCCTATTACTAAATCAGAAAAGCCAAAATCTAAGAGGTAAATAACTTTGAGTTTGATGGGAGAATTCTTGGCTAAATTAAAGTGGAACATATATATTTCTATAAACTAAATCTTAAATGTTTGTACAAAGTAGTGCACCCGCCCGTGCACATACACATGCAAACACATACTTAAATTCAAAGCTTTGAATAATTTTACGAATAACAAACTGACTTTAATCTTACCAGAACTCTTTTTTCATTATACTACAACAAAATAATCCTCTAATAGAAGCTATTAAATTAATTGCAGTTGCGATAAACTTGGACCACGAATAAAAATCCACATATGTAATCACTATTTAATCTACTTTCAGATTTCAAATAGTAAAACCATTTTGAAATATATAAATAAATGATCGTATTAACAAAAACAAACAGTCAATTAAGAAAATAGCTTCATTACTTTTTTTAAAGAGTACTTTTTTATGTAATATACTTAGTTCAAAGTCAGATTTAAAAGTTCTACGATAATAAACTGACTTTGATCTTACCTTAAAAACTAGTAAATAAAAGTAACTTCAAAAAATTAAAACAAATCAATACTATATATCTAAGTATACATAAACATCAACTTGATTATTATAAAGTTCCAAGCATTACAACAACAGATAGGAGCAAATCGATGTGGACTCACAATAGTGGATTAATAAAAAAGTTGTGTACATGGAACTTCAAATTTTTCGTGATAGGTCAAATCTTAAATATTAATAAAATGATGGTAGTGATCACCTGCTTGCGGAGCTTCTATGCTTTGGTAGAGTTTCATATCTAAATAATCTCATGCAATTAAAATTGGTTCAATCAATTTCATCAAATAATAGAAGTGCATAGAGAAGAATTATTTTAAACATTGGAAAAGTGATCAAAAGAAGCCTCGAAACTCATAACAATTTCTCCTATTTAAAATCATGAATTTATGCATTGCGTATATATTTTGATGAAAGAAAAGTAAGCATGGAAAAATTAGTAGTGTATAATGAATGCAGGAATGAATTCAATGAGTAGAAAAACCGCATATGAGGATGATCATATTCTCCTTAGTTTAGCAAATAAAAATATAAATACAAAGTCTATTAAGACATTAAATCAAACAACTGATATGCATTGCCTTCTACAGAATATAGGAAATTCTAAATATGATTTCTGAAACCTGGTCTTAATAGCAGTGCTAGCATTGATGAACAACTCCTACCTCCAATCCTCGACAAACCAAAGTCAAATCTTGTGGGATCTAAACTGTCAAGATTATTGATTGAGAAGACTTATTGTTCATTCAAATAAAAGTCGAATATTTATCATAAAAGCCAAGGCGTGTCAATGTCCTCATCGACGGATTAAAATTCCTCCTCACTACGTCCGCATCTGCTTTGTCAGACTATCAATATTATGTGGATGAATGGGTGCTTGGGGGTAGGGAGTGAGGGAGAAGAACCATAGAGAAACGAAGGAGAAAGGGTGCTTTAGGGTTTGGGTGATGTTGAGAGAGAACAAAATAGCGGTTTAGTTTTTGATAAAGGGCGGAGTTGAAGCGACGCTGCAGAATTGCGGTGATCAAGGTAATGTTGCAATGAGAATTTTAAGTTAACGGTAGAGATATGCGGTGAGTATTTTGAGTTTGAAATTGATAGGATTTTGACGTGTTTTCAAGGGAAGGAGGTTTTAGTATATAATATAGGTAGCATAGATGTGTGTTGAATGAGGTTTTTAGTTCATGATTGAGGGTTTAGTTAGAAGATGGAAGTGAGTCTAGGGAACAGTTTGATATGTAATTGATTTTTTTTCCAAGTTAGGATGTTATATACTATTTTCCTTAGCCTCGGGAGCTGATTTTGGTGGTAAGTAGTATCATACATGCATCATGCTATGGGAGTTTCAGTAGAAAATTTTAAATTATTATGGTCAATTCAATGTTGAGAAATCATTTGCTCCTATATCTTTAACATTTTTAAATGTTAATTCCTCCTAGACCCTCTAGCTTCATTGACGGTAAATTTAATTATCCTATGATATTTGCATCTAGAACCTTATGCCTACTTAAAAAAATCATTGGACAGAAATGAAAATAATAATATAAAATATGAAATGAAATTATTCCCATAAAAAATTTATTCTATTCATGTCATTGTTAAGACATCAGAACAACATAGTAGTAGAAAATTAATTATTTTGTTCCTTATACCATTAAAATTTTACATTATTATGATTCAATGGTAATGAAGAGTAAACAAATGAAACACACACAAAAAAAGAATACTTACTTCTTGGTGGGCCTTAATTTACATTGTTCATGTGTGAAAGTATTGAGTAGACAGTTCACGATCTAGTGAAAAAGTGATGCAAGAGATTAAACGAATTTTGCCACAGGAAACAAGTTTCAACCTAGTTTTAGGAAACTATTTTTAAGATTAGAGTCAACTTCAACATTTGTTATAAAGAAAGCATTTTTGAGGAGTTGTAAAGTTTGATTAATGAGCTTTCATAGCCTTCTATTCCTAAACACCAATTTGAACGAAATCCTTATATAATATGAAAACAAATTTGCAAAGCACACAAAGAAAAAAGAAAAAGAAAAGAGAAACAGAATAACACACCATAATCACCAAAATCTAATTTTCAATTTTCAGTGTGGGAGAGGCCGGGGGGTGTGAGTAAAAGAAATTTGAAAAAAAAACTTGGAACCTTGCATGGGAGAAGGGTGATTCCTAGGAGAGGCAAGTTTCTTAAGAGAGGTGTGAATTAGTTATTAATAGTAACTAGTGGTATGCTCCCGTGATGCTGCGAGATAACTTTTTATGGTATAAAAAATATGATTCCAAATACAATTATTCATTTTAAAACAAAAAAGAAATTTTATTGTAGAGATAGTCCTTACTAAAAATTCTTTCTTTTACTCGTTAACACCTGAACTATATGCTTCAAATTTATTAAACAAATTATATTAGAACTAGTTACAAGAAGTAGATAGGATAATAAATTGGGAGCTGGAAAAAATAATTAATTAATTCATTCATAGAACAATAACATAGAAGTGAGATAGTCAATTATCTAATAATTTGCAAAGCGTCACATCTGCGACTTATCTATTTTTTAAAAGAAAATAAAAAAGTTTTACTTATCATAATCTTGTGATGCCATTTATTTTTTATAAGCTGCCGACTATCTTTTAACATCTTTCTCTCGTCAAAGTTTGCCTCTCGTTGATCACTACTCTATAATCAAAGAGATCAACCAATTTTACAAAGCTATAGACAATCAACACTAAATTACTAACGAAAATAAAGAAAAACTCAAGATTACATACTCAAGAAAGCAGTTATTCAGTTTTTATCTTGATCTCAATATATTCTCCAAAGAATTTCCCAATTGGACGGTCAGCATGGAGCTTTTGGAAAAGCTGGATCATCTAGACACTGTAGTCAAAAAATTATAAGTTAGAGGAGGGTGCATTTGCATTCTTGCACCATAATATCCTAAGTGACTAACCTACAAAATTTGGTTTGAACCATATAAATCTAAATTAAAAAAGAATAGCTAATCAATAAAAAAATCGGAAAGAAATAAAAAAGAGAAAAATAGCTGCAACCAATAACAAAGAAAGAAAGAAAATGTAATTCAATTTTTACACCAAGAAAAAAGAAAAACTTAAGTTAGTTTTAATTGTCAAGAGCTTTAATTGGAATGCTGTAAAAAATTGGAAAGAGGTAACTCCACAAGAAGAATTTTAAAGGCTCGGCGTTGAAAGGCATGACATTAATTGTAAGACTTAAATTAATTATATCTTATGAGAAACAAAAACGTTGAGAGGTTAGTGGAAAAAGAAAAATAAATAAATCAATCAATAGAAAAGCCAAAAAAATCACAAATTGCAAAGTGGCAACTTAAGGGTCTTAGTTTAGTATATAGTATAGAATATTAGTATTAATGTTAATATCATTGTAGGAAGTTAAAAAGCACGAAGTTAAAGGGCTGTGTTCTAAGAACACAATAGTGAAGTATTAAAATTGACAATTGCCGAATAAATGGATTATTAGAATAAACAACCAAAAGATTACTGTAGCTTTAATTGAGTTGTCTTTCAAATGAAATGGGTTGTGGAAGATAAATAGGTAAAAGCTCTAAGAAGTTGCCAGGTGGCAGTCTAGGGTCTTATTTTAGTATATATATAGATTATGTGAAATTATGTCTACTTATTGATTGTACTTTTGATGAGTGATGTAGAGATCTGTAACCATTGAGGCTTGTGGATGCTTCACTGTGTAGTATAAGAGGCAATGTTTAAGGCTATGATATTAATATATGTTGGACCCTTCCCCCAATTAATGGTTTGAGACCTTTTGACATCTAACACTAGGGTTTTGGCATTTAGTTGAATATTCAAGCATAAGTAGATAAAGTAGATTGGGTTGATTTAATTATGACTTTCTGGTGTTCCCTAAAGAAAGTAATGGCCCCATTGCCCTAATTTTTTGCTTAACATATGAGCCTAAATTTGAGGAGGATATTTCTAATGATGTAATTTGAATAAAGTTTTGGATATTTGCAATGTTTTGAAGCATGTTGTCAAAAAGTTATGAGAAATCAAGTGATCTGATGAGTTCACATGTTTTCCCGGAATGAGTCCAGCTCCATTATCATATATGAAAGTGATTTATCTAATCTGGGGGTTTGATGAAAAATGAACCTGGTTTAAGGATCAAGTTTAGTTCGTTGC
Source organism: Asparagus racemosus (assembly GCA_037177215.1). NCBI lineage: Eukaryota > Viridiplantae > Streptophyta > Magnoliopsida > Asparagales > Asparagaceae > Asparagus > Asparagus racemosus. The sequence continues at coordinate 17,030,047 of JBAKGM010000233.1, forward strand.
TGCTTTTTAGGAGTAGGGTCTGATATGTTATTTTTCTTAAATTGGGAGCTGATTCCTGCAGTAATTATGCGAAACAGGATTCTTTTATAAAGAGCTCATTTTTGTAGATTACAACTTGTTGGCCTTAGACGGTTTTAGTTAGAGAGGGACTTGGACTTTTTACCTCCCAAAAAAAAAAGAGTTTAATTGATTTAGTTTAACTTTGGATGATTGTAGGTCAGTCAAGTAATATTCAGAGAATGACCTTTAAAGGGTTCTTAGAACACTTTTTCATCATATCTCAGGCACTACCATATTGACCTGCATTTATTCATATATATCTTATTTGGATCCAAGCTGCAATTTCCTGGAACAATTACGTATTGCTGGCTCGCTTTATGTTTAGTTAAAATGGAAAAGAAAAATATTTAATAGCAAAGGATTACTGATTTAAGTGTTTTAGTTTCTTATTACACAAACTGAAAGATTGAGAGGTGTAGGAACATAGATTATATCTAACATTTACGAGGAAATTAAGGTGTATTCTCAAAGCATTTGAGTGCTCTAATTCCTGGCATACTCCTTTTAAGTGTAGGAATGTGTGCATGCGTGTGCATGTGTGTGTGCGCGCTTGCGCTTTGTGCATGTTTTATCTTGTGTGTAGGTTGGGTGCATGTGCGTTGTGTCTGTGTGTGTATCAGTGTGTGTCACAATGTTCTGTTTCCCTTATCTTATGATTTAGAAATATCATATCTTACTTTCCTTCCTTTCATATTCAGCATTTTCGCTGATCAATATATATGGCAAAATATATCATCCTTAACTTTTCTAGACCATGGAACACTCTCCTCAGACATGCTGACCTTTTGCTGTTACCTTAATCCAAATGCCATGATTTTTAGACATATTGGCACTTTCCTTGTTGACACCGTTGAAATGGTTGTTGTCATTCTTTCATCAATTTATGATATTTTTGTACAGATAATTTTTGTGTGCTGTTGAAGCGTCTTACTTAAATATCATAACCGTCAGTTTGATATTTAAACCTTGTTTTACATCTGGTTTCACGGCCCTATCAAGTGTCAACTGGTATGGCCACTTCTATATGGTAGAGTGTCTCTTATCTTAAACACAACTTGCTCCTGTCTCTCATTTCATCTCAAGTGCATTTCATTACAGGTTTTTTTGCCTATATCATTAGTCTCCATCATTATCTTGCATCTCATGTTTTACAGTCTTGTGACTCGTGCTCTCATCTTCATGGCTGTTTACTATGATGCACTACTGAACTCCGTTTTATCCCTAATGTTCTTTGTGACTTACCTTCAAGGTTTAAAATGTATCACTCTCCTGAAAACTTTAATTCACCACTATTATTTCTGAACTTTGATCAGTTCATTGGACAAATACATTGGTTAGTATTTGTATGCTCCTGTAAGAAGACCGTCATCCTTTTATTGCATGACTCCTTCATATTGGATCATAGACCGTTGTTAGTCCTTTACGAATCTGTTGCAAACCCTCATGTTTGTTGGATGAACCCACAGTTGTACCCCTGGTTTGGTCTTAAGACTCTAAACATCTCTGTAATACTCCAGGAAGTGTTTATACAACATACAAATTGAAAAGTTTGGACTTTTTTTTTCGACAGGCAAACTTCCCCAATACATCTAGCAGTTTCACACGCAAAATGCATATTCACATGGATGGGTTCTTCATTTTTAGGTTCAAAATTGACAAAAGTGAAATAAAAACACAAGAAAGTTATAAGTGAATTACCAGATAAGGGGGAAAAAGAACATAAGAAAAGGCATAAAAAAGAGCTAAAGTCATCAAATGAAAAGAAAGAAAGTATTATAAAGTTTTGCATTACATATCATTACATAATTTTTCATGTGAGGGCTGTCTTGTATTCCAAATGTACCATGGATATCCATGTTTAAAATTTGATAACGCCTCGTGTCTAGCCCTTGTATTCATGTGAACAAGTAATAGCTATGCTCCCACAGAACACTAGGGAATACCGTTTTATCATTCTTTCTTAAAGGTGCCTATTATCTAGATTGGATGCAATTTTTTTTTAATACATCATTTGCCCATCTAGATTGGATGCATGACATGCAGCCTCATGTTGAAATCTGTTTGAGGACCTTCGCAGCTTGTCACACTGGATTGTTTAATGAGGAGACTATTTATATTATAATTATGAAAATTACATGTGTTTGACAGAAGTCTCTTGTTTGGCTGTGGATGATATGCTAGCTTTATTTGGAAACATTTGTAATGTCTATTCTACAGGAGCCTTTTAAAGGTTTTGTTGTTTGGTCAATCTCTTCTCCTATAGTATGTTTAGAATCTTTATGGTCTCACGATCTCATTTGTGTTTCTCTTGATTCTTTTAAGACATGCAAATTCTATTTTACTAGTGATCCTGCCAAATCTGAAAGCTCTCAATTTATGAACATCTTTTCTGATGGCCTTTTTTATACTGACAGGGTAATTTCCACCCTGTTTCTATATCTCTTTTTTCATACATACCAAAATTTATATCTACTATTCTCATTCTCTCTAGTTCATTTTATTCTGCATAAACAAATTATATGAATCTTATGCATAAGACTCTTACCCCTTTGTCACCAAGGACTCTAGTATACGTCTATTCCTATTAGAGACTGTATAGTGGACTGTTGTTTCTCAACACACCCTTGTCTTTACACCGGGTAGCACTGATGTATGGAAATGTAAACATACTGCTTTTTCAATGCTATCATTACTTTTTACTACATTTTGATCTGTAGCACTCAAATTTTGTTTACTGGAAAATACAGGTTGGTGTGACGCCTGAGGGAGTGGAGATACCTCGAAGCCTAGTAGATGAGAAGTTGCAAGAAAAGATAAGGATGATGCCAGAAGAGTTTCAACCATCCATACCTAGAGGACCAGATCCAAAATGGCGATACATGTGGAGAGTAGGCCCTAGGCCAGAAAACACCCGCTTTAAGGTCGCATCTTATATTATCAAGTTTATTTTGTGCACATTTATATTAAATGAATATTGTATCTTAACAACTAATCATATAGGAATTGAATTCCAAACCTGTGATACCTGAAGGGTTCCCTGAATGGAAAGAAACTATGGACTCGTGGGGATATAAAATGATATCTGCAATTGAGGTGAAACATTATGCTAGGATAATTGTCTTTAGGTTGTTACTTGATTGCTGCTATCTAGTCATACTTAAATCTCTTATTGTAGGTTGTTTCTGAAATGGCTGCAATAGGATTTGGCCTGCCGAAGGATGCCTTCACATCTTTAATGAAACAGGTGGTCATTGAAGACACTTTTGGCAATTGTATTTTTACTCTTTAATTATCAGCATAAATAATAGTATAAAGTGTCTGACGAACATTTCACTTGGTAAAACTAGTTCTTTAGTCCACGCGATGCGTGCATACACAGTACAAAGTAGTGGGTGATAAAAATATGTTGCTATTACCTTAATAATAGATGTCTGTATATATAGGTGTAAAAATTATTGCAAAAGAAAAGTGAAAAAGTTTGCAAGAGAGTATGTTGACTAATTTCATGAAAGTAAACAAAAAATTTAACTTAAATAAGTTAAATAAATTATCTCTTAATTGATTGATTTCTTCAACTTATTCTGTATGGTCTAGAGTTTCTTGAAAGTGTTGTTGATGTTGTCATCATAAACAGTACCTCATTGGTGTGATGGTTTTGTTGATTGAGAAATTGCTATCAGAGATACTGTAGAGTTTAAATTTTGAGAATGGGATGGAGAAAGGTTACGGGGAGTTTTTGAGGGGTGTAAATGGGTGTGGAGATTATGACAAAGGCTTTATAACTGTAAAGGAGTTAGTGGGTAGTTTTTTCCCCCTTTTTGCCCCTTGATAAGCTGTAAATACTTGCAAATTATTGAGGATATTAGTTGGGATTTTTCGAATTTGTGACAAATAGGGGCAGAACACCCAAAAAAAAGGCCCAAAAGTCGGGCTTTTTTTAAGTATAGTAATAGATTTGTGAGCTATAGTAACTGTTTCGTATCAAAATGCCCTCTGGCAGAATTTTTAACTACATTACAACATCTAAAAAAACCTTTCAATCGGTCTTCACATCTTTAATGAAACAGGATTTGTTGACGGTATTCTTAGTAAGTCTACTTTTACACCTTAATTACCCGCCAACATCAAATTATGAAGCGTCCGACAAATTTTTACTAAGAAAAAAATTGTGTGCTATGCTTCACATGTTCTTCAAAACTTTTAACCATATACAACATCAAACATATCTCGGGTCAATCGACCTTCCATGTTATTACCTTGCAGTTCATGCAAACTTGTTTTCTTTTGATTTTCAAAATTACTTTATGATGATGATACAAAGTATATCTGAAGAAAGTTGCTCCACAAGTACATCCTATAAATAGTTTCAAATAATCGTAGAAGAACAATACGATCAATCACCAATTGAGTAAAAATGTTCCAATAACTGTGTATATATCGTCAAAACATAGTATAATCAACAACTTCGTCACACTTTAGTTTTCATATGGTGAAAGCAGCTCTGAGGCAGCAAGAATCCTATCTGTTTCTAAAGTTCAAAGTCTACAGTTTGAATGCAATCCATTTTCTAAGTAGTCAGGTCATGCATCCTTTATCTATCTATTACTATATTTAAAAGAAGCCTGACTTTTGGTTCATTTTTTTGGTGTTCCACCCATATTTGTCAGAAATACGAAAAACCCCGACCAATATCCTCAATAACTTGCAAGAATTTACAGCTTACCAAGGGGCAAGCTTGGAAAGAAAAAAAAAACACTACCCACTAAGACCTTTACAATTATAAAGCCTTTGTCATAATCTCCATACCAGTTTCCACTCCTCAAAAACTCCCCACAAACTTTCTCCACCCTATTCTAATATCAAATTCTCAATCAACAAAACCATCAACACCAATGAGGTATTGTTTACTATGACAACATCAACAGCACCTTCAAGAAACGCTTGATCATACAGAGTAAGTTGAAGAAATCAATCAACTAAGAGATAATTAATTTAACTTAGTTTATTTGTTTAATTTCATGAAATTAGTCAACATACTCTCTTCCAAACTTTTTGACTTCTTTTGCAATAATTTCTTACACCTATTTATAGAGGCATCAATTATTAAGGCACTAACAACATATTTTTATTACACACTACTGTGTATGCATGCATCGTGTGCACTGCAGAACTAGTAATAAGTATTTCAAGTGGCCAGCTTACATGTTCTTACTTCTTATTAGTACTTCTTACATAATGCCATAATGTTCAAAGGGCCAGCGTATTGTGTTCTTAATCATACCATACAGGTATCTTGTAGAACAGGGGCAGATATTAGTAACCATTATACTACTGTCTTAAGAATTTTCTTTTCCCCACGATATGGAACACAGAAGTATATTGTCTGTTGGTGATCGTTGTTTTGTGGAGACCTAAAATTGCATATCGAAGCACCAGGATTTTAATATCTAAATAATGAACTTCTAACCTAAAGTGAATATTTGATGGGTAATATGCATTTCTGTAGATTTGCTTTCTTTTTCCCTAAGAGTGATCATTCATTATTCTTTAAGCATCGTTGTTTTGTAGCTAATAATTTGTGTTTAAGTATAGAGAGTAAATGTCTTTCCTTAAAATTACTGTCCATGTCATCTAACCTCGCTTACAACTTCGAGTATTCCCTCTTTTAACATATTACTCTCTTAAAATCACCAGGGACCTCACCTCCTTGCTCCAACAGGAAGTGACCTTCAGCGTCATGGCCAAGAAGGTACTGTATTTGCTGGGTACCATTATGATCTTAATTTCCTAACTATCCATGGAAGAAGCAGATTCCCTGGCCTAAACATATGGTTGAGAAGTGGAGAGAAAGTAGCAGTTAAGGTTCCTGTTGGCTGCCTTCTCATTCAGAGTGGAAAACAGGTAAAGCATGCTCTCGTTGTTTCCTCAGGGTAAATGTCAAAACACAACAATTGAATCTCGATATCAAAATCATTGCATTTACACTTTCCTATGAGTTTTCAACAATGCGATTAAGTTTATAAAGACCCTCTTGTTTTGGACAATGTTGCAGACAACTATTTTCAATACGTGGTCTGTATAGTTCTTAATTCCAAACTTTTATAGATAACTCATAAGTAAATTATTTTCTGTGATGTCTCTATAAACAGGATCTGTAAGGAAACAGCCATGAAAAGAGTTTTCTTTTTTTAAATTTTTAAGAAACAGGAATTACATGATAAAACCCAAGAAAATGGTGGTGAATATTACCATCAGCAGCTTAAAATAGTTTCCTGTTGTTATGCAGTTGGAGTGGCTGACTGGTGGAGATTGTTTAGCTGGAATGCACGAAGTCATTGTGACCAAGAGGACTCTGGATGCCATTGCACTTGCACGCCAGCAAAACCGCAGCTTGTGGAGGGTTTCTTCTACTGTAAGTAAAACAAAATCACTCTCCAAGTACGTAATATTTTCCTTTCTCATCTCCTGATCATGATTCCTTGTTTCTTTCTGGAACAACAGCTATTTGCCCATATTGCTTCCGATGCTGTGTTGAAGCCCTTGGGCCACTTTGCTGAAACAGCAGATGCTGATAAATACCCGCCAACAGTTGCTGGCGAGTTTGTTGAACAAGAGCTTTCGGCAATCAATTTGAAGGGAAAGAAGTCTAAATCTTAAGAACAAAGTCCGAATTGTGCGCAACTGTGTAATTCTTGATTCATGATATTCGAACTGGATGTTTATGGACACTGATGATTAGTTGACACCTCATTTTCATTCTACAGGTTCATAATAAGCATTAACTGTTCTGGCATTCTGTATCATTTACTGAGCAGTTATGATCTAGATGCGTACGAGAAAACTAAATTTATACAGCTTCAAGTTTCAAGTTCTAATTCAGTGGCTAATGTTTATATTTGTTTCGATTTCTAGAAGCAAATATCAAAGAGACGGGATCATACAATAACCCTTTCAGCTAAGGCCAGACATCATCATCTGTGTAAATTATTCAGCCAAAGAAAATTTCTAATTACATAACAAATTCATGACAAATTCACAACATAGCAACAACCTTCATTTTCATTAAAGAAGAAGACCCATTACAAGCCACATGACAGTCAGAAGTCTCTTTTACACGGAAACCCCTTAAAAAAGAGAGCAACCCAAGAGTTAAAATCTAAGCCCTCTCCCCTCTAATCCTCCTAGCGAGCTGAATATCCTTAGGCATGATGGTAACCCTCTTGGCGTGAATAGCGCAAAGATTGGTATCCTCGAACAGCCCCACCAAGTAAGCCTCAGCAGCCTCCTGCAGCGCCGCGACGGCCGAGCTCTGGAACCTCAGATCGGTCTTGAAGTCCTGGGCGATCTCTCGGACGAGCCTCTGGAAGGGGAGCTTCCTGATGAGGAGCTCCGTGCTCTTCTGGTACTTCCTTATCTCTCGCAACGCCACGGTCCCGGGCCTGAACCTGTGGGGTTTCTTGACCCCGCCGGTGGCCGGAGCTGACTTGCGAGCGGCCTTTGTCGCCAGCTGCTTGCGGGGGGCCTTGCCGCCGGTCGACTTGCGGGCCGTTTGCTTCGTTCGGGCCATTCGGGGTTTGGGGTCTTTAGGTTGAGGAGTCATTCGGTGAATTGTGGGGTGGGGTTTTAAAGGGAGGGAAGGGGAGGGAAAATTTTTGGATTTCGGGGGCGAGGGATCCTTGAATTTATGAGGAGGGGTTTGGATCGTTGGATTTGGAGAGAATGGAGGGGTGAGATTTGTTTTTGACGGCCACGCGGATCGCTGTCCGAGTCTTACAACTGCAGTCATTTCCCCATCTAGTGTTCGACCCGGATGCTTGGATCTAGATTCCACACTGACCAATTTGAACTAAAAGTTTGAAGCCTTACGTGGCTTGTAATTTGCTGGATTGACTAAAAAGATGTCCAAACGATACGGAGAAACAAAGAGTTTGCAAGCCCTCATAATTTGTCAAACACTGAAAATAGTAGAAGATTTTACAAACCCTTTTGGAGGGGTTAAATTAAGTTAAACCCTTCAAAGCGAGCGATTTATAAGCCCACCTGTTTAGGCGGATTAAGATATAATCTCTCTATTTATAAAGAAAGTGATCATAATTATTATTATTCCCAAACACAAAAAATAACTAAAAAGATTAAAATAAACTAACCTAAGGATTAATAATTTTAACCCTTTGGATTAACAAATGGGCTAACTATGTTAACAAATCTCCTTAATCCCTCCTTCTTAACCTTTTGCTAAACAAAGCCTATGCTAATTGAAGCAAGGAAAAAAATAAATTTATATGTATCATTTTAATAGTTTGTCTATGGATGATAGATATCATTTAAAAGTTCGATAATAGAAAGAAATTGAATATCCATTAATATCTTTTCCAAAAATTACTGCTAGCCAACGAGAAATTTTGGAAGACGTTTGTGTGTAGAAGTTATACATTTTCCTTCTTTTACAAGGGAAGATGTTCACATACATGTTTGATAGTATCTTTAGTCGTATTAAGTAGATTTCATCATGATTTGGATAGAAGCAATGGCGGATCCACATTGTTGGTAGGGGTGCAGTTGCACCCCTAGCAATCTAATAATTGCGTTCTAAGGCTCTCAACAAGTACAATTTGCCCTCCAACCCACCCCGCACCCCCCCAAAAAAAAGGTTTTAAAGATTTTGCAACCTCACCTTAAAGTTTCAAATAATTGGCATTTAACAATTATAAATCACTAGCTCAATTTCACTAATTTAAATTAGTAGTCCACTTTCATTACGAGAAATAAATATTTACCATCCGCCCCCTTAAGAAAATTTTTCTGGATTCGACACTGGATAGAAGGATAACAATAACGTGGATTTGCCAACACATGCCATCCAGCCCTTACTCGTTTGTTGCTACCTTCTACGGTGCAATTGCTATAAATTGGTGGGTCTTGGGTCTTTGCATGGTTGTATAGTTGACATTCTTATCTGATTATTTTATTGTTCTATTTGCCTTACTACATCATTTTGCCCTTCCATGGATCTTGTTAACATGCGCGTCCGATTATAAAGTCACATCCAGCGGGGTATGAGACATATCAACCCACACAAGTTTTAAATTATAAAAAAAAAAAAAAAAGAACTTTTGATTGCAAGATTATGAATAAGAGATTTTATATATTCTTCCTCTATAGGCGGAGTTATCAACCATCAAAAACTTTCATTTATGACTAGGATCTACTCTGTTTTATTGACCTAAATTTATCCATAATAGAGTCAATACCTGATCTTGTTAATGATATTAGACTAGCGAACAATCTGGATCAGCGTGAGAGCATTAACCATCTTGCTAGCAGCAGAAAACGCAATCCTTACTTGGGATTACCTTAGGAAGTCAACTGGCAAGGCCCTGATATTTTCTCCTTATAAGTGTTAAGTAGTTGACTACCTCCTGGTTTTTTGTCACTTTAGTAGGGACATTTGCAAAGATTTATGCATATTTGCAGGGTCAGCCACATTCCTCAAGTATTTGGGGATGTCTGGTCTTCTTAGGAATATGGTCATGTACATAGGATGCAATATCTTCGTTTCCTTGGATTGAACGCAACAATAGAATTTTCAACAATTTGAATTCATCAGCTTTGCAAGTATATCGGTGCGTTACTAACATCAAATTATGGTGTGCCATCATTTCAGGAGTAGAAAGAGATGAAGCAGATGGTTTGCTTCAGCAGTTGGTTGGGGATTGCAATTGTCCAGAAGATGGAACTACACCAATTTCTGGCACGCTTAAGAGCCAGAAGGACTCCGAGTTTGAGATGGAGATCTAGTTTATGCGGTTTGAGTTGGTGGACAAAAATCTGTCTATTCCTTATTGACCAACTGCAGTTTTTTTTTTGGTTGTTTTGTTGCGTGTTTGCCTTTTTTGTTTTGTTTTACCACAATGTAGTTTCGACTCCTTTTGTTGGTGACACTTTCCTCTTCTACTATTTTGGGATGTTTTGTTAATTCCTTATTAATGGAACGCGGGGTAGCTACGCTTCATTTAACTAAAATAAAAAAAACCCAACCTGGAACAAAAAACCTAGAACAAGTTCTTCCATTAGTTAGATGGTAGGTATATGTTGATTCCATTGTATTTTATAGTGGTATATCTGCCTACTTCATGATAAGTTCATAATTAATGAGCTAAAAACCAATGGTTCGAGCCTACCAAAAAACCAATGGTTCGAAATTAACGAAACAAATTGGAATCTTTAGAGTCGCTAAAGTCAGATTGTACTGATTTCTTTTGGTATACACAAATTGCAGTAAATCATGGCCATGCATCAATTTTCAGAATACTCCATTTGCTGCAAACCATGTTATATAATTTTTCCTTTGATTTTGTAGCAGATCATACACAATATAAACTTACAAGATTCTGTTCCTCCTACTCTCAATCCAGTTGTTAGAAAACAACTTCCATTCAGCATCAGATGAAAATTACAATGATATTCCTTTAGTGGAGAACATACAGCAGAGTTAGAATTTTGTTCTTCTTTCAAATATACCCCCTCGCACTTCTATGTGTACATAGAAAACACATCTATAAAAACAAATTTCATTACCCTACAAATGAAGCTGAAAACCAACCACAACCTCAACAAATCTCTACGGTACAGACCGATACCTGCAAAGAACCTTGCATCTAAGCAGCCGATCTTGCACATAAAACCCGGGCATTACCATAATCTTCACCCTGGTCGGATTTCGTCCTCTCTGCCTATCAAATAAAACATCCTCCATATAGAGTGGATCAAAAGTCCTATCCTCTTCAACTCTCAAGATTACTAAAGGCGGATTGAAGGAAAAAGCTAACAAATGCAGCAACCAGATGCACTTTGCTGAGACAAAGAAGGATTGAAGAAGCTGCTCTGGCCATGGCATCGACCAATCCAGCACCGAGACAACACCATTCATCTTCTGATCACAAAACCTACTGAAATCCTCACAGTAATGTTTAGTACCTTTCTGCAAAACCTCGCTCCAGCTCAGGCTTCTAAGCGCAACGAACGAAGAGAAATTCTCCAGTCGATCTTGCTGAGGATCAAGAACTCTAGGAGAGCCATTCTTCTGAAACACACAGTTCTCAAAGTCTTGGTACAGAGATTGGTTTATAAGAGATTCTAAATGGTAGAGTACCCCTTTCGAATACTTATTACTTATGGTCACTTGGTGCGGTTGGAGAACTAAATCTAGCTTCTCCATTAAACTGCTATCAGCTTCTTCAATCTGGTTTATGAGAGTCTTGCAGAACTGTTTAACTGAGAGCCGAGCTTCTGAAACTACTTGCAAGAATCCCTCCACCATCACTTCTTGGCTGACAGGCACCGAGTTGTCTTTGATTACGCTAATGGATTTTGCTCTTTTTGTGGTGTCTTTTCCTTGCACTGCATGTTTTAAGGCTTTCTTCAGGTCTTCACAATATGATTCTAGGCTCATCAGCTTTTGTTGCAAGTCTCCCAATGAATATTTCATCTCTGAAACTTCAGCTAAGGCTGCATCCCTGTTTTCATTGGCCTCGAGCAGCTCCTTCTTTAGTGTTTCAATTGAGAAAACTCCCCAATCTTTTAAAATCTGGGATATGCCCTCAGATTCTAATGCATTTGGAGACATTTCTGTCTTGGGTTTCTTTTTCGATTTAAACAGCCATGAAAACTTTGCCCCTTTCTGTTTAGGGTGAAACTGTACTGGAGCTGTATCAGTTGAAGGTTTTGTAGTGATACCATTCTTGGTATTTTTCTGATCTGCATCATTTTCCCTATTAATTGTTGCTGGCTTGCATGTATTAGAAGTGTTGAGAAGTTTGAACTCACTTGAGTTGGTTCGCCTGCTAGAAGACTTGATTATATCAGGAGCTGGAGCATTTGGCAAAACGGGAAAAAGGTTTGTACATGAGCTCCTCTTAGAGAGCTGGTTGTTTGTATATTTGCTTAGAGTTTTAGTATCGGATACAGTGCTGTCATTATCTCTGGGTTCTTCTTCAAATCTTCCACTCCAGCTCTCAGACAGGCTTCGATTTTCTGGAAGGATATAGTGATACCCAGGTAATGGGTCCTCTTCGTAACTCTGATATTTATTTTAACAAAAAAGACAATATTTATTATCAATCTTAAACGAGGGTGGAAACTGCTAAGCAGTTCCTGTCCATTTTCCAAGTGAATGTAAATGTTAATATCTAACTTGTCATGGAATCCAAAAGTATAACAGTAATAAATGAAAAGACATCATTGTACAAGAGAGCATCGAAGGGGGAGAAAACGACCCAGTAAGAAATTTCATGCCAGAAAAATGGTGTATACAAATAGCAGAGATCGCACTAACACACCTTAGAAATGAAAATGAAACATAATTCCCTAACATGACTTAGGAACTAAAAGGGAACATAAAACTTCCCACAGAGGACATGATTTTTATAAGCAAAAATTGGTCAGGAAGTAATAAAAAAACACTATCATAAAACCATAAGAGTCAACATAGTAACAGGTACATGCATCGAGAAGGTCTGAGTGTCAAGCTACAAAATTATAGAAAAGCCAAAACCTGAAAATAAATAACATTCCAGTTATAACTTTGAGTGACATGAGAAAATCCCAGATAACAGAGGTATGTGCTAACCTCAAAACTGAAAACAATACCATCTCAAAGAATAATAGTCAGAGAGTAACAGACAATAGTAAATATTCACCAGAAGATGATATAGCCATAAATAGCGAAAACAGCTGTTTAGAGTATACATGGACCATACTGTACAATTAAAATTTATACCAAGAAATTCATTTCAACAAAAGTTGCAAGCGAGATAAATGGTACAAATAATCAGTTGCAAGGAATGAAGAAGTTAAAGCTTCTCCAAGCAGGCTTTAAGATTTAGGTTTCTTAAAAACCCAAAGATATGAGACACAAATTTCATTGCTTTTCTTGTTATACATACTATTGGGGTTTGAACACCATTGATTGTTCCTTCTTCGAGAAATATTAGCACCTCCTATTGGCGTTTGAACACCATTGATTGTTCCTTCCTCGAGAAATATTAGCACCACATTATGGTCTAAATAGATATAAAAGAACGAACAATCTACAAACAAATGTGAATCGTGCTAGTCATCACATCCCTGGTCAGTGAAGGCTGAGTTTTGAGACCACTACTTATAGGAGTGGGGAGATAGTTCAGTAATAATATAATCCGCTGAAGACCAACTGCAAGTTTATTATCAAAGATGGTAAATGCTAGCAAAAAATAATCTTAAAGATTGGTGGAAAAAGATGTTTCCTTCTAGATACTGATAAAACGTGCAATTGTTGCCCGACTTTATACACGAAGAAAAAAAATTAGACTTTTAGGAGGTTAGGTGGCAAGGTAGTTAAAGAATGACACTTGGAAAAGTCATGCGTGAAATGAAGGGATGTGAAGTTTACTTCCTAGGTCAATAGATGGTCCATAGAAAGCGGAATACAGGAAGGATACTCTTTGCAAGTCTTACAGTCCCTGTAACTACACGGAAACTCCGAAGTTGTGGTAAGGGTTGAGGGATATACTCTAATATGCCACCATACGTTGAGGGCCGTTTCATGGACCGAATCTGGACTCATGAAGCAATATCTTTTTTTCTTATTTTTTATAATCTACTTTGTAAAATTTGAGCCAACAAGACTCGAACTTGGGTTGCTCCGGTACCATGTTAAAGTTCCTGCCACTACACAAAAACTCCGAAGTTGTGGTGAGGGTTGAGAGATATTTTTTTTTATACTCTAATAGCAAGGGATGAAATCAGACAAAACGTCAAAAGACTGCAATAGACAGAATAGCTCGAGATAAAAATGTCTATGAGTCAGGTATAATTACAATACTTTCTTAAATTTTGTGGAAATCCTATGATCGCATAAAACTCCAGCAAGAAAAATACCTCCACTTAACTATCACTTTTGATTCTATGAACCCCATATTTCTCGATCTCACATCATGCTGTACGAATGATTCTAAGTACTCAAAATGGTTACTCCAAGGTATTGCGAACTAACAATATATACTAGAGGCTCCTTCCCACAATTTTGCTAAAGTTACTTCCCGTATGTTCCATCTTCATCCTAATACTCTGAATCTTTTGGATTCAACTAAATCTATCCACCTTTTTACATTGCAATTATCCCTTCCCGATTTCATCGACTACTACTATGTCACAACATGCTCCACAAAATCCTATATGATATATGTCTCATTCATCCATAACTAATGTAAAAAGAGAGTTTTGACAGTTTCACAATCTAATTACATTCACGATAAGACAAGGCTGAGATTGCCGATATTAGGAATTTAAAGGGGCAAAAAGATTGTTTGACCTATAACTAGAAACTATAAGGTAACGAACGATATGGACAGACAATTACACATCAAATTCACAGGAAAATACAAGGAAAAATGGAGAAACTATGGTACCAAGCATCTTAATTTAGTCTTAATAAGTAGTAGGACTTCTGCACAAGTCAATACTCCTAGAATCGAAACATGATTATGAAGAGAAATAGCCCTCTTATCCACACCATAATTGTACAGCACACGAATGCTTCTTAGAGCTTTGTCTTTGTAATATGCATAAGGAGAGAGATGACAAATAAATTTCTCCAAGGAAATAATGTTCCTTCGTAATAGCCTTCCGGAATGTCTTTGCTAGAGAAAAGTACTAAATTGACAAAATATGTAGAAAGGCACAGCGCATGTTCCTGAGAAAGAACTAGCGAGCTGAGGGCTTTAAGTGTGCTCCTTGTGCATCTTGTTCGGTTATCTTTCTTACTCTCCTACTACATACTTGGGCCTGTACTTGTCTCTCTAGTTATGATGTCCTTGTTGTAATTTCCTAGAATCTTGTTTATTGTTAGTACGAAGTCTCACATTAGTCTTCCCTTACATCAAAATTAACCATACGAAACCAAATTCCTTTTGGATAAGATGGAACAGGAAAAAGGTCAGCACTGATTAGGAAAATAAAAGCACCTGGAATGCTCTTGAAAGATGCTAGTTTTATCAATTTCAAAGTAACTAATTTCTTTTAACTTTTATGACACTAATGGGAAGAGTCCAACTGCCGTACAAGCTTTAATTAAAGATGAAACACCAACTTCCATCAATAAATTTATTCCAGGGAATAGTGCCCTAAAGGAATATATCCAACGGACCAGACACACAACAATTACACAAAGGCTAGATAAGGAAATATACCTAAACAACTTTTTTTTAAGAATTCCCAAGACCAGAAATCCAAGAAAATCCGAAAACCAAAACAAAATATCTATTGTCAGTCACCGGTTCTCACCAATTCAATCCTTGGTTTATTGTTACTTACTTTTGGACGACAGATGATTGAATGGAACATAATCCTTAATTTAAAATGCAATGCGAACTAATTAACTGAAGCACCTACGACTACAAGCCTTAGATACAGTCGCCATTCCAAGTAAGCAGAACAGTTAACATATATGAAAAGCCTGAAAGGACACAACCATAATTTCTCTGAACAATGAATCCCCTGATCCTCCGTTAAAAAAAAATACTAAAAATAACTGAAGGGAAATAAATTAAACAAGATAAATAAAATATTAAAGCACAGTAACTCCCAATCCATTAGCGTATCAAATTTCACACTAATAACAGTGAAGCCACATCCATCAACTCTAGACATTTCGTCAAGTGTCACCTACTCCATCAACAGCTACACAGATCACAGACAGAGAATATGCTGAAGCTGGATCCTAGCTCATGGACAGTAAACCAACACGGAAATATCCATTCACCCACTAGTGAGAATTTTTCCCCCCATCAAATTATGTATAATTAGCATAATAAACACACGCAGAATCATTGCCGACACCGAGCACCCGCAATAAACAATCACACAAAGAGCCCGGGGAAAAAACATAAAAGGTTGCCCACTGAATCCCACAAGGCCAAGATCAACAAACAACAAGAAACCCATCAGTCAAATGCCATTATGAATCAAACCCACATAGGAAATCCAAAGAAAAGAGAGCCAAAATTACCGGAGTGAAGACTGGGTAATCCTCAGCAGAGAGCTGATGAGAAGATCTCGAGAGAGAAGGGGAAGCCCCAGGCTGGATCCGCGGGAGAGCAGCAGGGCTGCTGCCGCTCCCTTGAACAAGAGCAGCATGAAGAGCTCTGAGCTCCATGGCCTTGGCAAGGGCAACCTTGAGGTCCTGCCTCTGGATTCCATGGAGATGGGCCTGTAGAGCTTCGGAAGAGGCCATTAGACTCTCCTTCTAACGCATCAGAGAGAGAATTTTATTGGGTTATGGCAAAAGTAAAAGAGAAAATGGGAAGGTTGAGGCTGGGAGAGTCGCTGGCCTGCTGAGTGGCGGTGGGAGCTTTTATATATTATGAAGCGGGGGCCAAAGGGAAAGTAACTGTCTTTTATTGCTTTTTGCTCGCGCTGGATTGACAAGGGCAACGTCTAATAACCTATTCTTTGGTCTCTCCAGCCTCTGTTGAGGATTTCAGGAGGGAATTTACTTGAAAATATCTTATTACATTGATAATGTAATAAAGGGAATCTTTAGAACTTAATTTATATTTAGGGTGGAAGGTGGATTTGGTGGATCGTCCCTACTTTATATTTAGTTATTGTTATTATTATGTGTCTCCTCTAGAGCACGTTCATTTCTCCCGGCTCGCTGAAATTGTGTACATTTGTATCTACCGGAAAAATGAGATAATTGATAACCACCTTGTTCTAGGGGAATTTTCACAAAACCCCGTGAACTTTCAAGCATGTCTCACGAAACCCCTCTAAAAATATGTTTTTTCCGCTAAACCTCTTGGTCTTCGGAGTATCTTATATGAACCCCCTAGTTAGTCTCGCGCCTATAGTTGACACTAAATTGAATTTTTTTACCCCTCTCAATAGCATTTTAGTTATTTGTCATTTACATGTATGTGGGTCTACTGGAAAAAGTTGAAAGTTTAGGTGGCTATATAACACCCCCAAGTTCAGGGGATGTAGCAAAGTTTGGGGTCTCGTGGCAAAAGCCTCAAGGTCATGGTTCTTTTGTTTGCACCATTAGTTTCCTGCAACAGATGTGTAAAGCACATTTTGGTTATATATTTTCACACTGATTCAAGAAAAACTCTTTCGCAGATTACATCTTGTACTAGCTCCAATTTGAAGATTTGGCTTAGTGATCATAAACTAAATAAAAAGTGTCAAGGAATTTACTGACCCCACTATAGGTATGGTATTTTATGCGAGAAGCAAGAAGCAGCACTAGTCTATATAATTTTCTTAAAGCCTTTTTTTTAAAAATTATTATCAACAACTGTTTTAACAAACCTGAGGCCATTTAACTAATAAAATACAATCTCTGCATCCAGCTAGGGGTTAATGGGTGTACAATGATGATGTGAGGAATGAGCATGACAACTTCCCTCCGATTGTCTTCTTTTGTTGCTCTAATATGATGGCAAGCGATTGGAACAAATTATGTTGGTGCATGCTTGGTTGAGACAATATTATTGTTTGTAACAGAATGTGAGCTTTCTGTACTTAGCAATGATTGTAGGTTCACTTTATCAGGCTAAAAAGTCAGACCACTTCCATCTATTCCATATTCATGTATAGGATAACCTATTCGTAAAACACAATATTAAGAGGCTACAAATAGCAATAGACCAAGTTCAACTTGAATTTTTTTTTAACAAACACATGTACAGACACATGTACAGACATGCAAGTGCAACTATAAAAAATAATTAACAATAAAATGACCAAGGCAAAATTTTAGTTCATGAAGAACATGCACGGAACATGCACGGACAATTTCTGTGCAGAGTAGTCGACTACAGGGTTTTAGTAGTCGACTACACTGCGGTCGACAGAAAGACAGTTTTCTGGCTGGGGCT
>JBAKGM010000233.1:17048124-17080965 GCA_037177215.1 Asparagus racemosus
TATATATATAACTATATCTCTTTATTCCTTGGTGATTTTGTTCTACTTTATTGGGCTTTCTCGACCAATGGATCCCAACCTAATTAGTCTTAGGCCATTAACTATGAAAATACTCCTCAGCCTTAATCCCTTGGTCAACTTAGACTTAATAAGATAGAATCACCTTAGAGTTCAAAAGAGTTTTATTATGGCCTATTTTTTACACTCTTCTTTGCAAATTTGTTTTAAAAATATATATGTGTATATGTATATGTAGCTTGAAAATATTTAGATCAAGCGCACTTAAAATTTTATTTTCTATTCTAAGCTAAGCATACAAAATTTTCATTACTTTAATTCAAAGTAATGAAATTTTCATTACTTTAATTCAATGTGAAGTATACTACTTTGAAAATTATTTCTTAAAAAATTACTTAGAGTCATCATAAAAGGTAAACTTAAATATAAAACTAACTAAAAATTAGAAACTTTCAAAATTCATCAAGTAAATCAATTACAAATTGACTTTATCAAGTTAACAAGTGACAATTTTTTACTTTAGGGAAAGGTAAAAAAAGTAAATATGAAACAAAAAGAAGAAGAAATAGTAAAATAAAGAGAAAAGATGACTAGTCCACACCCTGACACCTAAGCTTTGCATAGTTTTCAATGCAAACTATATGATGCACAAAGTAAAGCAAATAGGAAATAAATCACTTATATTTGTTTGGTCAACCGAGCACAATGATAAAAATCTACGGTTACCTTTAGCATGAGGAGGATGTAGCCAGAATTTCCTTTTTCCCTTCTCTTTTGCTCTCTTTTTTTTATTTGTTTTCATTTTTTTCCTTTTTTCTTTCATGTTTTTTCTTTTTCTTTTTTACAAAAGAACAAGAAACTCTCAAAGGAGAGAAAAATAAATGCTTATTATTATTATTTTAAGACAAAGAGTAAAAATATAGAATAAAAGATTAAAAATGAAAAGCTCACACTCTACGGCAAATCCTACCTTATTGCCAATACTTCTACCTTGGATTTTAAATAAGTATAGAATAATAAACTCAAAGTTGCGCTTAAGTTCCATACATTCCAAAGTTTTTAAAGATTTATGTAACATTTGAAGGTGGGTATGTATTTTGAGTTTCCAATATCGATCAATCAGAATGCTAGTCTCAAATTTGAACTCAGATTTCATATGAATTAAAGTTTATCCTAACACAACGAGCTCTTCTTTGAAAATTTTCTCAAACTCAAGGTTTATGGTTGATTTATGATAGGCTAATTATTTTATATCATCTCGCAACCTAAGCTCCTCTGCAAAGAGTTCTTCAAATTTGAGATTAGTGAAAGTTGTGTCTAAATCTGTGCTTTCCTTCTCGAAGACTGGTTCTGATTTTAACTCCTCTAGTATCTTCAGCTCATAAGCAACGATCTCCTCAAAACTCAGGTCTGATTTTCATTCTTCTTCTAACTCTTCGTTTGATGTTCTTTGAATAAAGTTCACTTTTCGGGGTTTATCTGGTGGATCACTCGTTGATTCCCTAAATTAAAGATGTTGATGTCTACAATCATATTCCCAAGGGATAATTTCATTTGACCAGATCTATAATTGATCATAGCATAAGAAGTGGCTAGGAATGGTCTCTCTAAATATACAGGCATCTTCTGACCTTGGAAATGTACTGCATTTTAAAGAATATAAAACCTACTAGAAAGATAAACTCCTCAACTTTAATCAGAATATCTTCTATCTCTCCCTTGGATATTTTCACAAATCTATCAGCTAACTGGATGGTACATCTAGTAGGCACATCTAGTTGGCTTCAATCCACATACTCCTAGCAGTTGATAGACTGAATAGGGAAGAAAATTCACACTAGCTTCTAAGTCTAAAAGTGTCTTATCAATAAAGATTGTTCCTATGACACATTAAATAGTAGGACAACTAGGATCCTTATGTTTCAATGGTGTAGGCTTTGAGAGCATGTCACTGATATTGGTAGCTAGAAAGACTTTCTTAGGAACATTAGTAGTTCCTTTCTTAGTGCACAAATCCTTCAAAAATTTTACTTAAAAAGGGATTTGTTTGATTGCATCTAAGAGAGGGATGTTGACCTTGATCTGTTTGAAAGTTTCTAAGATTTTCTCTACTTGGAGAGAGTTTTTCCTAGGCCTGAGTCTACCTAGAAAGGGAGCAATAGGTTTAAACCTATTGAAATTGAGCTCAGGTTCAGTTTTGGGTTCTTGGTCATCGGACAGGAATAATTGTTGAACAGAGTTATTGGAAGGAGAGAGAGCTTATTCAGGATCAATATCTTAAATAGGGGAAGAGGAAGAAGGATTTAAATTTGGAGGCATTCTAATTTGATTATCGATGTGTTTCCCTGACCGTAGTGAATGGATTGCATCAAAAATTTTCTCTTCTCCCCCTCACTCGCGGCACTAGCTAGATTATCAAGTTGGATTTCTAATATAGCCATGGATTGACTGATAGAATTGAGTAATTGGCTAGTTGTCTGCATGAAGGAATTCAGAGTATTGGAATACTAAGTCAATATGTTGGTGATCTTTAAAGAAGCCTTTATTATGGCCTCTAAACCCTTTTCAAATATATTCAAACATCTCTCATGATCAGAACTTGGAGGGATCGGATTCACCAGTTGATTTGAAAGGGACTGATTCTGTTATGCAGGATTTGGTTGTGGAAAATTGTGTTGTGTGTTGAATGAAACTATGTTTCCTCTAGAACATTGCGGTGTTGAAGTGAGACTAAAATTTAGATTTTCAGAGAAATTTCCATAATTCCATGTAAAATTTGGATGATTTCTTCAACCAGAGTTGTAGCTTGGAGAAAATGGATCATTCACAGGATGCTCGAATGCAGCGTTGACCTGACCTAGTGGTTGATTATTTCCTAAGAGAGGATTTTTCTCTGAAAAATGGGCTGGAGATAGACAGTTATGACATCATGGGGGCAATAACTTGATTGATTTGAGCTGAGGCTCTTCCTTTAATTTCTAAGGCTTCTAACCTATGCATGATTGTAGCCATTCATGCCTCATCGGTATTTGAGCTGGGAACTAATGAAACTCTTTCATTACAATGTTCCTACTACATGGTTTTTTCAGACCAACTTTATAAGAATTTCCAAGCTTCATTAGTATTTTTCATCAAAAATCCTCTTGACACTTAGATTCTAAGGATGTCTTTGAAGAATAATCTAATCATTCGTAGATAATATAGCATAATCGCTATTTTTCTAGACCATGATAAGGACATTAGATAATAAGATCCTTAAACAGAACAAAATACTTTCAAAATGACTCCCTGGGGATTATCTTGAAATTCTAAATGGTGTTCCTAAGCTTTACCATTTTATAAATTAGGAAAATTTTCTTTAGAAAAATAATAATAAATTCATCCCAAGTTGAGATAGAATATGTGGGCAAGCTATACAGTTATTTCTTAGTTTTCTCCTTAAGAACAAAAGAGATAAATCTGAGCTTAATTGCATCCTCGGATAACTCTCTAATCTTAATCATAAGACAAACTTTCCCAAACTCGAATATAAAAATATAAACATCTTGGGATTTATTTCCTAATAATTTTTTGTTGTAAGGCAAAACTAAGAGATCTAAAAGATTAGAAATAAAAGAAGAAGGATAAAAGAAAAATCTAACTAAACAAATCAAGAGCAACCACTTTAAAATAATCACCCTTAATTCTAAGTTTAATCCTAAACTCAACTAGACCATCTCCTAACCAAAAGCTCCTAGAGTGAAAAGATTAAAATTTACTTGATTAGTTAGCCAGGTAAGAATAGTACTAGAGAGAGGTCAAAGACCAATTAAGTAGCTCTATCCTTACGGAGCGCTTTATGCAATCCCTAAAACTTACCCTAGACACCAATAGATTTAAGTAAACTTAAACTAGTCCACTTAAGGATTTCTTACTCCTTAATGAGCTCGAGTCATTAAGGGCCAACATTTAATAAATTTTAGAAGGCTTTGGTTTGTGTAGTGAGGAAATAGTGATTTGTCCGCTAAGGAAAGAGTGATGAAATCCCTCACCTTATCTTGATTAAGGGGTTTTGCCCTTAAGAGTATGCTCAAGTGAGTGCTCAAATAAAAATGCTTAAATCACTTTAGTGAATTTCTACTAACTATATGCAATACAAACCTAAAGAATTAAAAGCAACTACAAAAGGATGCAAAAAAGAAAATATAGTTTTTAATTATGATTCACAAACAAACAAAATGTGTGAGAGAGCTCTTTTTTGGATTTATTATCTTATTAGTAGTTATTCAAGTGGAGAATGGATTATTATGCTCGACAAGAGAATTTTTTTCTAGCTCCTAATTGTCTCTAATTGTGAGAAACTAATTAAAGTGTGGAATTGAAAATATTAGAAAGAGAACTCACTTTTTCCAATAGATCTTTAATTATTAATCCTTGATCATTTTCTTCAAATTTGTTCCTTCACAATTAAACACACAAATCAAAGAATCAAAATAAAGAAAATCCTATTTACAAGCACCTTCCCCAACAATGGTGCTAAAACTTGATATGGACATAATAAATATGCACTAAAGTTGCAAGAGGATAACTATCAAGTTATAACATAGTTACAATATCGATCTCACGAGGAAGATGTGTAGAAATTTTTTTTAAATTAGATCCTTAAATTGTGTGTGGACAAAGAGGACTGAAAGTTTAGAGAAAATAAAATTATAAAATAGCAAAATAAAATCTAGACTAGAAAGCATAAAAGAAAAAGATCTAAATTATAAAAACTAAAAATTAACTACAAAAAAAGAATAGGAACAAGGAAATAAAGATCTAAACTATGAGCATAAAAGAAATCTAACTAAAAAAAAAGAACATAAAAAATCTACATTACAAAAGAAAAATATAAGAAAATAAATTCTATGAAGCAATAAAATAATAAAAGAGCATAAAAGTAAATATACACTATAATGTATAAAATAAATGTAATCTACCAATATAAAAATAAAAGAAAATTAAATTGTAAAACATGAATTTCTAAAATAAGAAAATAAAAGAGGAAAATAAAAACTTACATTGCAAGGGGTTTCCCCCTTGAGAGCAAATCTTCATCTTCATCAACAAAGAAGAAGAAATAAAATTGAAAAAGAGGAATAAAAATTTTTATTAATACAAACTTAAACTTTTATAATTTTAATGACCTAATTAAAAGTTCTCCTCTCTAAAAACTAGTTTACAGTATTTTTCACACTCAAACCCCTCACCTTCTACCCCTAGTTATAGCTTTTAACAATCAACAAGAGCCACTAGAGTTGGCTTGAGCTCTAAGAAATAAATGCCAGTTATACACTTTTTCTATTATGAACTAATCAGTTGGCCAATTAGTAAGCAAATTGATTGGTCGACCGATTAGCCAATCGGTTGGTGAACCGATTAGTTTATAATAGAATTGATTTCTTGTTGACTTGTTGACCTAATTTTTTTTAATTCCTTGGGCTTTTGTGGGCCTCCTCTTGGCTTTATCTTGGGCCTCAATAAATAATAGAAAAATGAGAGAATTTGATTCTTTTGGGTTCTTATTCATTAATTCATTAATTTAGATAAAAATGCATTATTAGTAATATATTTATTCAAATAAAATAGATAATGAGGGTATAAAAGTGTAATAAAATATGATGATCACTGGTCCTCTAACAAAGAAAGAAAAAGAAATCTAACTCATTTTTATAGCAATTTCGGTTATATTTAGCAAATACAACAAGACTTTAAAACAATCTAATTAGAGGACGAGTTGTAGTCTTGTGCGGGTTTGCAGCAAATATACCCATATAATTTGGTCAACTTGTCTATTCAAAGAAGTCAATATATAATTATTTCACTCAACATCTTCAAACAATCTAAATAGAGTTAGTGTACACTTAAGAAAATAGTTTTATGCATAACTTCAAATTAAGTTTCTTAGAAAATCTTTTCATTATAGTTAACAAAGCCAAGTCTAACTTAGAAATTGCTCCAAAATTCAGAAAGAAACATGTTAACTCTTTGCTTCAGAAAGAAATATGGCCAGGAGATAGACAATTATGACATCCCAGGGAAGAAACTTGGTTGATTTGAGCTGGGGCTCATTTTTAAGTTTCTAGGCTTTCTGGACGATGCAGGATTGTAGGCATCTTCTCTTCAGAGGTTATATTTAACTCTAAGAAAAGATCACTAGATTTGGTTGGGGGAACTGATAAAACTCTTTCATCACAGTGTTCTCACTGCATGATTTTTTCAGACCAACTCTCTAAAAACTCATAAGCTTCATCAGCATTTTTCTTCATAAAATCCCCTTGACACATTGATTCTAAAGATGCTTTTGAAGAATAATCCAATGCTTCATAAATGATTTGGCATAATCTCTACTTTTCTAGATCATGGTGAGGACATTAGATAACAAGATCCTTAAATCTATCAAAATACTTTCAAAATGGCTCCTTCGGGATTATCTTAGAATTCTAAATCATGTTCCTAGGCTTTACAGTTTTATGAATTAGAAAACATTTCTTCAAAAAATGGTAGCAAATTTATTCTAGTTTGAGATATAATTTGTGTGTAAGCTATACAGCCATTTCCTACCTTTTTCCTTAAGAGCAAACGTGATAAATTTGAGCTTAATTGAATCTTTAGATAACTCTCTAATCTTTATCATAAGACAACTTTCCTCAAGCTCAGATATAAAAATATATGCATCTTCTGTTTATTTCCTAAGAACTTTGGAAGCATATTTATGAAGTGGCGTCTAAGCTCAAAATTAGCTCCATTAATATCAGGAAGCCTAATGCAAGAGCGGTTTGCATTCCTAGTTCGATAACACATGTCTTGTAAAACAAGTTGATTTGGACTTTCCATTTCTTTAGTTTCTAAATTGGTTCAACACAGATTAAGTGATTGGTATTATCCCTAATCCAAACTTGCATACTTCAAAATAAATTCTTTTTAAATTTTTTAATATGATTAAAAAGGAAATTAGGAAATGATCTAAGACAAACAATAGTAAATTTTTTTCTTTATATTTTTTAAATATTTTTTAAAGGGAAAACTAAAAGACCTAAAAGATTAGTGAGATAAAAGAAAAAACCATACTAAATGAATCAAGAGCAATCACTTGAAGTAATCACCCTTAATTTTAGGGTTAAGCCTAAACTGAACTAGACCAGCTCCTAATAAAAAATCACAGTGAGTGAAAAGATTGAAGATTATTTGGTCACTTAGCTAGATAAGGATAATACTAGAGGGAGGTCAAGGATAAATTAAGCACCTTTTTCTTTGCGGAGCGCTTTACTCAACCACTAAACTTTGCATTATACATCAATGGATTAAGTAAACTTAAATTAGTTAACTTAAGGATTTCTTATTCTTTAATAAGCTTGAGTCCTTGGGTGCCAACATCTAGTGAGTTTTAAAAGGCGTGGGTTTGTGTAGTGAGGATTTAGTAATTTGTGAGCTATAGAAAAGGTGATGAAATCACTTTAGTAAGTGCTCAAATTAAAAATGTTCAAATCACTTTAGTGAATTCCTACTAACTATATGCAATACAATCCTAAGAATTAAAAGCAACTACAAATGGATGACAAAAAAATATTTTTAATTAGGGTCATCAAACAAACAAACGTGAGAAAGAGAGCTTTTGTTTGAATTTATTATCTTGTTAGTAGTTATTCAAGTAGATGGTGGATTTTATTAGGGTCGATAAGAGAAATTTTTTATTTTTTTATTAGTTGTTAATTGTCTCTAATGTGAAAAGCTAAATTAGAGGGTGAAATTGAAAATATTAGAAAGAGGACTCACCTTTTTAAGCAAATCTTCTTCTTCAATCTTCAATGTTCAATCTTCTAGTTTAATCTTTTACAAGGAAACATACAAATCAAAGAACCAAAATAGAAAATTTTTAATTACAAGCACCTTCACCGACAACAGCGCTAAAAACTTAATTAGCAAAAAAACATGCAAAGTTGTTACAAAACAACTATCAAGTTATAGTATAGTGAAGAAGTTGAGCCCACGAGGAAGGTATGTATTTGGAAATTCTAAAATTAGTCCTAAAAGTGTGTGGACAAACTGGAGTGAAAGTGAAAGCATATAGATGTAGAGAGAGATTTGTCAAACAAATTTAAAAAAATCTAAAACAAGTGAGAAGAGGGAGAAAAGGAGGAAACAAAGAAAACAAAGAGAAACTAAAAAGAAATAAAAAGAAATGAAAACAAGAGAAGAGAAAGAAGTAGGAAGAAGTGAAAAAAATTAATAAAAGAAAATCAAGAAGAGGGAAATCCGGAGAGGAGAAGAAGAAACAAATCAAGAAAATTTGGAAGAAAAAACAAATCAAGAAAATTTGGTGAAAAAATAGGTGTAGAAGTTAGGAATCTAGAATTGAATCCACTAATTAATTTAAATTTGGATTTATGAACTACTCTCTTTTTATCATATGCTACTTTAGATTTACTAAGTATAGATTATCAAACCACCTAAAGAAAGCATAATCTATCAAATTTTCATCCAAGCAAAAATTTCCATTCATGAAAAGGATAATCAATTAATACTTCTAGAAATAAATAAGCATAACCTATCAAACCACTCAAGATAAGCATATATTATCAAACTCTACCAATTAGTTCTCTAGTTGTTTATCCTAAACATGATTAATTTAAGCATAAAGAGAGCAATCCATAAACCATAAAAGAATTTAAACTAGTTTCATACAATCCTAGATTTACTACAAGAATTAGCTACTTATTTTGTAAAATATAACCAAGAAAAGAAAATCTACACTAACAAGCATAAAAGAACAAGAAGTAAATCTAAACTACAAGTAATAACAAGAAAGAAATTTAAAATCTTTATTTATTGAAAATATAAAATTTATAAATTTTGAAATATCTTCTCAATTTAGAGTAACCCCCCACTCCAAATGGAGCTTTTATTAAACTTTTCACACCCAAACCCCTCACTCTCTACCCCTATTTATAACCTATTACAATGAACAAGAATCCTTTGATTTGCTTTGAGGTTCAACAAATAAGTCTCAACCATTCACTGTTCAGTTTTGATTCTGTTAGGAACTAATCGATTGGCCAATCGATTAGCCAATTGATTGGTCAATCAATTAGAATCTCTCAAATCTGCCACTCCAGATAGCTCTACCTCATCGAGATAGGTGATTTTCACATATGATATGTTAGATTTTACTTTTTGGATTAAGAGATAATACCATTTTATTGCAGTTGACCATCTTGTATATGAATTTGAGTTGATTTCTTTTCATAGTGGATCCTTATTTCTTGTGCTTCTTCTCCACTTCAATTAGAGATTCAATAAGAGGTATATTGGGCTTCTTTGAGCTCTTATTTGATAAATTATTTTCATAAAATAAATATTATTAGCAAGTATATTTATTCAATAAAATAGTTAATGGTGGTATAAAAGTGTAATAAGTTATGATAATCACGTGCCCATCAAGTGCTTCTCGGACATGAGGTGTAACAATGTTCTTAATCAACTTTTGCATGTAACCTTAAATGCCTTTGGTTTTAAACCCTAATTAAAGCTAATCAAAATAAAAAATCTAGCCAAAACCATGCTCCTCCCATGGTATTGTTGGCCGGCCATGGCAGGCTTAGGCTTGGAGTGGGTGAAATTTTCTTTGGGAAATGTACCCCATTTCACATCATGATCATGTCATGTTTTACTCACTTTGACACTCAATTCCTCCCTCACTCTTTTATGCATGCAAAGAGAGAACCTAAGCTCATTTTTCTCTTCATCATGTTCCCCTATAATTAGTCCACACCTATCCCATCTCTCCCTCACTTACATTCCTCAGGCTCTCCTCTCTACCACTGTCCCATCTCTCCCTCACTTCCACTCCTCAAGCTCTCCTCTCTATACACTTTCTTTCAAGAAGAAGAAAGAGCAAAGACTAGGAGGAGGAACAAGTCTTCACCTATGTATAATTTCAAAAGAACTCCACAATGTGGGTTAATTAATCAATAAAACTATGATCTTGCCTTATTTCTAATTTTCTATTATTATAGTTATGGTTTTATAGCCCTGGTTAGTAGCTTTATAAGCTTGCATGTACAGATTAAAGCTTGCATGTCAATAACTAAGGTTCCAGTCTTGTGTAGCAGATTTTTTCTAGTATATATTATTAGTCAAAATGTCATATCTTCCTCTAGAAATTTTTTTCTAAGAACTGTTTTCTATTTAAAAAGCTATATTCACGTAACTTTAATTTGGAATAAATATTCTTTAATTTGGAATCAATTATTGCTTTAATTCTTCTATTCAAGTCAAGCCTTTTATACCTATAACAAATTACATCCCAAACAGAGAGAGGAAGGCTTTGTGCCCCAACCACAATGTTCAAAGATATAACTTTTAAAATCGTTATAAAATTTTTTAAATGGAATATAAGATTTCATAGTGATTGACTAGATTAGGTAGTTAAATCATAGTACCATCTCTACCCAAAATCTCTCACTTGAAATATTTTATTTATGTTTCGGTGTGCGTCTAAACAAGAGGCATGGAAAACATAAACAAGAATTTCACAATTTTATTTAACTACCATACTTTAATCTTGTCAAGTTCATTACGGTATTTCATTTCTCGAGAAATTGGTACGGTGCCCCAAGCTCTCCCACTGTAACAACTACCCATCACAAGTCTCCAAGAATCTAAGATTTTTATAAATAAATTTACGATGCTTAAAATAATTTTTCTAGACTTTAAAAGTTCAAAAACTATTTTTATAAAAATCCCAAAGATAACTTTATTATGAAATCTAGTGGGCCCTATGTCACACCCCAAAAAATTAGAGTTGTTATACAAGATCTAAAATTAGAGCGTGAAACTAAAATTATACAATACAAAACTACGAACTTCTTTATTTGCTAGCTCATGGATATATCATATGACAAGATTTTTTTTTCAACTCTATTTACAAAAACACCTGCTTCTCATTTCTCTTAGTAGAACTTTCTCTATACTTCAGCTTGATCTGAAAAAGGTGGATCAATACAAGGGTGAGCTACACTAGCCCAGCGAGATCATCAATATATTAAATACTAAAATTTAGTAAAATGTTGAACCCTTAGTAATAGAAGAATTTTATGCTTAATTACTATTGAAGAATTAACAATGTATGGAATGCAATTTTCCCAGTGTCCACTTTGGCTTTTGTCATCATTCACGATAGAGCGATATCAATAACAATAACAATTTAAGGCATAAGCCTTGCTTAATCCGGATATTGCCGATCAATCAATATCAATCAATTAATCTTTTAACACTGATGGGTCCTTTTCAATGTTACAACCAATACACGTCGCACTGAGGTTATGTGAAAAATGTGCAGTATATATGTATGAAATAGTAATAATTAGTAGCAAGTAGATCGACAAATTTTATATATCCCATCATATAATCAAAGTTGGGATTAGCCTTAATATTATCATGCATGAAGTTATGGTGTAATTAATAGGTGATACTCTAGTACGTGTAGGAATAATCACATAGAATTTAACTAGCTCCTAATAATTGGAAGCACTAGTGCATACATCAAAACATACTTAATTACAATGAAAGTATAGAGGATGTTGATATCATGTATGATTAGTTTAAGAAGTAAACATATATACAGTAAGCTTTTATTTTTTAAAAAATTTGAAGAAGCACTATTGTATGCATTAAATGTACTTGATAAGAGTATAAAGGATGATGGTATGACCAGTTCAAGAAGTAAGCATGTGTACCATAAAGCTTTTGTAGAAAAAAATAAAATGAAGAAGTACTACAGGTTAAGATGATCTCACCTTTTCTCTGTCACAATGTATAGATGAGTATATATATATATTCTTTTTTTAACTGTACTGAACAACGTCCCCCATATTTATAAGAATCCTCACCGCCATACTACCTTCATTTCTATCTTAAGGTAAGTGGTAGATGAGTTGTGTGCTTGTTTGTCATATTTCTTGCCTATGATGAATTAGGCTTCTAACATGTGTGGTGTAGGTGGCATGATTTGATCATGTATGACACGTTTTGCCATTTTTTTAAGAAATCAAGGAAATATTTATAATAGTTTAATGTGTATATTAGCCTTTTTACAGTACCCACTCAAGACTTTTACTTGTAATTAAATTGGATCATGTTGTATATGGTAATAATGAAATAATAATAATATTAATAGTAATAATTAGGTTGGGTGTTACACCCCACATTAGAAATTTTTAAAATTTCTAAAGAAGAAGAATAAAAATATTTTCTAAATTTTTTCCAAAAATTTTTAGATATTTTTATTATTTTAAAATATTTTCTATAATTTGAAAACCATTATCTTGAAATTTAAAATTCAAAAAAAAATAAAAAGAAAAAAGATTTACCAAAATACCCCTCGGTTAGTGTCTCCCAACAACGCTGACCAGACCCCTGGTCAGGGTCTCCCACAGGTCCCACTCACTGTGCTGTCAGCGGAGGTGACCTAGCTCTACCACGTGCCCCGCTAGCAAGATATTTATTGTTGAAATAAAAAACACCGCTACTGGCTAAAGCGCTGGCGGTGGTTGAAGGTTAGCCTCTGGCGCCCAGCGCTAGAGCCTCCTTCATTGTGTCTTGTCGCTGAACAGCACCCTAGGTGCTGGCGGCGGGATCTGATCACACCCCCTTTTTTTATTTTTTATTTTTATTTTTTTAAAATTACTTGTCACGCCATCACCGGCGCTCGCTGTGTGTGGTAGACCTTCGGCACCCAGTGTCAGATCTTCAGCCACAGGCTCTGGATGCTGTCAGCGCCTCTAGCACCAATGGCGGCTAGATCTAGGGTTTTTTTTTAATTTCAAAAACTTAAAAATTATTTTAATTTATGAAAATAAAAAAAATCTAATTTTTGAAAAAAAAGATTAATAAATCCAAAATTTAATAAAAAAATGCCCACAAGTTCATAAAGATTGAATATTTACCACAGATTTAATATCTCGGATATCAAAATTAGGATTTTTACATAAAAATTTTATTTTTTTGATTAAAAATAAAACTTTAATAACAAAAATCCTTTCTTTTTTATTGTAGTGATCAAAAT
Source organism: Asparagus racemosus (assembly GCA_037177215.1). Taxonomy (NCBI): domain Eukaryota; kingdom Viridiplantae; phylum Streptophyta; class Magnoliopsida; order Asparagales; family Asparagaceae; genus Asparagus; species Asparagus racemosus. The sequence continues at coordinate 17,061,230 of JBAKGM010000233.1, forward strand.
CACCACCAAGAAACTAATGAACAATCCTAGAATTGACTCTAATACCAATGTTGAAACTAGAGAAGGAGATGACGGCTTTGTGAGTTATGGTCTTTTCTCTTATTCACCCATATAAAAATCATATATCTATATCTTATAACGGGCTTAGAGATAGAATCCTGCACTTATTAACTTTATGAATATCTTATCTCTAGTATAAGATATTATCCACCCACTTATTTGGGTGTCCATCTCATAATAAGAACCCTAGGTTACCCTAGGGGATGAGTTGTAGTCTCATGACGGTTTGCGATGAATATACCGACAAAAGTTGATCAACTTGCCATTGAAGAAGTCAATATATAATCAATTAACTTGATATCTTTAAATAATCTAATTAAAATTAGTTTATACTTAAGAAAATTTATACTTCAGAAAATATTTTAATGCCTAACTCGAAAGTGAATTTCTTAGAAAATAATTTCATTGTAGTTGTACAAAACCAAGTCTTAACTTAGAAATTTATCTAAAATTCTTAAAGGAGCATGTTAACTCTTTATTTGAAATAATTCTCAAGCCTCTCGATCATTTTATTTTCTAAGAAAATATGGTTTTTTCATTTTTCATATTTTTTAAGCATATACATATATCTCTTCTTTCCTTGGTGATTGTCCACTTTATTGGGCTTTTCTAAGTGCCTTTGTAACAAGCTTTGGGCCAATGGATCCCAACCCAATTGGGCTGAGGTCATTAAGTGTAGAAATACTCCTCGGGCTTAATTGCTCAGTCAACTTAGGCTTTAGAAAGATATAATTACCTTAGAGTTCAAGATTTTTATTGGTGCTAATGTTTCGCACTCTTTTTTTTGTCTTTGAGTTGGTATATATACATTTACGTTTAGATCAAGAAGACTTGAGAAATTGTTATCTGCTCCAGGTTGGCATGAAAGATAAATTGTATTATTTTGAAAACCATTTCTTATAAATTTATTTGGAGTTATCATAAAATGGCTAACTTTAGTATAAGACTAACTAATAACTAGATAGGTTGAATATTCATCAAGAAAATCAACTATTAATTAACTTTATCAAGTTGGCAAGTGATAATTTTTTAGGGCAAGAAAAGAAGAATAAAACAAAGGATAAACTAAAAAAAGATTACCAGTTCACACACCCACACCTAAATATTATGTTGTCCTCAATGAACACATAAATATCTAAAGGAAAAGATAAATAATAGAACATCCCAACATAATAAGTTCAAAAGAAGGCAACATCCACATAAGAGAATAATACAGAGAAAGAAATTTTTTTTAAAAAAAAAGGTAAATCCCACTGAAATGCATACCCTCTTCTAATCCTCCACAAAATGCTTATCATCCTCATCAGCAGCAACTCCTACACTAGTACTAGACCCAGCTCCAGCATCCCATCTGCCTGAGAAATCATCAATTTGTAATGGTGTGACAAAGTTCTGAAGCTCAGCTGGGTGTCTAGCTACATCACCACGCACCCTCTTCCAGTCCTTCATCACAAAGGCCATGGATTTGGTGAGATATATATGGGCCTGCATTCTAGCAAACTGGGTCACATGTCTAGCTTATCCCTCAAGAAGTTGCTAAAAAGGTCATGTGTAGCCTGTTGGCACTGAGTTGGAGCTCGACGTGAAGAACTAGGATCTATCAGTCTTTCTAATCATCAAGGAAAATGAACTCCTCCACCTTGATAAGAACATCCTCTATCTCTCCCTTGGTATTTTCATAGATTTATCAGCTAACTGAAGGGTACATCTAGATGGTTTTAATTCATCTACCCCTATCTATTGATAGGCTGAATAAAGAAGAAGTGTCACACTAGCTCCTAAGTCTAGAAGTACCTTACCAATAAAGGTATTTCCTGAAATAGTAGGACAACCGAGGTTCTTATATTTCAGAGGAATGGGCTTTGAAAGTATGTAACTAAGGTTAGCAGTAAAAAGATTTTCTTGAGAAGATTGGTAGTTCTTTTCTTAGTGCACAAATCCTTTAAAAATTTTACAAAAGAGGGGATTTGTTTGATTGCATCTAAGAGAGGAATATTAATTTTTACGCGTTTAAATATTTCTAGGATTTTCTCTACATGAGGAGAGTTTTTCTTAGGTTTGAGTCTATTTGGAAAGGGAGCAATGAGTTTATACCAATCTAGATTAGGCACAAGTTTGATTTTAGGTTCTTGGCCATCGGAAGAGGGTGATTTATCGGAAGAAGGAAGAGTTTGTTCTGGTTTAGCATTTTGAATAGGAGAAGAGGATGAAGAAGTTTGACCCAGAGGTATTTTAACTTGATTATCTATCTGTGTCTCCGATCGTAAGGTATGAGCTACATTCACTTGAGTTAGATGGTTTAAACTTGATCTATTATCTTTAGGGTGTGCAACAGGTTGACTCAAAAATTTCCCTTTTCTCTTTTACTCATGACACAAGCTAATTGATCAAATTAAGTTTCTAACCTAGCTATGGCTTGAGTGTTGGAATTGAATAATTGACCAGTTATTTGCACGAAGGAATTTAGAGTGTTGGATGATTGAGTCAACATGTTGGTAGTCTTTGTAGAAGCTTTGATCATTGCTTTTAAACCCTTCTCTAAGTCATTGAATCATTTCTCGTGATTAGAACTCGGAGGAACAGGATTTGCTAGTTGATGATGTGGAAATTGCTTTAGATATGGCAGATTAGATTGTTGAAAATTATTTGGTGTGTTGAATGGATATTTCCTCTAGGAAATGTGGGTTTGAAATAAGAGTGAAAATTTAATTTTCGGAAAAATTTCCCTGATTCTATGTGAAATTTGGATAATTTCTCCAACCTGGATTATAGGTTAGAGATTCGAGAAAATGGATATTTCTGGAATGCTAGAATGCAATGTTCATCTGCTTTAGTGATTGATTGTTTCCTAAGAGAGGACAAATGATTGTTTCCTAAGAGAGGACAAACATGGGCTTGAGATAGGCATTTAGGTCATCTTGGGGTGGAAACCTAATTGATTTGAGAAGAGGCTCATTCTTTGCTATCTAGGGCTTCTAACCTACACAGGATTGCAATCATCTTCACTTTAGAGGCTATATTTAATTCTAGGGAGAGACCACTGGCTTTGGTCAGGAGAACTGATAAAACTCTTTCATCACAGTGTCCCCATTGCGTGATTTTTTCAGAAAAATTCTCTAAGAGTTCTCAGGCTTCGTCAGTGTTTTTATTCATAAAAGCTCTCTGACACATAGATTCTAAAGATGTCTTTGAAGAGTAATCCAATCCTTCATAGATGATTTGGCTCAATTGCCACCTTTTCTAGACCACGATAAGGACATTGGATGAGAAGATTCTTAAACCTATCAAAATACTATTAGAATGGCTTCCCTGGAATTATTTTACAAGACTAGATGTTGTTTATCTGCTTTATCATTTTATGGATTGGAAAGAATTTTTTCAGAAAAATGGTAACAAGTTAATTCCAAGTTGAGATAGAATTTGTGGGTAAGCTATACAGCCATTTCTTGTCATTGTCCTTAAGAGCAAAGGGCATAAATCTGAGCTTAATTGCATCCTTAGATAACTCTCTAATCTTAATCATGAGGCACACTTCATCAAAATTGGTAAAAATGTGCACATCCTTCGATTGATTTCCTAAAAGTTTTGGAAGCAAGTTGATGAAGTGAGGTCTAAGCTGATAATTACCACAGTTAATATTAGAAAGTATAATGCAAGATGGGATTTCACTTTTAATAGGATAACACATATTCTGAAGAATAAGCGGATTTAGATTTGCCATTTCTCTAGTTTCAAAAATAGGGCCAACACGAGTTAAGCGATTTGTATTATCACTAATCCAAACTTACATACACTAATGAAAGCTCTTTTCGTAAATTTTTTTTGCTAAAAAATTAAGAAAAAGAATTAACAAGAAAAGCAAACGTTAATTAAATGTTTTTTCTTTTTTGAATTTGTTATTTTTTATATAAAGGGAAAAATTAAAACATCTAAAAAATTAGTGTGAGAGAAGAAGAAGGACAAAAGAAAAAGAAAAACCTAATGTTGATGTCAGATATCAAATAGGGGAGTTTAGTGTGGATTATGTAGTATTTTAGGGTTCCTCAATCTTCTTTTGATAATTATTCTTGAGCAGAGAATTTAGTCCTACACACAAACAACACGTAAGAGGGTCGGAGTTGAGTTCTCTGGGAGTTCCTCCGGCGATCAAGTTAGTATGGATCTTAAGTGGAGGAGAGAGAGTACAGTTGTAGTGTGTTTTCTCAGTTTAAAATAACATACCACCATGTAGTAGGCTGGGCGCCTATTTATAGCAGATTCGGGAGGGTAAGTTTGTATGTTCGGTCAAGTTCAAGCAGTCAGCTAATGCTTTAAAGGTGTCAACCATGGATGGTATGAGTCACCTTCATGATTAATATAAGGGTGATAGGGGAAGTTAGGTGCTGACAAGGTCCGATGAGTCATTAAGACTTTTGAGGTCAGAGCAATGATGACTCCAACCATGTATTTAATGTAATGGTGATTAGCTGTCGACGTGGGGTTCGAGAGTGACGTCCTTTCTACTCAGCTTTTCTAGTGGGCTAATAAAAAGACCCCTTTTTCTTTGGCCACTTTGGACTGGGAGGTTCTCGTCCCGGTCTCAGGAAATGAGGAGGCATAGAGCCATCCTTAGCTGCGAGGTCTGAGTGAGGATGCCTTTCTACTTAGCCCTTCATGGTAAGGGTCGAGTGATGATGTTTACTAGACTCGCCCTTTGTGGGGTCGAGTCGAGATGATGCACAGTTAATTCAGGACACGTGCCGACTCCTAGGGGAGGATTAACTCTTAATCATGTTCATGTCATAACACTGGCCCTTTTTGCTCAAACTTGGGTGACCGAGTCTGACTGCAATCAAACTGGCGCCTATTAGGGTTCCAAGATGCATTTATGAGGGATCATTAATGGGTCGCTGTTGATGAGATGTTATGACATCAATGGAGATTCTGCGTTGGCGTCGGCTCGATTTATGAGTGGGGATTACGTGATGGCTAGAGTGGCACTTTGGTTACTGAGCAGTCGCCTAGAATCCTGGAATCGATCACAGCCATCCGTTATTAACCAGGTTGGCTGTTGTGATATCAGCACGTATCCTCCTCCTCACCTATATATACACTGGCTCTTCCAAGGGGTTAACTTAACTTGCTTTCAAAACTTGAGAACTCCCTTCTACAACTTAGGCATTCTCTGATCATTTATGTCAATGTCTTCAACAATCTCCTTTGATTAAGTTTGAAACTCATCAATCGCTTCTTCTTCTATCGCCATCGCTGGTTGTAACAAGGCTAGGATTAGCTTGGTGTAGAAATTTCGCTCCAAAATGAACTCATCGGGGGTCAAGACCCACTATGACTACTTTGACATTCCCCAAGTGTTTACGTTGTCAGCGCCAGAGAGGAATCATGCAGTGTACGATCACAATGACGTTATCATTCGAGTGTATATCAAGCACTTGGAGTATGGCCTTTGCCTCCCGCTTCATCCATTTTTTTGTAGTACATTCGAGGCTCTGGGGGTCTCGCCTTCTCGAATAAAGTCGACCTTCATAGCCATGCTGGTGGGGTTCGTAGTGATCACCTACTAAGTGGGAGTCGAGCCGACTCTCCAGATTCTCAACCACCTTCTTAGAGTCAAGGTCCGGAAGAAAGAGGGCCACTATTATTTCCAAAACTTGGGTGGCTTCAAAGTCATCTCGAACACTCCTAAATTGAATAAGGACTGGAAAGAGAGGTTTATCTGGGTTTTCGGGGCGGACCCAATTCTGGCTTAATCACCTTGGCTCGAGATCAAGAAGGATGTCTTGAGGCCAGGTTTGCTCTCGAATGAGGAGAAGTGTGGGCTCGAGAAGACCTAGGCTTACGTCGGGTCTCACAGGATCGAGAATCTATTTGACCCCTCGATCTTTTAGGTTGTTGCCATCTCTGGAACCCCGCCGACTGAAGAAGACAAAGCCTGAGCAGCGATGTTGGCACTGTGATTGGAGAAGCCTGAGGTAGCTCAGGTGGGGGCCCCAATTATGCCCCAGAAGTGCCTACGGTCTGATTTGGCCCTAGAAGAGGCTGAGAAGATTACAGCGAATCTGTTGAGATTGTGGCTAGGCTTGTAAGGCTGAGTTCCTCTACCACCAAGGTCGAGACGTCCAAAAAGAAGAGTAGAAAGCTGAGGAAGGTAAGTAGCTAAGGCCCCTTTGGAAGCACCAAACTGGCAAAGAATGAGGAGGGGATTGCAGTGGAGGCGGTTACCCATCTCCTACCCAAGAAGCTATGGAGGGCGGAGTCTCTGCCGCTCCCATCCCAGAGGCCTCTCGGGCCAAGTCGGCTGACATCTTCATGGTCTACTATGACTCCCCCATACGAGCTGAAGGGGGCGACATGTTGGTAGCTAAGCTTATGGGGGCCCAGGCCCTAGTTGAAGAGGAGGCGGTCCCCGCTCTGTTCATCATGTCGGCCCACCGGTAGGGCAAAGAGTCGACTGCTGAAGAGCCACTGGTGGAGGACGTGCCTCCGGCTCGGGGGTCTAGTTAGCCCTTTCGCCACTGCATCGACGAGTTTGATGTGGAAGCATAGGGGGAGATGAAGATGATGTTAATAGGGTCATCCAAGGTCAGCCCTCGATATGACAAGGAGCCACCTGAAGAGCATCAGTTCTTCCCTAAGTGATATCTTAACACAAGGGGGTCAGTCCTGGAGTCTAGGATAGCTTGGGGTAAGGCTTTGGACTAATTCTACCTGGCCTGAGACAACGAGATACTTTCAACCATGTTGAGTAGGAGTTGTTTGCTCAGTTTGAGCATGCACGAGACCTCCACTCCAAGCTCCAGGAAGAATTGAAGGCTGAGAGGACGGAGCTAGGGTAAGTGGGAACAGGAGCTGCAGATGCAAGATGACATGGTTAAGGGCCTGAAGGTGTCAAATAGCAAAAAGTCATCCCAAATCAACAAAGCTCCAGGAGGACCTCGGGCATCTCAAGCATGAGCTTCATGAGCGGGATGACACGATAAGGTACCTAAAGGAGGAGGTCAAGGTCGAGAGGCGGGAGAGCACTGATGCCTTTGAGCGAACCTAACTAGCTCATCAAAGTGCTAAGGGCCTGCAGGAGGAGTTGAGGGAGGAGGAGGTCTTACATAGGAAGCTAAGGCAGGAGGCCATTCGAGCTGCACTGGAGGCTGAGCGACAATACGAGTCATCTCTTGCCGATATACAATCGCTGCAGGGTCAGCTTAACCACCTGATGTACAAGGACTATTGGCTCAAGGTTGTTGAGAATTATCACAATGATACTCTTGAGAAGGTGGAGGTGGCCCTAGCTTGCAAGGCTGGCTTTGACTACCTCATGATGTAGCTTTTGGCTGAGCTCAAGATCAATCCAAAGTGGTACCATTGTCCCTCCCGAGACACTAATTGCCTTGGCACTTTGTAGTAGATAAAGCAGAGGGGAGCTGGTCCTTGATGTTGATAACAGAGATGAGGAGGGTGAGGAGTCAGCCCAAGGAACATATGAGGGCTCGGTCCAAGATAGTGGGGCTAGCTGTCCTGAAGAGGAGGGAGATGAAGAGGTCATGTCCAAGCCTTAGTTGCCTCCTCCGCTAACTTCTACTGCTACTGCCCCTCCACGCTTGACTTCTACTCCTAGTTCTAGCACTACTCCAACTTCAAGTCCTACACGTGCTCTAAGTTTGGCCCCTTGAGAGCTCATATGTATCTTTTCCTTTTCTTTTTTTTGAAGCATCTTTGTAATGCACGTATTGTAAATATCTTTACATATGAATAAAAAGATGCATTTTTGTCGACTCGATCTGTGTACCTTTGGTGATTGTGTTCTTATGTATTTATCTGTAGTTTTTGTTGCTTGAGTTTGTCTTCAAATCTTAGTGCCAATGTTTGAATTTTGTCTCAAGAAAGTTTATAACTGAGACATGTTAGCTTTGTGCCTTGGTTTTATAACAAGGTCTTGCGAGTTGTAGACGACTGAGTCGAGGACGTGACTTAGTTTTATTCTGAAAGGATACCAAGGTCTTATGAGTTGTAGTCAACCAGGTCAAGGACGTGCCTTGGTTTTATTCCAAACGGATACCAAGGTCTTATGAGTTGTCATCGACCGGCTCAAGGATATGCCTTAGTTTTATTCTGAGAGGATACCAAGGTCTTACGACTGAATCGAGGACATGCCTTGGTTTTATTCTGAAAGGATACCAAGGTCTTACGGGTTGTAGTCGATCGAGTCGAGGGCGTGCCTTAGTTTTATTCCGAAAGGATACTAAGGTCTCATATGTTGTAGTTGACCGAGTTGAGGACATGCCTTGGTTTTATTCTGAAAGGATACCAAGGTCTTACAAGTACTACAAAATCATAGCACAATGAGTGTTTGCGGGGAAAGTTTGTCTGATTGTCATTTATTTAAACTTGTTACAAATTTGTTTTTTACAACGAAATTCAGATAAAAATCTCGCCTTTTATAAGGCTTACAATGAAAACTGAAAAAGATTACAACTTTCTTACCATTGTTAAACAAACGCAGGATCCGTTTATCGAACCCTCGCTTGCGTGGGTGTCTTTGCCTGTGCTGGAGACTTTTTGTGTCCATGGACCACTGCGTATTCTGAACCAAGTCAAGATATACGGGATTGAGGGGACTTTTTCATGAAGGAAATAGATCGCCTAAAGCAGGTGAAATCGACCAAGCGATTTCATGGCTCTTCTCGGGATTAAGACCAAGCTTAGATCCGGAGGGATACACTGTAGATCTGATGTAGATCTGCTCCTGATCTTCCTCTTGTCGATGAGATCTGAAGTTGAAGGTGTTCTTCACTTGCTTGAGATCTGGATCAGGCCTTTTGATTTTGCAGACGCTCGGATCTATGCAAAAGCTCGCGTGGATCTCGCCTAACGCTCTAAAAATTTCCAACCCTCAGATTTGAACCCCCTAGCTTATTTATAGGCAAATGAATCAGGAGGGGAAGATTTTTGGCCGGGCACCATTGGTGCCTCGGCACTATGGCCGAGGCACCAATGGTTCCTCGGCTTGGCCACCATGTCCGAGGCACCATTGGTGCCTCGGCCATGACCAATGCACCAAATGGTATCTCAGCCGTGCTGAGGCACTCGTTTGGCTCTTTTCTTTTGTTCCAGCGTTCGTCTGTTCGCATTCCGTTCTGTCTGAGCTTGTTATCATCCGGTTGTACAGAATTAGAGCTCGGTTGATCGTTCTGTTGATTCCGCAATCCGATCGGCGTAGTTCTGTCGTCGCTTGAGTCAGGTTAAATCTATCTCGTCAACGCTTGAGTCCGGTCAACTCGCCTTGTTGAATCTCGCTGACCTGAAGCTTCGTCACTAGATTCATTCCATGATACGTTGCTTTGTTGACTTATACGCCATGCCGACTCACTTCATGCGTTCTCGACTCGCTTTATGTGTTTTGTGGCGCAATTACATCGTCACCGGATCTTGGTCGCATTGCTTGATGGGTTGTGGGCTGTCAACCCACTGTCACGAGTCTCGATCGGGCACTGATAAGCGATTCTCAACGCCTACAAATACCCCCTCTAAAGTGTCTCTGTCTCGATTTTTTGACAAGCCTGGGATACTTTGGATATGATAGGCCCTAACATTCAGTCGGTGTGACAGGACCTATGAACGACTTCGGTGTTCGATCCCTCTGATCCTTTCAGATTCTCTAGTTCTTTGTAGGATAGTTGAAAGCATGACGGTACTGCACTTTTTGTCTGACCGTTGTCGAGATCTTGACCTGAAGTCGATGTATGAATTTCTTTTGTGATTAGCTTCAGTATTTGATTCCTCCAATCCTTTTAGATTCTCTAGTTCTTTGTAGGACATCTGAAGGCATCACAGTGCTGCATGTTTTTGCCTGACCGCTATCGGAATCTTGAAGCTGATTGAGTTCGTTTGAATTTGACTCGTGTCGGTGAGTTGTCGTTCAACCGACCATCAAACTTTTTACGAGACCCCTCCATTGATCGGGGAATTCTTCATTGCGACGCTTTGATTGGCGACAAAATATGTGGAGTCTAGTCTTTAATCGACGAGTGCGACGCATTGACCGGCATCTAATTTTACTTAGATTCGAACTGTTGATCAGCGAATCCTACGACGGTGACGCGTTGCCCGGCGTCAACACAGTTTATACTCATGTGTTTATTAGAGTTTTCGGTGAGTTATCCTTAAGAAAGTTTTATGAAAATAATCTCCAGGAACTTCTCAGCTAAAATAGGAAATAGCTTATACTCGTGTACCTTTTTAGAGTATTTCCGGAGAGTTCCTCATTGGCGACGCATTGACGGGTGTTGATATAATTTTCACGTTTCATTGGCGTTCATCGAGTTATCCCTAAGAATATTTATCCTCTAGGAACTTCTCGAAAAAATAGAACACAGTTTAGACTCATATATCTTATTAGAGTATTACTGAGGGAGAAAATTGGGGGTTCATCTGTGAACTCTCTATCATGATACTTGTTGTAAGATTAATCGCAGCGGGAGGAATTTCTTTAATACGAGACGCGTTGTCTGGCGCCAACTAAGTTTATACTCATACGTTTACTAGAGTTTCGAGAATTAGTTTATCCTCATATACCCGTTCGGAGGTTGGCGAGTTATCCTTAAGAAATTTTTATGAAAATAATTTCTAAGAACTTCTCGGCCAAAATAGGAAATAGTTTAGACTCGTATACCTTATTGGAGTATTTCCGGAGCTTGTATCAATTGAACTGGACGTGAAACGGCCTTTATTGGGCAACAGGCTTGCTGAAAAATTGTCTGGGATCCCTCAGATGTGTGGGGCAGAGAAGGAGCCAATTAACGGGCCGATTTGGTGCTATTTTGGCATCCGGATGGGGCTCCAATTAGGACTCCTAATTAGGGACTGATTAGAGTCCTAATTGGAACTGGTTTGGGCCCATTAGGGACTATTATAAATACCATCTCCTCTTCTTTTCTCTGATATAGGCTGGCCCCTCCCCTCCTTTTTTCTCTTGTTTTCTTCTCACCTCACGTCGTCTCATCTCTCTCGAACTACGAGGTATGGTTTTCATTGGGGTTTACATGAAAAAGGGAATATAGTTTTTTTCTTCTTTTTCTTTCCCTTTTTCTTCTTTTCTTTTTTTTCTTCTTCTTTTCTCTCTCTTTTTCTCTCTTCTCTCTCTTTCTTTTCTTTTTTTTTATTTTTTCTTGTTCTCAGCCACGGCCGAGAACCAGTCATGGCCTTGGTCGAGACTACAGGTCTCGGCCTGGACTGAGGCAGGGTCTTGGCCTTGGCCCTGGCCTTAGCCGGGACACTGGTCTCAGCCTTGGCCGAGACAGGGTCTTAGCCATGGCTGAGACACTGATCTCGGCCTTAACCGAGACAGTACACCCCTTTTTATATTTTTTATTTTATTTTTATTATTTTTTTTAATTTATTTACTTGCATCTCACACATTTGGTTTTGTGCAGGTTCACATGTCCTCAGGAAGATCACGCGCTCCGAGGAGCCAGCCGTCTACCCCTTCATGTGAGGGCATGCCCTCGTCATTTGTCGGTGAGCCTTTCACATCCTTTTGTACGCTCCTGGTTTGCATTCGTATATTGCATCCCCACTTCGTTCTCCTTGGTGAGGCGATTGGGAAGAGCCTTGATTCCTCCATGGTGAGGATTGATGCTTATATAGCCTTGATTCCTGCTTGGTGAGGATCGACGCTTATATTTCTGCCAATGACGGGAGCGATTCTGTGATGTACCACAGTCGGTAGGATAGGATACCCCGTTACTTTATGTGATGGGGTATATTGTCCTACGATCCTGTAGTCCATCCGACATCAGTTCTTCCGTTACAAGGTCGTGACTCTATCTCACGGGTTTGCGAGATGAGTTCAACACCTCATATATTTTTTATCTGAGTTTAACCCGCCTTGATTTTTGTTTCAGTCGAGTATCCCATGTGGTTGATGGACACCTCGGTGATCACTATTCCACCTGTGATGATCCTGCCATCTTTATTTCACCTCAGTTCACACCAGATACGCCTGTAGAGGTGACCCAGATAGTTCTTGAGGGGAGTCCTTGTGTATTGAGATTACTGATGACTGACGCACCACTCGTAAGGGACACCAGTTCTACTCAGCCTCTGAGAAAGACAGACTACTTGTTTGGCGACTCGGTTGAGGACCCAGATGCAGCTTTCATTGAGAGTGAGCAGTGGCTACACAAGGATGACAGGGGGTTCCTATATCTTCCTTGGATACCCTGCCATCGATGTTTGACTGAGCTAAGGCACCAGGCTGTGGCACGGAAGATGTCATGGCGCCTGACGGAGGAGCATGATAGCATTCATTACACATTCATTACCCTCTAGTCGGTTCTAGGCTCATTCAGGAGCCGAGTTATCAGATTACATCCTGGCATATTGGGGTTAGACTCACGCCCCGTGATGAGCATTTCATCACTGCTCAGACTTTGAAGAATTGTCTTGTCTAGCTAGGGCGAGAGATGTCGGCATCCGGTCATAGATTTTTCAGCTGGGTTCATTCTGCAGACAGGCGCTGGTGGACTCGTTTGACCAGCTACGTCCTCGGCCGATGGGGTGAGGAACTTCCAGCCTATGGCATATATGCCGCGATCCGTGCTACTATATAAAGGCTTCTAATCAGTGCCAGCCACTTTTTCACTTTAAATGAGCTCTACAACTCTGACTCGAAGACAATCTTGACCAGGCACAACGAGCTTGGATTAGCCTTGCACGAAATGCATCGGGTTTCGGGTTTACCCATGGGGAAGATGCTGTATCAAGAATACTTCCCTTCAAGTCGAGAATTGGGTCAGCTGAGGGATCACATGCCTGGTCGCTACGATACACTATAGGACCTCACATGCGATTATCATATTGCTCTGGCCCAGATTGAACCGTTAGCGAAGAGGAAGTCACATATAAGCGTGAAGCAGTTCGCCAACTACTTATTCAGTAACTTGGAGGGCCCCTCTGGCAAGGATATTTGTGGGTTGGCCTCTCTCACTCCTTCAGAAGTTAATGAGTTGATCAAATGATCTGGCGCCAAATCCTATACCCTGGGCAGTATTGAGTATGGTTTTTCTACGGAAACTAAATTTTCAACCTTCTTATGGCATGCGGTAAAGCAGATCCAACCGGTAACTCTCTTAGCCGGCTTTCTCGCCATCTGGCTAAAGAAGTGCGTAGTGCCATGTCTGCCCAGCGACGCTTTGCCATTAGATGTACTCTATCTCGTGGTTCAGCTTGCCCACAAGAAAGAGCTGTCTCTTCTTCCAGTGATGGTGGCTAACATTCACCGGGGGTTTCGTCAGATAGCCGATGCCTTTGCTTAGAGAAAAGGAGAACCGTTAGATGAGATCCCTCACATCAAGATGGAGCTCCCATACACCTATTTGGTGGCCTGGTTCATTCTTCACCGCCCTGATATGATGTTAGCACCGAGGCTTGTAGATCCATCGATCCCCTTTCTTCAATCACTAGAGGACTGCAAGTGGTGGGGGAGTGGATTCTCAGAAGTTTAGAGGCAGCTGCAAATTCACAAGGGCTGGGTCTTCTATAGATGCTTTCCTCGATTCTCTGGTTAGTATGGGGAGTCTTTGATTGATGAAGAAAGATGGAGGTCACATCAGACTCTATTGGATGTCGGCTGCTTCAATTGGCTGACGAACATCAGGCTGGGCTATCTCACTTTTTCAGGTGAGAGGTGAGTGCTACATCGAGCCATATTTCCCCTCTCGTTTCACCCACCAGTTTAGTTATGACCAACTTTATGTTGAGAATCTGAACCAGTAGCTGCGGACTCGCTGCGGGTTGGTAGACGGCATCCGAGCATGGTTGTGGAGCGTAACGAGGTGCACCGGTGCTAGATTCAGCCTTCCGAGTGCTGATCGCCAGCTAGAGTCAACCTATCTATACTGTAATTGGCTCTTGGCAGCCAATGAGCATGTTCCTGTGAAGTCCCTCAACGAGTTGAGGGCCAAAGAGGTTTCCCGAGCTGACACTCAAACGATCCAGAGGGCTGCTCGTGCACAGGGGAAGCGCCATCGGACTCATCAGCTAGACAGGATTGAGGAGGGGATTCACACTTCTATCGCTAGGACTTCAGGAGAGGACCAGGCGGAAGCTGCAGTTCATGAGGAGAACTTTGGTACTCTCTCCTTCTCATTTTCACCATATTGTTTTCTTTTTTTTATAATTACCCGGTCTGACATTAGTTTAATCTTCCAGGAGTGTCAGAAAAGGAGGCGGTTTGCGCTTGTCATTGGGGAAAGCCACCGACTGATGCTCCTTTGACGGCTCTGCTAGGGCAAGGAACTGCCTCAATAGGTACGGACTGCTTAGCCGACAGTACTCACACTGATTCCTAGTTTTAGAGAGTTTAACCCTCCTTCTTTTGCTTGCAGGGTTCTCAGCAATACTTTATGACTTAGTGCGAGTATTGATGTCGGACGACGATCCTTCTCAGCTTGTCATCTGTATAGAGGTTCGTTCCTTTTTCTCCTACCTGGCCACAGTGATAGACACGCTTCTTAGCAGCGAGCTTTCTCTCAGTCAGTTCTGGCCATTTCTTGACTCTAAGATAGCCTTGATACAAGATGCAGGCTTCCCAAAGCTGGCGCAGGCCGTTGTCGATGATCTCGATCATCTGAAGGCTAAGCTCCAGAGTTTGCAGGATTTAGAGGTAGCGAGGCTGCCTTCGTATATAGCCGCAGAGAAGAGTATCGTCTGGCAACTTGGTGTGATGCTCATGTTTTCACCGGGCTCGAAGTCCAGATGCAGCAAGACCAGGCACGCCACTTAGAGGTCACTGTTGTTGAGACTTCACCCTCTATAGGTCATCTTCAGTCTTGTGTCGCCAAGGGCGAGGCGAAGATAATAGAGTTAGAGCAGGAGCTTCAGGCAGCAAAGGAGAACCTGAGTGTCTTGAAGCTGATGAAAGCCAACAAAGAGGAAACTCTTGCTGTCATGTCTGAGAAGTTTGAGCTCTCAAAGCAGAAGCTAGTTGAGATTGAGGAGGAGACTGTGAAGATGCTCAACACCAGTGAGGAGTCTTTCAGGGCTGAGCTACAGGAGGAACTTCAGCAAGCTTTTATGTATAAAGTGTCCTGATTGAAACAGCAAATCTGTTGTCACAAATTTGATGTTTAAAAAATTGTAATATCAGTTTTTATCAATAAAATATGTCTCCCTTTCCTTTTTTACACTTTATCATGATTCTTTTATTTCGTCAGAAATAATTGACCACGATACTTATAGGATTTTTGGCAAATCCTCAGCCATCAATAGATTTGATAAGACTTTACCGATTACCGTTTGAATCGGGCTAGCCCGCAGAGTATTTGAACCCGTTCCGCACGTGACGTTGTGCTAAAAGAATGAGACTCTTTTAGACTTAATGCTACGATATTGAATACGTAGACTAGGCCAATTATTACGGAAATTGACTACCCGCTGGCAACGCGTGTAAGGCGTCGGCTTAATCCCTTCTTAGGCTTCAGGGTAAACTTCCCCATGATAAAACTTAGTGTCTTTCTTCTATCGGTAAAAGACTAAACCGGCAACGTGTGCGAGACGTTGGCTCTATCTCTTCTTAGAGCTTCGAGATAAAATTCTCTAAGATGAATTTTGGTGTCTTCTTCAGTCGGAAAAAGATTAAACCGGCAACGCGTGTGAGGCGTTGGCTTTATCCCTACTTAGGTTTCAGAATAAAATTCCCCACACGGGTAAGGTGTGGATTGAGGCATTTGTTAACAGCCTACTGCAATTTTGAATATGCGGGCTTTTGTTCTTTTTCCTTCTTTAAAAAGCGGCTAAGAACTTAACCAGCAACGTGTATTAGGCGTAGGCTTTATCTCTTCTTAGGATTCAGGATAAACTTCTCCAAGACAAAACTTAGTGTCTTCTTATCGGAAAAAGACTAACCGGCGACGTATGTGAGGTGCTAGCTTTTTCTCCTCTTAGGATTCGGGATAACATTCCGCAAGATGAACATTGGTGCCCCTTTTTTAATTAAAAAAATGACTAAAACCAGCGACATGTGTGAGGTGTCGACTTTGGGGTTATTGGCAAACCCCCAACCCTCAACGGATTTGACGTGCCTTTACCGGCTATTGTTTGAATCGGGCTAGTATGTGGATTGTTTAAATCCGTTCTACATGTGATGTTATGCTAAAAGAATGAAACTCTCTTAGACTTTATGCTACGATATCGATTATGTAGACTTCATCTTTTTCATGGGAAGACTAACCCGGCGATGCGTGTTAGGCGTCGACCTATCCCTGCTTAGGATTCGTGATCAAATGCCCCAAGATAATTCTTGGATTAAGGGGTTTTTATTGATAAAATTAAATCGGTGAGAAAGGAAGAATTTTATATTCTATCTCTCATGGTGAATGAATAAAGCCAAGAGCAAGAACTCTGCCCTGGGAGTCGAAAGGATTCAGGCAACCTTCAGTCAGATAATCTGATCTGAAAATCCTGGCACATACCTTTAGTCGGCGCTACCTAGGAGAGGGGTGGAACTAAGAGTGGGATCTCCACTCCGAGAACCGAAAAGACTCAGGTGACCTTCAGGCGGACAACCTGGTCTAAAAATCCCGGCGCATACCTTCAGTCAGCACTACCTAGGAGAGGAATGGAACTAAGAGTGGGATCTTCACTCAAAGGATCGAAAAGACTCAGGTGACCTTTAGGCGGACGACCTGATCTGAAAATCCTGACGCATACCTTCAGTCGGCGCTACCTAGGAAAGGGATGGAACTGAGAGTGGGATCTCCACTCTGAGAACCAATAAGATTCAGGTGACCTTCAGTCGGACGACCTGACCTAAAAATCCTGACGCATACCTTCAGTCGGTGCTACCTAGGATGAAGATAGAACTAGGAGTGGGATTGTTCGCGGAGAAAACTAGAGTTGTAGACATTTCCATTGATCTGCAATTTGAACTCGTTACAAATTTGTTTTTTACTATGAAATTCAAACAACAATCTGCTTTTTTATAAGGCTTTTACAATAAGAAATATCAAATCAAAAATACAACTTTAATTTTCTGATTTGAACAAACGTGGAGCCCGTTTATCGGACCCTCGCTTGCATGGGATTCTTTGCCTGCGACGGAGACTCTTTTCTGTCCGTGGACCACCGTGCAATCCTGATCTTCTTCAGTCGATGATCTAGATACTGGGTTTGTGGATCTAAGGGATCTGTTTCACGAAGGAAACAAACACCTGACGGGGATCAGCCCACGAAGGGGATGATCGCCGGAGCAGGTGAGATCTACTAGGAGAAATCACACGCTTTTCCTGAGCCTAAGACGCAGCTTAGACTAGAAGGCAAGTTAAACCACAAACCTGACCTAGATCTGGTGGGTGTTAGCTCGGGCGACATAGATCTGATGTTTGCAGCAGAACGATCCTCGCCGGCAACAAGTTTTGAATCCTGCAGAGCTCTCGCACGAGATCCAAGCTTCAGAAATTTTCCAACCTCTGCAAAAATCTCCAACCCCTTCTCTGTGCTCCCCCCTGTATTTATAGCCTCAGGGGGGAAAGTGCTCGCTCGGCCATGTTGGCCGAGCACTTCGGCCAAGTGGCCGAAGCTTTTTCGGCCGTGGCCAATTTGCTTCGGCCGTTTGGCCGAAGTTTGGCGTTTCCCGTCGTTTTTTTCCTGACGTTTCGCCGTTTTCCGTCATTTTCTTGACGTCTTGTCAACTTTCCATCCGTTCTGATCCGTTTTCAGGTATTTCCGGTCTCCTTTGATCATTTCGTCGAGTCCGGAATTGGATCGGCACAGTGTCGTCGCTTGATTTCAGTTAACTGCACCATGTTGACATTCGAGTCTGATCAACTCGCCTCACTGGTTCTCGCTGACTTGGAACTTTACCGTCGGATTTATTCCGCGATACATCGCTCTGTTGACTTACACGCCTCATCGACTTTGTTCATATATTCGTCGATCAACTTCTTGCGTTTTGTGGCGTGATTGCGTCGTCAGCTGTTCTCGGTCGCGTCAGTCGACGGTTCGTCGGTCGTGAACCCACCTTCACGAGTCTGATTCGGGCACTGATAAGCAATTTTCAACGCCTACACATGTTAGTCAAGGGAAATTTGAGCCTCGAGCAAAAAAGTGCATATTCCTAGGTTATGCATCAGGTGTTAAGGTTGTGGTGTCCTGATTCGAAGTCTCCTAAGATTATTATCAGCCGTAATGCTACTTTTAATGAGTCTACTATGTTCCACTAAAAACAGTCACCAGTTTCAGTTGACGATAAGGCACGCACTATAGGACATAAGGTGGAGTTAGAAATTCGTGATTCAGCTCTTTAACAGGATAAGACCATGGGGGTTTAGCAGCTAGATCTCGTTCAAGTAGATTAAGCACCTCAACA
Source organism: Asparagus racemosus (assembly GCA_037177215.1). Taxonomy (NCBI): domain Eukaryota; kingdom Viridiplantae; phylum Streptophyta; class Magnoliopsida; order Asparagales; family Asparagaceae; genus Asparagus; species Asparagus racemosus. The sequence goes on from JBAKGM010000233.1 coordinate 17,079,648, forward strand.
GCTGCAAGAAGAGTTGGAATACACTATTGCTAGAGATCGGTCTAGATGAGCTATTCGACCCCTCAAAGATATGAAGATATGGTAGCTTATGCATTGTCGGTTGACAATTTTGTGCCCTACAGCTATTCAGGAGCTACTTCAGACGATGACTTCACTAAGAATTACTGTCGTTGTGCAGACAATTTAGTCGATTTGTTGAGGATGCATCTTTTAGTTGGCAAGTTTAAGCTGGGCTTGGACTTGATCGATATATGCCATGCTTAGATGCCCTGTGGGGCTATTGGAGAAGGTGGAGTAAGTTAGTTTATTTTAGAGTGAGGAATTTTCTACATATTTGAGTCAAAGTGAAGATTTGTTATAGGTTGTCTCAAATACTCAAATCTATATTACTTTGGGAGTTTTTTTAAGCTTGGTTTGTTTTGATCAAGAGTATGAGTTGGTAATTAATTGATTGATGGGTCATAGGGCCCATTGGTCATGGGCTCTTATTGGGCCTGAATTATAATTCTAATTGTTTTGGATATCAAAGTCCTATTTACATTTGAACTTGCACAACCAATCATATTAGAGGTTTATTCGTACTTAAACTATTGTTGGGCTTTAGGACATGTGGACTTCTATTCCCATTAGAACTCTTATTCTGTGGACAACAATAAGTTGGGGCCTTTAATGCTATATATGTACAATCTTTCAACCCAATTAGAATCATCAATATACAGAGCACCAATTAAAAAGAGAGAGTTCTTTTGTGAAGTCTATTTGATTTTTTTTTCTTTTGTTCTTTTATTTGAGAGAGTTGCATTAGGCGTTTAGGATGTTATTTAGGATTGAGTGATTGAGAGATCTTCACATTGTATTCCTCATAATTTAGTAAATCTATTCTCCTCATTCGCCCGTGGACGTAAGCTATAAACCAAACCACGTATATTTTTGTGTTCGTGTGTTCTCGATATTTTTCGTGTTTTCATTTGATTGATATTGGTTTATCCTGGGGATTTGTCACAAAACTAACCCAGGATAGGATGCGTAGGATGAACATTATTCAATTTAATTCCTATGTGCTATGTGATAATTATTTAGAGTCTCATCATCACCAATTTTTCTCTTGTTCATTCTCTACATATGGAGGTCTGGAATTCTATTATGATGTGGTTAATGTTTACTTGGAAATGCTGTGAATGGCCCATTTTGTTCTATTGGTATAATACAAATGTGAGGTGGGACTGTTAGATATAGATGCTCTGCAGGCAATAATTGTATATTGTAACAGGACCTATATGGATATAACATCCTTGTTCAAAATAATAGTATGCTATTT
>JBAKGM010000233.1:17129398-17151408 GCA_037177215.1 Asparagus racemosus
AATGATCCATAACAAGTGATTTATTCAAGGGACCGAATAACACATTATTCATAGAAGTTACATAAATATAAACTAAATATAATCATCTCTATGATTGGTTTCTAGGGCATATCATACTAACAAAAACAATTTGTTCATGATACAACAAGATCCAAAGTTAATTATCTTGTAGCACTGGCTATGTAATTATTTCATGTGGAAGTGCTATATGCTAGTAAAAATTTCCAAATCTTCTGGAACTAAAGTGCACAAATGCAAAAACTAAAGTTACAGTCGAGACCGTAGTCAAGATATTTTAGTATATGATTCTTGAAATTCCTTATGGACTAGCTTAAGAATAAGCTTTCAAATTAAAGATAACTGATAGAGGTCTCTAATTAATGTTCAAAATGAAATATTAGTTGAAATTTCTAGTACTTGACCTCCTCTTTTTCAATTTCTTTATCTCTGACATCATGTTAGATCAAACGACCATAAGGTCCAAAGCACATACATTATTGTGATAGTCATGTAGTTCTACATCACAATAAAAATACTCTCCTTCCTTCAACAGTTTAGGCTTCTGAAAGGTAAACTTATTGACTTTGACTTAGGTTGCATATACTAAACCATTATTAAAATTAAACTAGAAATTAGAAGGAAGATGAGATACTTACGGTCTTTCCCTCTTCTCTTCTCCTTTCCTTTCCTAGGTATAAATTGACACCAGAACTTCAATAGCTTAGGACCATGCTTATAATTCCCTTTCAAACTATAGGCTTCTATATTTCATGCATGTGTAAATTTGCAAGAGATATCACGTTTCTTTTCTCTTCATCCGTAGTCGTGACCTTATCTCCATGCATATGCCAGCTCAATGAATTGGTGGTCAATTTTTATTGGAGAGTCATAAAGTGGAACTTATCTATTATGAAGTACGTGCAAGCATCTACTTACCAAAGAAGCTTTCACCCTCTTAGGTCGGTTTGTCACTCCATTAATTAAATTGTTAGGACCCACTTTTGACAATGACACTTGCAATAATAAATGCAACCAAATGCTCATAACAGTTTTAGCTACAAAAATTAACAAGTATACTAATACCTTGTAGAAAAAATGTGACGTTTCAATTTTTCTAGCTAACACTATTATAAAACGTCCTAACAAAATGAGAAATTGTTTCTTTGGCTATACCAAACATACCTTGAATTGGGAGTGATGCTACATATGAAACTATTTTTTTGGGTTCATTTTTCTACAAGGTACATAAATTAAGACCAAAACAACATCATGATAGAAAATATATAAATTCAAAGCAAAACGACACAATGTTAGAAACGAAAATTCATGCCTCTAGAAGTTCATTGTTTTCTTTCCTCAAACAAGCTAAAAATTAAGGATCAGCGGCAACTAAAAGGATGCTAGAGCTCATTAGAGCTTTGATGAGTGAATTAAAGTGATATTTTTAATATATTTTTCTACATCTATAATGAACCTAAAAGCTTTTAATTTTTTAACATTAGTGGTTTATTTGTAATTGTCTTTATGTGTTCACTACATTGTAATACAGGTGTAGGCAGACACACGATATAGATAAATTCTTATATAATCCAATTCAGGATATAAAATAAATATATTATATGTAACTCATGTGCAATATACTAGTGAGTATAAAAATCTAATGTGGGAGAATTTGGGATTAAGGGGCATTTGGTAGCTTGCAATTGGAGTGGTTGCAAGTTAACTGAGTTAATTTTGTCTAATTTGTAAGTGATTGTTTTGTTGCAACTCACTCTTGCAGTTGCAACCACATTTGTAAAGTGCTCCTTAGTTGCAATGTATGACTTATGTCTAAAATGGTTACAAGACACAGTTGTAACTTTAATTGCAAGTTTGTAACTAACCCAAATTTATAAGAAAATAAGCTTAATATTTAAAGTCCAAGAAATTCATTACAAATTTAAAATAATTGTTTAAAAAATTATTATTATAATAAATTCAAAAAAATAAAAAATAAAATTATTTTATTTTTTTTCCTGGAAAATAAATTTTGTAAAAATTATTCAAAATATTTTTGAAAAATAATATTTTTAAAAAATAATTAATTGAAATATTATTTTTTGAAAATATTATTTTTTAGAAAAAAAGTAAATTTTGAAGAAATAATATTTTAAAAAAAATATTACTTTCTTGAGAAAACTATTTTTTAAAATTATATTATTTTTGGAAAAAATAAATTGAAAAGTATTATTTTTTAAAACAAAGATTATTATTCCAATAAATTCCTTGAGTAATATTATTTGTTCTTAAACTATTATTTACATAAAAGTTTCAATAATATTTTTTCCAAAAAATACTTAATTTCAAAAAAATATATTTAAAAAATATAAATTCTAAAAATAATTATTTTTACAAGAAAATATTATTTTATAAAAGTAATATTTTCTATAAAATATTATTTTTAAAAAATATTACCTTGTAAAAAATTATTTTTTTGGAAAATTTTAAAAGTCAATTTACTTAAAATTTAAAAAACCCAAACCCGTACTTTTTAAAAAGTAAATATTTTAAAACTGTAAAAAAAGTAAATAACTTTTACAATTTATTAAAAGTAAAAAGAATTGCATGGCAGAATCAAACAACTGTAACTACATATTGCAAAGTCTAAATTTTGAACTAAATAATTATAACTGTAATTGCATGCAAGAAAAGTTACAACATACCAATTGCATGCAAGTGATATTTATATTTAGGGCTGAGAAAGTTTTGTTCAAACTGATAAAAGCGACTAAACTGCCCAATTTCGAAAGGTTCGGTGCGGTTTTATAATCTCATCGGTTCGGGTCAGGTTGGAAAAGTTCGAACCCGCACCGACCAATCCAACCGCTTTCTTTTCACAACGATGAACATAATTGCTTAGGGATTTGGTAATGAGCAATGACTAACACACCTTTAACTTTCTCTCTCTCTCGTTTACCTTGCGGGGCCCACCCACATGATGGATTCAGTACCCAATTCAAGCGCCAATGTTCTCCTCAAAGCTTCAAGCAACGCTGTCTCCTTCCTCATCATTTTAAAAATATGAATTATCCACTTGATGTTTTTCTCCCATCCGCATCATCTTTATTCCTCTAGTGTTTACTATTCTTTAATATTTTTCATTATTATTTACGCTAATAATGGTAGCCTTTATTCTCTGAATTGCGACCACAATAGGCGCGTTTGCTGCTTAGGTAATGGCTCTCTTGACAATGCCGGTGATCGACTGAACCGAACTGAAATAAGTCGGTTCGCTTCGGTTCAGTTCGGTTCAGTCATCAATTTCGATTTGGTTCGGATTTATAGAAGATGGTGAAAAACCAGCCAATTGATCGTTTGCTCACCCCTATTTATATTGTAATTATAGTTATAAGCTACCAAACACCCCTAAATTCATAAACATGTGAAATTAGAGATTAAATTTGTGAATTATAATAAATTTAGGGAGTGTATCTAGCTAAAAGAACCCGAAAAAACCGTGGCAACGAAGCTCCACATTCACGCGGACGGTGGAGCACACCAAATAAAAACGTCTCCTTTCTAATTGTTCAACAATTTTGGGGGAAAAAAGCAAGAGAAAGAGAAGGGGAAGAGAGGAGAGGACTCCGAGAAGAAGCCGATCGAATAAAATAAAATAATATCATCGGCGTTTCTTCAACATCTGTTCTTCTCCTTCCTCTCTCTCTCTCTCTCCTCCCTCATCTGAATCCCTAGATCTGATGGAAACCAACGAAATCATCCTCGATCCATGGAACTGATCTCGCCTCCTTAAAAGCAGCGGCCCTCCGATCTCCCATCCGATCACCAATCGAATTGGATGTATCTTCTCCTCGTCGATCCCAATTTGGATGCAAAGAAACCCTACAGCGAGTTTCTTGACATTCGTCATCATCAAACCCTAGATCGACAGCTGATCCTCTTTCACCGGAGGGATTTCTGCTTCTGCCTCCCGAGAGATCGATGGGATAAGGAGTTTGCCCAGTTGCGGGCTGGATAGTTAACTTATTTTGGGCGATCTTGGGGTTTCCAGGGATATTTTCTTCTTGTATTTTGCATTATAGTTTGTTGAGGGGGAAGGGGACATGGGGTCTTCGCAAGGGGAGACGCTGACGTCAGCGGCTGCTGATGTGGACATTTGCTTGGTTGATCTGCTACCGGTTTATGTGAAGGAGTTGATTGCTGGGGGAGCAGCTGGGGCTCTCGCTAAGACGGCGGTGGCTCCTTTGGAGAGGGTCAAAATTCTCTTGCAGGTTGGTGCTTGTTGATTACAGTTATTTTCTGTGATTTTGTTTGGGTTGTTTTTGTTTGAAAAGGAGTTAGAGAGAAGTTCTTAAAGGAGCTATCTTGTTTACATCACTAATTTAATTTTAATATGCTGGTTTATTTCTTCAACCTGAATCACCTGAGTGACAATGATCTATCCTATACATTTTCAAGGGGATTTTTTTGGGGGAAAATTCTGGCTTTATTTGTTAAGCGTACCTTTTACTATCTTTTGCTCTTGGCTATGTAGTTTTCACACTATAAATTTTGGTATTATGGCTATAACGTTGTGAGATATAATGAGCCTGTAAATGTGGCCATTAGGGTTGTAAGATGGAATGCATAAAAAGTTTTACTCGCAGTCCCTTTTTTTTTTTTACATGGTTAGAAGTACTATTCAGGAATAACTCAAAGTTCCTAACCTTATTTTCGTAGAAATATTCATTTTAGAGTTGGTTTTAGTGGAAATTGTTAATGTTAAAACGTCAAATATGTATAATATAGAGTTACCATTTTAAGAATTTGAGGAAGCACAACATTAACATGGTGAGTGGGGAAACACTCTCTTGTCAATAGTTATGGAGACCTAAACTGTACTTCTGCTTAAATGGTTGCCTCTAGGAACTATTATACAGGCGCCTCATTAGACTTTCATTCTTCAACTAGGATTGATCATAATGGAATGCTGACAAGTTTATGTGGAGTATGTTTTAAAATGCAATTACTGATAGCATGGTGTTAACTAACCATAATCATAGAACTGACAACTAGCATCCTAAGGGCAGTAAACAACTTAATTGAGAAAAACATAACAAATTAACAATTTCTCAACACAAACAACAAAGCAAAGCAAACCAAATATGAAATGCAAGTATGGCACCTTTTAAGTGCATCAGTGTGATCCACCATGAAAGCCAAAGCACACCACATTTTGTATTCAGGTTGGTAAAGGAAACGTATACAGTTTTAAATGCAGCTCAAACTAACTGGAAACTGCATCCAAAGTACACGGTTTGGTTTTAGGTGATGCCTTGTATTATCTTGATCCATTACAATCTAATGACTAAGAGTATGTATCCAGGATTTGTTATGCATGATACCACCTACATCCATCCATCTCTTGCTTGTTCACTGTATACGTTCTGCATGTATTACCACATGCCACTATTGGATGCATGATAGACATGGACATGGGAATCTTTAGCTTATGTCGATATGGCAAGTCTTCTAAATATCAGATATCAGGGGGTTTTTTTGGGGGAAAAGATTCCATGTAAGGTGGCAGATACAGTTTGTGTTGTGGTTATTTTGTAAATATCTGAGCGTGGTATTGGATAATCTATGCACATATTGTAGAGGTTGTAAATGAAAGCTAAAAAACAATCATGCAAATAAGATTTGTTTAAGAGATAGAGAAGCCAGGAGAGATATAACTAAGAGAAACCAAGAAAGAGATCGAGAAAGAGGAGGGACTTTGAAGACATACAGTTGAGGGTGTGAACGTATGACAAGCATCTGATGGTGAAGAGACTTTCAATTCGAAAAAATTCAAGGTGAAGCATTGATGCTTATTTGAACTGTAATTGTCCTATTTCAATATTAGATTCAAATTTGGGTTTAGGGATTAAATTTAACCCTAAATCCAGAGGGTCAACTTTAGCCTTAAACCAAAAACTGATCTATATAACAAATTTTAACTCAGAACTCGACATGACACCATTCTGGCTGATTTTTTACGCTTAATATCGCTTGACATATCAGAAATGTACCAAAATGTTATCGACATATGGGGAAAATCCTGATAGTTCACCTATAGTTTCCAAAAATAATAAATGATAATTAAAACCTTTCTCATTGTCGCAAGTCCTATAATTTCGGCTGACATATTGGTCATGCAGCCGATTTCTGTAAACACTAAGCATGACATAGGAGAAGAACAAGATTGACAATTGTATGAGGTTTACTTCCTTTTTGTTTTTATTGCTGTTTTGCATGTTACTTTTGTGGATTGGAACTTAATTAACGATTTCTTTAAAATGGATTGGTTGGTTCTAAAATCTCTAATCATAGCTTGCTAATTTCTTTCATGTTTTAATTTTGCATATGCTTCTGATTTTTGATGATGTTATAAATAAAGGAACCATTTGTTCAAGAAGGATTTTTTTTACTTGATTGCACTAGAGAATAGGTAACCATCTCATGTCTTATCATCACATATTTGGCTCAACAAGATTATCAATATGAAAAAAAGATAAGGAAAAAGGGAAATTAGTTAGTTGTCCTTTTCTTTGACAAATTTAGCACCATAAAAGGAGTCTTTGCCAAGGGAAAATTTGCATTACAAAAGAAGGAAGGTTGGTAAGAGAAGCTTAGAGGTTCATTTCCTGTTTCATCTTGTGTTAGTGTTATGATACTGAATTCTGAGCTTGTACATGTTTCTAGTTCTGATGTTTCTAGTTCTGCTAGCCATTAAACTGAATTATCCTTTGAGAAAGGGCATTTCAGATTGTTGGTCATTGAACATGGGATGTTTAGACACTTAAGCACACTTCTTGAGCACTCAACAACACTATTATTGGCATATTGAAGCTTAGTACCATATTTTATAAGATAAACCTTTTAAGGTTTTTGTAACCATGATATATTTTTAGTGGATTTCCCATTGTGTACATGTTCTACATATTTGCACGACTTCACAAGATATAACTTAATTCTCATATTACTGTTTTGTAAGCTTCCTATGTTGACCCTAGTAGACACCTATTTCCCATATCCATGTAACACTGATGACAGAGCATTTGGAATTAGAATATCTCAAGGTCAGCTATGTATGGCTCTAAATCATGATTTTCTTATGTTACTGTTTATTATCCACCTGTGAAAGGTAAGTGTTCCTTTTTTCTTTTGAATTGCAAAGCTTCTTTATCACACTCTGTATGCACTTCTGTGTGTTTAAGTTGAGTGCATCTCTTAGTGATTGATTGTGGTTAGGTAGGCTCAAGTATAAGATTGTGGTTTTCAGTTTCCTCGTGAAAGTTACGAGTAAGCATTGAGCATGTCACATGGTCATATTCGAGTTTCGCCTATTCTTAAGTGTCTTTTTTATGTTGCTAGTTCAATCTTGAAGGTTTTAGTTGAGAGTTGTTTATAGTCATTTACTGTTTTAGGGTTATTTAGATATTAGCCCCTCAAATCTTCAATAATTCCTTATTAGTCCCTCAAAAATTTGAAATTGCTCATAAGCCCTTGAAATCCTAAGGGGTCTTGCAATTAGGCTCCTCAATGATCCAAATACCCCTTATTTATGCTTCCCTCCAAAACCCATCTTGTTCAAAAAAGCATTTAACTGAGTGCTATTTGGTGATTGAGGGACCAAATTGCAAGACCCCAAGACCTCTAGGTTTTGAACAATGTTATAGAAGGTGCTAGGTGGACTAGGCGTTCGAGTCGGGGACTAGCGCGTAGGCGTTTGCCTATTTTTTAATTTATTTAATTATAATAATTCACAAAAGTATGTATTAAGTTCATATAAAATTGTAAAAAGCATAAATATCAAGCTTAGATCCATAATCAACCATACATAAAGACTAAATTAACTGAACTTAAACAAGATTAAACTAAATTAACTAAAATTAAACAAGACTAAAATAAAATTAACTAAAATTGAACAAGATTAAACTTAAATTAACTACAATTTACGAAAATTAACTAAATTGAACAAGATTAAACTAAAATTAACTAAAATAAACTAAAACTAAGTTAACTAACTAAAACTAACTAAAATTAAACACTATTAAACTAAAATTAATTAAAATTAACTAAAAATATCTAGAATTGAATAATATTAAACTAAAATTGAACAAGATTAAACTAAAATTAACTTAATTAAACTAATTAATTAAACTAAATTGAACAAAATTAACTATTTAAATTTAAAAAATAGTCTATAAGTGAATTTTTTTAATCTAAAACAGTAAAGAACTTAAAAAATAGTTTAAAAATAAAAAAATTTAAATTTTTACCTGAGAATGACTGGTGGCGGCGGGAGAGGCTGTGACGGGAGGGGGACCGGCAGTGGGAGAGGATGCGACGGTGGCGGGGGAGGGAGTGTGGGAGAGATCTCAAAGAGAGAGAGGAGACTGTGAGAGAGAGATGGGTGAGAGAGAGAGGCGGCTGTGACTGAGATAGAGAGGGAGAGAGAGTTAGACACTGTTAGGGTTTATTTTTGGTTCGGGTAAAGGGTTCGGGTATGAGCTTTTAATTTTTTTTTGTGTTCAAAAAGCTAGGCGGCTCTCTTAAGCGGGCCGCCTAGGCATGCCGCTACGGCCAAAATTAGGCATGCAAGTGTCCGCCTAGGCCGCTTTTTAGAACACTGGTTTGCGTCCGCCTACGCTGTTTTTTAGAACACTGGTTTTGAAGGACTTATGAGCAATTTCAGATTTGAGGAACTAATTTGGAATTGTTAAAGATTAGAGGGACTACTATCTAAATAACCCTTATTTTTATCTTCGTGGGTATTACTTTTCTTTGAGATTGATCTCTTGTGTTTGTGCAAGTTTTATTATTGTCATGGGCTTCTGAATGAGATACTTTGGTCTTTGGGCCATCGATAGCTCTTGGACTCTGGTAAATTTATTTTGTTGCTTCAATTAGAGACAACACTAGTTTATGCTATAAAAATGATGTTTTCGTTATTCTTTCTTATCAGATTAGAGCTTTGAAGATCATTTTCTTATTTAGTGATCAATAATTGTTCCAGTATGCTTATGTGTCAAAACAAATTTACTTATTTTGTTTCTCTTATAACAGACGAGGACCGAAGGGTTCAAATATCTTGGAATAATCCAATCTCTGAAGAAGTTGAAGCAGCATGACGGCATCCTTGGATTCTATAAGTAAGTTGCAGAATAAGGAAGCAAGTTTACATTCGCTTGCTCGCTCGCTTGCTGTGTGTGTATCATTAACACCTTTTTTATGTTTTGAACTTTTAGAGGAAATGGTGCTAGTGTTCTTAGGATTGTTCCATATGCTGCATTGCACTTTATGACCTACGAGCAGTATCGGTGTTGTATTTTAAACAACTATCCCTCGCTGGGAACAGGACCTTTCATAGATCTGTTAGCTGGTTCGGCTGCTGGTGGAACTGCAGTTTTGTGCACCTATCCATTGGATTTGGCTCGAACAAAACTTGCTTATCAGGTACTTCATGCTTTTATCCATCAACACACGCATATATACATATGCATACATGTATGTTATGAAGAAACTGAGATTGCAAACCTTAGTTTTAGGACGTCATACATTTTCATTTATGTTGACCTTTACTTTCTTTTGATTGTAGAGTCCTACTTCTCTACTGCATATATATTTTTCTGTGATTTGCATCAGTCTGTCTTATTTTATAAAGTATTAATTAAGGTTCAATAAGGTTGCAATGGGCTGAATCTGGTTACTGGTTGGCCAACCATGTTGCGCTACCCTGAAATTACCCGTTTTAAATATTTGAGGAACTTCTGCCGGAACTTGATATGTCTGTTCATGGTTTACTTGAACCTGGTTGTCACCCTTCTACTAAATGGGTTAGTTCTGGTTACATTAAGGTGGATAGAGGTTTGAAACTTTGAACAGAGTTGATCCTCTCTATTTAAAATAACAACTGCTTGTATAGGAGGCAAAATTCAAAGTCCAGACAATTGTTTACACCCAACTCCATACAAGGAAATGCTGTCTGACGAAAATACTGCTAGGTGTGTGGTAAATAAGACATGCGAACAAGTTATATGTGTGAGTTGTTTTTTGTCATTTGGTTCTCTTTAGACTTATTGCTCATTGTTTTAAAAAGCCTCCACCTAGCCCGCCTAGGCGTACGTCTAGACCTAGGCGGTACCTTGGTATCTAGGCTGTGCACCGAGGTTATAGGAGCATCCAGGGGAGCGTGGGCTGATTATGTTGTCCGCACCGTTTAGGCCTTAATCGTGATTTCCTCCGTTGTACCCTCCACATCCTTCAAGCTCCTCAAACTCCTCCAGTCTCCAACTATGAACACCTCTACCTCCTCTGACATTTACCAAAACCTCCACCACCACATTGGTATTTATTATCAATTATTGTGATTAAAAAAATAAAAATAGGATAACCGCCTAGGCTCTAGGCGTTGGGTTCAACGCCTAGGCTATAGGCGTCAGGTTCAACGCCTGGACTGCCTAGTGCTTTCTGTAACCATGCTGCTCAAAGATTGTTTAGCGAGGTAAGACTCATTCCTTAGAAGCTGAAGAGTATAATACTTTGCATAAGTTAATATCATGAGGTGCTAGTTGAACTTAATGAGGTAATTCCTCTCTTTTCAAGAAGTTTGCACATGTAGCTAATTAATTGACTTCTTTAAAGGGTACTCTATTAGATTGAAACAAATTTTTGATTTTGGGTTTGAGAATGGTAAAATTTGAATCTGATCTGAAATACCTATGATGTGAAGAGGAATCTTAATCTGATCTGAATAACATAAGACGTAAAGAGAGATCTGAAACTGATCTGATAGTCATGTGGATTTGGTTTTCAAAATACAAATCCAAAATATTTTCCCCATATTGGATTGGATTTATCGATTCGTCAGTTATCGTATATAGCCCTATGTATGCTGTGCCTAAATGTAGTAGGTCATAATGAAAGAACGAAGAAAAAGAAAAGAAAGAGAAGAAACCCAAACACCAGAAAAGGTAATGGACATATTGTGCATGGTGTGGTATGCCTATTGTTGTTGCACTAGAACTGCTTTAGCTATGCCACTGCTTTTTTGGGAGAAGGAAATAAGCAAGGTAGGGGATAATATACTCAACAGGTTTGTTTTGTGGCATAAGATAACATTAGCGAACATGTTAAACCCAAACTTCACAACCCAGCCAATATTTATTGTCAAAATAATGGCCGAGTTTGGTTGAGTTTTGAGTGGAAGGGTGACCCACTTAAATTTAAAGACTAGTTCATCCCCAATTTGATCTAACATTTAGTTTCAAATAGGAGCAAAAAATATGATTGTGATCCCCAGATGGGTAGTGAAATTTATAATTATGGACATCTGATCGCATGGTGAATGCTTCCAAAAGTGATTGATGTCTTATCCCAACAAATTAGTGGTACACTGCTATACTGAATCACTTATTGCCTTGTCCTAAGATAATTCGATTCGAACCTTTATCACCATGCAACATCCTAGTAAATATGAGGAAATGTCGCAATATGGACCATCACCTTTAGTTGTAACAAATACTCCTATCCTAAGATAATCCGATTCGAACCTTTATCACCATACAACATCCTAGTAAATATGAGGAAATGTTGCAATATAGACTATCACCATTTATTAGTAGGATGTACTTGCCATGTTATTTGTATCATGATTTATTAAAAATAGTTATTACTGGCAATTTTAATATCATCTCATATAGTTGGCGAGCTCTGATATTAGATTAGGCATGTATTTGAAGCTCGGTTGTCATTTTTTATCATGATAATGATTATCATGATAATGATTTTCCTTTCTATTTGTACAAGTATTTTTTCCGTGCTCACAAGGGTGAGTATTACATGTAGAATAGGTAATATGGAGCAGGTAGCGGAAACTGAACCTGCATCATTATCTTGTAAGGGTAGAAGTTTGATTTTTTATATCTGATGTTTGATCGATTTGTCCTTTAGTCATATGCATGTGCTTCTAAATTGAATTGAACACCATTTTTTTAAACTGTTGCTTCTCTTTTCTATTTTTTTATATATACTCCAAATATTTTATGGATATGGGCGTATAAATGGCTTATACTAATGACTTATAACATATAGATTATTGAAAATTAGACAATCTGAATTAGATATTTTTCTTCAAATAGTTTGAAACATAAAAGAAATTCAAATTAAAGTGGGTGGTTGACTTTTATTTCAAAATTCAAAATTCAAAGTTGGATAGTTTAACCACCAGCCTCTCCTTCATGATATTCCTCTTTATTTATAGTATTCTATGATAAAAAGATAAAAAGAAAAAGTCGGCTTGCCGAGAGTGCGTGAATATTGTTTATTTCAAAATTTCAAGTTTAAAATTAGATAACTAACCTAAGAGGGTGCAGCCGAGCTAGCAAGTTGCCTATGAGCAGTGCACCAAGGTCTCTGGTTCGACTTTTTTGGGGAGCACCTACCATAAATTAATTTTTTGGAATGCCCGTGGCTGTGCGTTGGGGGTTGCCCTTTAGCCACGCCCGGGGGTTTGATACTCATGGTCTGGAGGATCATGGGGGAAGTTCCCTCATCAAAAAAAAAAAAAGATCAACTATCAAACTCTCTTTTGTAATGCATCCCTTTTGTATAATATTTAAAAAGTAAAATGATATAAAAAAAAGTTGGCAATCCATGTGATCACAACATCGAAAATATCTCTTCGATGTAGGAACTGGAGAGATTTTGCTAGCTGGCAAGGTCATCTTACGTTGACGTTTTATTTTAAAAATTTTTGAAATTTGGTATGAACTAAAGAGTATATTGAGTTAAACTGTGCAAAATGAATTAATCAAATAAAACGTCGCACTTAGATGATATATAAGACCTTCACACGATGATTTAATCTAAAACAATCTAACGCTTAAATCTCAATCTTGTGATGCTTGCATTAGAATTTCAACTTAATTAGAAAAGTATATGTGGTTTCAAAATATCCATAAAATATCTTAAAGATCCAAATAATTATTCCTAAAATAATCTTAAGAATCCCTTATAATTTCAATATAACTATTAGAGAACATAAGATAAAGCAAGGAGAATTCGAGATAATATTTTGGGTAATTTGTGTAAATAATTTGTTTATTTTTTCTGATCGTAGGGAATATTTTGTAATAGGAAAGTTTTAAATTTTATAAATCTTTATATGTTATATGTTTTTTATGTTATATTGTGTTCTATTAATATTTTAAAGAGACATGGGTGAGCCAAAAACCCCTCCTTGTAAAAATTAGTAAAGACATGATATCAAATCAATAAGTAACAAAAACAATGACAAATTCATCAATAATATTTTTAGAGGAAGACTAATTCATCAACTTTAAATATAATTTGACACAGGTATAATTTTACTTATATGGTTTTAGGGTTAATTTTAGAACCCCCTTAACTACAGTGGATGTCTTAAAAAACCCATTCTAACTATTTTAATTTGAGAAAACTACCCTAAAGTTTGGGCATATTATAGATAACCCTACTCAACTCTGAAAATCAAAGAAAACCCCTCAACTATGGGTGTTCACAAAACTGTCCTAATCTTTCACAATTTTCTCACCAAACCCCCTAACATCATTTCAAAATGTAAAATAAATGAAATATCCTTTTAAAAACCTACCTATTTAAGTACAAAGAAACCCCAACCGGAAAAACGGAATTATTTTAAATTTACAATGCTTTTTGCCCTCTTTCTCCTCTCTGTTATCCTAAAAATAGAGTAATTCTTTATGATTACTAGGTATTTGGTCTTTTTTTAGTCACCTAATGGTCATGTGACATGCTACACCTAACAATGTTAGCTTTCAGGGCGTGAAGTGAGAAGAGTTCGTGGAGATTTCTCAAATTTTCAAACTTGAGGGTTTTCTCAAACTAAAATAGTTGAGGGGGGGGGGGGTTTCTTAGACACCCCATATTTGAAGGGGTTTAGGTGAGGAAGGCTCAAGGGTTATTTCAAATTTTCATTATTGAGGGGGGTTATCTATAATATGCTCAAATTTGAGGGGAGTTTTCTCAAATTAAAACAATTAAGGGGTATTTTCTAAGATTAATCCATGATTTTATGTAGAGGCTCTTTTCATGAGTTTTTTCCTATAATTTTTATATTTAAATACATACTTATGAGATTTTTTAATTATGGATATCTATAATCTGACAAGGATTATAACATATTTGATTATTGGAATTTTCTAATTATGGATAGTTTCAGTTTGATGAGAATTTTTAAATGAACATAAGATTAGATGTCCACATGTCATCTTCGGATAGGATAAAGAGACATGGGGATTTTTACCAAACCCCCTCAACAATTTTAATTTGAGGAAACCACCCTAAACCACCCTAAAAGTTGGGCATATTATAGATAACCCCACTCAATTTTGAAAATCAGAAAAACCCACCTCAACTGTAAGGTGTCTCACAAAACCCCCCTAATCTGTAACACTTTTCTCACCAAACCCCCCTGACGTCATTTCAAAGTGTAAAATTATTGAAATACCCTTTTGAAAATCAACCCATTCAATTCAATGAAACCCCCAATAGGTAAAAGAGAACTATTTTCAATTTTTGATGCTTTTTGCCCTCTCTTTCTCTTATCCTAAAAATCAGAATAATTTTTTATGATTGAGGGGTAGTTTGGTCTTTTCTTAGTCACGTATTTGTCATGTGATAGGCTAGACCTAACAATGTTAGCGTTCAGGGCGTAAAGTGAGAAGAGTTCATGGGGATTTCTCGAATTCACAAACTTGAGGGGGTTGTTTACAATAAGTTCAAACTTGAGTTCTCAAACTAAAATAGTTAGGGGGTTGAGACATCCTATATTTGAAAGGGTTGGGGGGTGGTGGTTAAGTGAGGAAAGTTCACAGGGTTATCTCAAATTTTCATAGTTGAGGAGGGGTCATCTACAATATGCTCAAACTTGAGAGGAGTTTTCTCAAATTAAAATAGTTGATGGGGGTTTTCTTTAATTTATATATTTAAACATATAATTATGAGATTTTTTTAATTATGGATAGTTATAATTTGATAAGGATTAGAAAATATTTGATTATTAGAATTTTTTAGTTGTGGAAGTTATAATTTGATTAGAATTCTTAGGTGAATATAAGATTGTGTCAACATGTCATCTTTTGATGGGATAAAGTGACATGTGGATACTTATGATATGACACATGTCAACTTTTTGTGTGTTTATAATATGACATGCCAATTTTCTATGCTTTTAGGAATTCCACAGATTTCTCTTTATATATAAACAAGTATTAATCCCGTGCTCACACAAGTTGTTTTTATATATTTTTGTTTTATATATGTTTGGTTTATATATGTTTGGTTTATATGCCCTTTGAATATGTTAAGCTATCTGAGTGTAATAAGAGAGATGCTTGTTATATTTTTTTGTAGACTATAATTAACAAATCATCTAGTAACTAATACATTAAATTCTTATGAAGGACGAGGCAATGAGGACTTCTTTGTTCCTTTGTTATGAGAAGTATAGAGTAGATTTTTTTATCAGTTAAATTAGATAGTTTGAGTGCTAGGGTTTTTCTTGAATAAATTACAATCTCAAGTTTAAAATTCAAAATTAGATGGATTAACCATTAGTCTTCTTTACAAATCTAAATGAATACTTACGATTTTTAAAAAACTAAAATATGACAGGTGTTGATGACAGTTATCAAACAGCGAGTTAGTCTGTGGATTGAGAGAGTGTTAAGGTACTCAAACTCCTTGATTGGTTCTGAGATAGACCGTTCATCCCTGCACATGAATAACTCGTAAGAGGGCGGAGTTGAATTCTCTGGTGGTTCCTCCAACTATCAAGTTAGTATTTTTAGCTTGAGTGGAGAAGTGAATTTAACTGTTTAAGAGTTTTTTAAGGGCAAAGAAATTGCTTACCCTAAGCAGCAGACATCATCCTCTTTATATAGCAGATCTGAAGGGGCAAATCGGTAACTTTAGTGAAGTCCAACCAGGCGGTTTAGCCGTCATCTGCTTTATAGGTGTCGGCTGTAGAGGGGGGTGTCACCCAGGCGTTAAATGTGAGGGTGACGGAATGTGCGTAGTGCTGACGGAGTCCGATGAGTCAATAAAGGCTATGAGGGCTAGGGTAATGATGATTTCTGACCGTGTATTTAATGTCAGGTCAGTTAGCTGGCGAGGGGTTCGGGGTATTTGCCGCCTCTTTCGATGAAGAAGTTTTATATGCTAAAGTTCTGTTACCATGGGAGATATACTACAATGGTGCATCCAGGAGCGGGGGTAGGGATTGTTTTCATGACCCTAGAAAGGTCAATGATCCCTTACTCGTTCACACTGACTTCAGCAGCGTCTGGGTGAGGACCGACCATCATCGCCTTTTCACTTGGTTATGCGAATTGTCGGCCGGTCGAGTCGGCAGCAAGAGTGGTTGGTTGATCGGGCCAGCCGTGAGAGTGGTCGGCCGATGGTTGGTCGAGTCGGCAGTGAAGAGCATTTTGACTCGGCAATGCGAGTTGGCCATAGAGTAGCCTAAGTCATCTAGGCTCTGATCTCATCTGATTAGAAGAGGAGCAGGACATGTTAGCTTCTTAGGAGGATTAACACTTAGTAGTTTTTTGAGGGTCATAATAATTGGGATTTCAATGTCCTGAGGTTTCAATCAATGCTTGTTCAGTCGGAATTTAGATACGAATGATATTAGGACTTTTCTCTAAATCTCCAAAATGGGTAATATGGAGTTCCATTATCCCATAGTATTAAGGACATAGGATTTCCCATGACTATTATACCCTCCCACCTTATGCATTCCCCACACCAATGATGTGTTATAATATTATAATATAATATATTACATTTGGGGGCATTTGTAATTTTAGAATTTTTTCAACTGCCGTTTGTAAAGTTTTGAGGATTGTAATTTTGAAAACTTTCAGGGGAGTTACTGTATAGTTTTCAGGGGACTCTTTTGTAAAGTTTATAAAGAGTTATTTGTAATTTACAAAATTTTCTGGGTTTTTTGAAAATTCTTTCGGTGGGTTTTGTAATTTTGAAAACTTTCAAGGGGTTTGTAAAATATTTAAGGAGTTTTTTAATAATATTTTGAAATTTACAACACAATGTTATTACTTTAGCAGCTTTCATGGGGCTAGTTATAAAATTTTCAAATGGTAGTTTGTAAAATTTTCAAGGGGGTATTTATAATGTTTGAGACTTTAAGGAGGTGGTTGTAAAACTGTTAGGGGTTTGTTTGTAAAAATTCAAGGGCTATTTATAATTTTTGAACTTTTCAGAGGATTGTTTGTAATTTTTGGATTTTCTAGGAATTGTTTGTAATTTATGGATTTTAAAGGGGGGAGTTCATAATCTTTTGAAGATTGCGGTGCTATTTGTAATTCCCAGATTTTCTTTGGCGTTTATTTTTAATTTTTTAATCTTAAGCTATTTGAATTTTTCATGGGGCTATTTGTAATGTTCAAAATTTTTGTCGAGTGTTTGTAGTTTTTGAAACTTTAAAGGGGTTGTTTGCAAAATTTTTAAGTTGTTTTTAATATTGCAAAATTTTAAGCAGGGTGTTTGTAATTTTCACAATATTCACTTTTAAAAGGGTTTGTTTGTAAAATTTTCAAGGTGACATTTGTAGTTTTTGAAACATTGTAGGGGCTAGTTGTAACATTTTCAAGGGGTTTATAAAGTTTTAGGAGGCTATTTGTTTTTTTGAACATTTCATAGGGCTTTTGTAGTTTTTAGATTTTCTAGTAATTGTTTGTAATATATAATTTTAAAGGGGTAATTTATAATTTACATAATTTTATGGTGCTATTTGTAATTTTTGTATTTTTTCTAGAGTTTATTTGTAATATTGAATCTTAAGGGGTTGTCATATTGAATCTTAAGGGGTTGTTTGTAAATTTTGATTTTTTATGGATCTGATTGAAATTTTAGATTTTTAGGAGGTTGTTTCTAATGTTTTGATCTCAGAGGGTAGTTTGTAATTTTTGAAATTTTATAGGATTATTTGTACTTTTTGGATTTTAAAGGTTATAGTTGATAATTGTCTATTATTGAAAACCCTCATATAAATGAGGGCTTTTTCAAATTATGGATAGTTTTAGTTTGATGAGAGTTTTTAGCTAAAGAGGATTAGAAATGAGGTTTGGATTATTAGAATTTTCTATTTTTGAATTGTTTTACTTTGATTAGGATTCTTAGGTGAAGATAGGATTATGTGTCAACCTGTCAATTTCTGATAGGACACATGACTTTTTTTTTGACACATGGCATGTTTTTGTCAATTTATAGATAAAGGAAGGATATGAGTATGAGTTTTTTTTTGGTGAAAATTATGGATGGTTATAATTTGATTAGGTTTACTAAATATTTGATTATTAAAATTTTCAAGTTACGGATAGTTTTAATTTGATAAGAATTCTTAATTGGTTGAAGATAATATTATGTGTCCACATGTCAATTTGTGATAGGATGGGACACGTGACTATTTTTTTATGACACACGTCACAAGTTTAGATGACCCGTGTCAGTTTGTTTTTGTATGTTTAGGAGAACCACCAATTTCTCATTATATATAAAGGAGAACCACCAATTTCTGATTATATATAAAGGAGGGGGTAAATGAGGGATATCTAGTTTATATCTTTGTCTAAATTTCCTTTATTGTGCTTCTAAGGTGTCAAGCTATGGGACTGGTTTAAGCAGCTTCAACAGCCAGAATTGTTATAGCGGAGTAAAAGATGTTTTGAAGAATGTTTATAGGGAAGGGGGAGCACATTCTCTCTATCGCGGAGTAGGTACGGTTGTACTACCTTCCACAAATCTTTTTTTGTCTAATTTTTAATGCTTCTTTAAGTTTTCATATTTGTTTTTTCATTAATAACTGAACAAGATTATGAAACATCTATGTGAGAACAAAAAGAGGATATAGTCATAAATTCTTATTGGTTATCATTTACTTAGCAAAACAATTTTGTCATCCTGAGAAATTTTATAACTAGGTCTTAGCTTTAGCACTTTTAGGTTAATTGTGAAATTTTTAATTTATGTTGTCCATTGAATAAATATGATTTCTGCGTGCCAGATGTATCCATATTGTTTGTTTCGTCCTGGTTACATCAAGCTACAATTTTGCTTTGCTTGGTCAACATGAGATGGAAGATAGAAAATAATGGCCCTTCTTATCAATGATTATGAGTAGAAGACTATTTAATGATTATAATAGGGCGGTAACTGAAGCCTTTTATTCTCAGGTGTAAAACTTTCCAAGGCCAAGGTTCTACATGAAACTGATTTTTTATGTTTGAGTTAATTTTATATCTTCAGCTATTAAAATGGTGGCTGCATCTTGCAACCTTTAAGGTTTTAGGATATATGTAGTAGGTAGTCTTTTTTTTCCATATTAGGGAGTCTACTTTTTTATTTTCTTTTTTTATTGTCTTCTTTCTTTGCATGTCTGTTGAAGTGTATGAGCAGTGGTGTCAATGCATCCTTCATTGTTTTTTTCTTTTGGAAAAAGAACCGCAGCAGGAATCCCTGATCTGGCTGAATTTAGTGAAATGAAATAGGCCATAAAATATGTTTGTAAAAACTTGTAATCAATAGACAGACACTTATGTACTCCTGCATGCGTGTGGATGCACAGGAAGTAGTGGTTTCAATGCATCCTTCGTTCTTTTTTCATTTGAAAATAGTCCAAGCATGAAGCAGTGATTTGGCTGATTCCAGTTACTTGAATACACACACACACACACACACATAGGTAAGACCTGTAAATCTATAGACAACATGTGCGCGTTCAAATGCCTGTGTGCGTATGGGCGCCCGTGCATGCGTGTGAACCAAGGTTTTAAATATCGGATATTGGGAAAATATTGGATGGCCAAAATTCTTGTCGAATTGTGGATATTGGGAAAATATCGGGGATATGTAGTAAATATCGGAATGCCATAACAGATGTTTAGGATCACTAATCAACCTTGTAAAACAAACAAAAGTACAAATCAATGTTGCAACATTTCATCTGATTTTTTAAGGCTAAAATGTCATTTGATATAATGGGAAAATCATGATATGTCGCCCCAAAATTGCCAAACGCAGTATATTGTTTGCAACAGGCCATATAAAAGGATATATCGGCCAACATATCGGCTGATATGTTGGCCATATCGGGGATATAATACTCAAAATAGCCAAAAAATGGTAAATGTTATTTAGAGACCGTATCGGTTACAGCAAGTCCTGTAAAAGAATACATCGGGCGATATACCGAATGGCTAGCAATTCAAAAAGAGAATAAGGTTGATTTACATGGCACATCATGTAGAATGCCTAAACACATACCTTAAAAAAAGGAAAATCAAGTGAATTTGACTGTAACTACGTTTCTGTCTGCTGCTGCTAAACTTACAACCAGAAGGTAAACTTACAACCAGAAGGCGTAAAACTAGAACTGGATCAAGCATGTTGATAAGGATATGATTAGGGTCGTAAAACTATTGATCCATACCTTTGATTAAGATCTAATTAGTAAAAAACCTTAATAGTAAAAAACCTTAACAATTTCTGTTGTTTCTAGACATTCTAATTTCTGTTGTCATTGTAGCTATTTGATGACATATTGTAGAAAACTTTACACCATTTAATATTTTTTAGGGTTAATTTCCAAAACTCCCCTTAGTTTGGCCATTTGTCGGATAAACCCCTTAACAATTTTAGTTCCCTAAAAACCCCCAAACTTTTTTAATTCCACCAAACCCTTTGAAGATTTTCACTTTACACCTCAATGTAACACCATCTAGTCTAATGTGTCACGTGCCAAGCACGTGACCATAAAAGCCCTTAAAAATCACCTTTTTAATTTTTTTGATTATTTCCATTAATATTTTTAAGGAGTGAAAGGTATTTTCACCTTTTTTCATCACGTGCTCGGCATGTGGAACTTTACCCCTTTTTTTGCTAAGCTATGTATCAACTATAAGGGAGTGAATATTTTTACTTGGTGTCTCCTATTATTGAATTTGAAAAAAAGATTTCTTCCAAAGTCTTGTGATTTTCTGCTTATCCTCCTTTTTTCCTAAAACAAGCTCATAGATGTCTGTGTATGCGTATACATTATACGTGTAACATACATGTATATATCTTTGTATGTAATTTATGTATATCGATATATAGAAGATAGAAGAAGAAAAAGAAAAGAGTGCAAATATTGTATATGCTTTGAAATATGAAAGGGATTGATTAGAGAATTTAAGAAATGATAACCAATTCAAAAGTCTAGCTGTACCTAAGGGACATGATAATCGCAAATCCATGATGATATAATCAAATCACGAGACTATTAATGAAGCAAAGTCAATGAACTATCAATTGTTACCACATAGAAGAGGCCATAAACCAAAGTCTAGGTTGCACGGATACAGGTGCGGGTGCGGACACGTTCACAGACATAGGACACGACAAATTAGGCAGGATATAGAGACACTGATACACACGTGTGTCTATATATATATATATGTATATAATTGAGCTAGAATCCAACATGCAGGTACTATCAACCCAATTTTAAAAATTCAAACCCAAAACTAAAAATCGGAACCGTTGGATGTGATCAACTACACATGAACTATTTATAAACAGAATTTTAGAGGATTTCGACGTGTTTTGAATCATATGTTAAGAGGGTAGAAATTAAGCAATTTTATGAAAATTCTGACACGCTGATTTTGACATCATATTATGCATGGGTTAATGATATTGAAATATTTTGAAATTTTGTTTCTAGATAGTTCATGTGTACTAACAGTTCGGATTTATATTTTTTGGGTTTCAATTTTAAAATTGGGTTGCTAGCATCCGCATGTTGGATACTATTAATAGTATTCTATCTCAACTCATATAGAGTTTAGCTAGGCTACTATTAATAGTATCCAACATGTGGATACTATCAACCCAACTTTAGAAATCCGAACCCAAAAATGAAA
>JBAKGM010000233.1:17173469-17217208 GCA_037177215.1 Asparagus racemosus
TTAACAAAAGTGACCAAATTTTACACCCCCTTCCATCCTCTAACCCCCCAAAAAAAACTCCCAAACGAAGTAAACTTGAAATTTTACATTCACTTCCATCCATTTACCTCCATCCAAACAGGGTGTAATTCAACACCCGCAACTACAAAACTATCCTTCTCATAAGTTTTTTCCCCAAAAAAAAAAATTTAAAGGCCTAAGTATTCTTGAAACCTTGAATCACGATGAAGGAGATAAAATCTCTCTTTTTGATATTTCAAACGTAGGAGCGGATGATGATGGAGAAATTTAAGAGCATTATATAGATTTTAGAGGAATATAACTGTTGTGAAGCTTAGCCAATGATGTGTAAGTAATTCTGGGTTTTTTGATTTGCAAACGAGTACATCATCCAGTGAGTGAGTGAGCATCTCATCTGAAGGAGGGACAAAACATTTGAAAAGGAAAAGTTTGAGAAATAACTTCGTCGAAGCAACTGAAAGTGAAACTATGAATGGGATAAAAATTGATGTTGAGAAATAACCCGCCGAATTCTTTCCGCGGATGCTTGGTGGCCACGGCGGAGGATTTGTCCTTGCAATCGTTGGAGATGTTGGTAAGGTTCTAGGGAGGAGTTTTCCGGCATGGCCAAATAATTGAGTCCATGAGAGTGAGAAAGAAATAGAAGAGAGTTTTACCTCATTACCCTTTAAATAATAATTAAATAAAACGTAAATAAAAAGCGTATTTTTGGAGTACTGAATCAAAGCCCAAGATTTAAACCCGTTAAGAAATGGGTTAAGAAACTTAACAAAAGGATTGAATCATCAATTTAATGCCAACGCTTAGAATGGAGGGAATATTCTTTTCAAATCTAATGTGAATTTATTGGAGAAACCATCTTGCAATGCCCAAAAGGATTGTAGGAATGTTACCACTGTACATTCCTTTATATAAAAAGTTATGCGGCTGTGATTGAAGGAGAAAGGGAGAGATGTGCAATTGGATTGATCAGATATGTCGGTTTGTATTTGAATTCTTGTCCTTTATTCCCAAAAAAAGATGTCGTGTAGACATCAGACACGTGCAGGGGAATATTCTTAACTGGCTAACATTTTTATGACAAAGGAACCTGCTTGTAGCAAATGGAGCTCAATATTTAGGATTTCAACCTTTTCCTGAGCTCTCTTATATTGAGTTTGTCTCCCGAGTGCTCTTTAAGAAGAGTGGAAATTATGCAACTCTCATTGGCTTTCGTATATAAAACCCTAGACTAGGAAGACCCCCTTTATAGGCTCCAAAACTGGACACATACCAATAGAATTCCTAACCCGACTAGAATTTCAAAACAAACATACCTAGAAACATCCCGAAATCGATCAAACCAATCAATTTGAACAGTTGGTCAATTGGCAGGGCTTCCTGGTCCGTCAGACTGGCCGATCCTGCCGTTGCTTGGTCCGTTTTCACCTTGTTTCACTTCCACTTCGTTTCTGACTCTTTTGTTATCTTATAGGCCTGAAATACAAGACTATTTCCCAACAATCTCCATCTCAGACTTGTATGAAGTCACCTTCAGAAATGTCAATCCTTCATTGTAGCTTTGCGCTATAAACTCGTAAAACTAAAGAGAACAAACATCTTTGGGAAATCACCTCAAGCTCCCTCTCCCAAAGGGCACAGGAAAAATCACTACTTGCATATTGATGTCAATGGCTTTTGATGACTTAACATCAACCTCCATTGCTGCACAATCTAAGCTTAGAACTTGGAATCGAACTGCAGTTTTGGCTCTCCCTTGAAACCCAAGTTTGGAGCACACTCCTCCTTTTTGTGCATGTACTCTCAATGATGAAGCTCCACCTCAAACACTCATTCCTTTAGACACTCGATATAAGCCATCTCCAGACTTCTTTCCAACTAGGATGGGATTCCTTCCATGATATATCGCAATGACTCCTGCTACACTTGGGTTCGATAGCCCATAGAGTCAAGCACCCTAATAGATACCAAATTCTCCCTCGCCTTTGGGACTAACTGAATATTGTCCAAGTCGATCGTGCTCACCCTTCTATCTGCCATCGTGACTGCTCCTACACCTGTGACGTCCCACCTCATGTCATCCACCGTGTAGACAGGCTCCATGACTCCTTACAACAGAGAGTCAAACTAGCTTGTTTGGAAACATATATGAGCCAATGTTCCAAAGTCTAATACCCCGCCACCACAAGAAGTGTTGCTCCTGAACACCATCAACACCTTAACATGTTGACTTTCATCCTCGGAAACCACCATCTTTTCATCTAGTTGATTTCCCTTAATTCCTGTTGCATATAAAGACTGGTCCACAATCTACTCCTCTACCTTTTGCCCTTCAACCACTCTCGCCGTTTGAAGCAGTCTTTCTTCATATGATCCTTTCCTTGGTAAAATAAACACCTTTCAGCCTAAAAAATTTGTCCTATTTGAAGATTTCTTCTCTCGCACATCTGCTACCAATCCAGCATCGATACTCGACTCATCATCAAGACTCTGTTGCCACTGAAAATCATTCTTGTGGAGTGTTGTTTTGACTACAAGAGGTAATGGGACCGACAATTTTCTTCCTTTCACAAGAAAAGGAAAAGATAACGATAATTATTCTATAATTAAACTTCATTGTTAAGTGTGACAATGAAGGGAATAGTCCCTTATTTTAATTTCATTTACATTCTATTTGAGCAATGTTTTAAAAAGCATCTGCCTAGTCCACCTAGGCGTATGCCTAGGCCTAGGCCTAAGTCGTACAGAGGCAACCTGCGTAGTACCTAGCACTTAGGCAGTACCTAGGCTACTTACTTAGGTTTTGAAAGTGCCTATGGGTGTGTAGTATGCTTTCATAGACTATGCCCTTTAGGTTGTGATCATGATTTCCTCCATTGTAGCCTCCATGTCCTCCAAACTTCTTCTGTCTCCAACTATGAACATTTCATTTACATCAACAAAACTTTCTCCACCACCATTTAAATGAAGAAAGAAATCCACTAAGGCATCAGACGCTTTCTATAACATTGGCATTTAAAATCTGACTAAAGTGTGTAAAAAAATCCAAACTAAACCAAATTGGACCTATCATTTGAAAATCAGAATAAAAACGATGGTCTTTAAGAAGATTGTTTCCAAGAAATAAATAGCATATTGCACTAAATAGATATATGATGGTGATCAGTGGCGGATCCACAGTGGGGGTAGTGGGGTCAACTACCCCCACTGACCCAAGTGACATGTAGCTATAATATTCTACTATCACTCTATTTATTATATCCTACTTCTTTTACTTACACTTTCTATAGATACAAGATATAGTGCACTTTTCTAAAGGGATGTAATGCTAAACAAACTTGTTAAACACACATCGCTTTTACATCTATAATCCATCCACCGCAATCTAGCTATCCCTAATGTAATTTGTAACTTTTTAAATAGGTGTGATAATATCACATCAATCATTGCTTCTTTTGTAAAGTCATTCGGCTCAAGAGAGCTAACTCTCTCAACATTATACAGAAAATTCCTATTTTTATGTCTTCGAATTATTAGTTGTTTCTCATTCTAGTACTTTAACGGTTAGTTACATCACTTCTTTTCTAAAATTCATTCAAACTGGTTTAGTTTTTACGTATTTTAAAAGCCTACAGTAATATATGTACTCTACTTGCTCACACAATTTTATAAATTATTTTGTCAATCATTTTAAAAATATTATTAACCTTTATTTTTATATGGAAATCAAGGTTAAAATATATTTTTGTACTTATTTTGTAATTTTGAGCATTTACAATATTAAGCCCCTATATCAATTTTCCTACACACTTTTGCCCCATTGACTACCTAGGTCCGGATATTTTAAAAAATACACCCATTGTTGGCATTGATGTTCTTAATATTTAGATAAAGATATCATATACTAGTTATACTTGCAGATTTGCCCCCAGTGACCAAAGTTTATGGATCCGCCCCTGATGGTGATCACATCCAATCTCACTTAATTCATATCGATCATGTGTAACAAATACTGGAAAATGATGTACAACTTCTCAAGTGTAAATTCTGGATTTAGCAAGAACACACACTGAAAAACTTAAAGTAGTTACCAGACTGAATACATGAACAGTGCAGCAAGAGAGAATTTCACATATATACGTGAAGATCATTCATATTCAGTAAAATAGTCATCAGATAGACCACAAGAATACATTTTGGAGATATCAAACAAACTTATTTGCAGAAATCTGCAGAGTGTCTTTCTGTCCATTTGAAGGTGAGCAAATGTTCTCAATCATTCTTCCAAGAAATGGCAAGCAACTTGTTTCTTTTTAGAGTGTGACTTATGATCTGGCTCTTTTTTTTTTTTTTTTTTTGGTATAGTTCCTGATCAAGCGCCTCAACCTCTTCCTTTGCTCATTCAAAAACACTTTGGCCTGTGACTTTGTCAATCTGCATGTCTTCATCAATGTCATTGCTTTTTCCATGAGTTTCCTTGTGATGGGTCTTTTCCTTGTGAATGATCGCTTCGAACTCTTCCTTTGCTTTCAGATCTTTGCCTATCAAATGGTTAAGAAGAAAGAAAGATTGTCATTAGATCCTTGCCTACAAAACCGAATATATAACTAAATAAGTAGGATCGCTCTGAAAGTAGGACTAAAGAACTTTTTTGCTGGCATGCAGTGTGAATGGCCTGAATACATGGAAATTCACATGTTAGTGCCATTTTACAAGAGCTAGTAAGTTCTGCCATCTAAGGTGGTCATTCGAAGTGTATAACATAAAATGAGACCTAATAACTACAACCCAAAGAAATGAAGAAAAATAAATCCCTTCCAAACAAACGTTTTTCCCTTTTTTAATGTTTATCTTAATAAACTTTTTGTTTGTGTGTAATAAAGGAGACTTAATTAATCCTAAGAAATAAAGGCCCTTAGTATTGGATGGATGACTTGCATCACAGTTAAAACCAGAAGCAACTTAAATCAGATATGAATATTTAAGGTTAAGTGATCCAAAATGTTAATTTTGCATGCCATAGACTTGCAAACAAACCGTTCCTTCATTTTCCTTCCTCCAGAAAGAATTGTACTGTGCATACATGACATCTAAGAGTATATTATGATGATGGCCACAAGAGGCTGAAACAGCATATCTTGGGTCGTTTCGTTCAATGGAATAGATGTCGCTAAGAAAGATGCATATACGAGCATTAACAAATACCACCAATCAGAAGATCGATTAGCAAAAAAAAGGCATGCGAATTGATTCATCTCTCTGAGTTATTGCCTTATAGAACCCTATTGGGTGTCAATAATAGCACATTAGCTAGTTTAATGTCAGGGGATGCGCCTCAGTTTGACTCTCCAGCTTACTGCCAAGATGCAGATGTTGTTCTCCATAGCATTACTTTATCATCTTGCTTGTCATGAGACTCTTTCTCAAACAAAAGGAATATTGGACGTTTCCTCCTAATTGTACGAGCTTCGACTACAAGGCCAATAGAAAATGTCTCCATATACAAAATTGACTACATAGAAATTTTCTCACAGGTCAGCCTAGTGTATTGGCTGTACTGCTGACAGCTTGCAAAGCCCTGAACATCATTCATGTCATCTTGTAGCCAAAGGTCAAACTCAGCTCGGGAGACTCTGAACCTCGTTCATTTATTAAATAAAACAGTAGAGGAACATATAATGGAAGCATCCGTAAAGGGTAAGCACATTTAAGAGTCATTAATGGCAGGAGAAAACAGATTACCTTCCCTGGTTCCAAGAGAATTCCGAAAATCTACAAGATTAGTGATATATAAAACTTCTTTTATCATTTATCGCTATCATTTACTAGATCGGGAAAACCCAACTGCCAACACAATACAACTAGTGACCTTATTTTCCAGTCTGTTTTAGCATTCCAAGTTAATGCACTGAGGATAAAAACCAATGCAAGATATGAAACACAACTAGTGACCTTATTTTCGAGTCACTGAGACATTCGTGCAGGATTTAAAGTCAACCAAAGATTTAGAAGGATAACTATAGCTTCAATTAATTACTACTTTCCAATTCAGACTTAGATAATTTCTCCTTTTTAAGTAGGACAGGACGCCTCTAATTGCTATTTAACTATACACACTATATATCAGCTGCGTATCCCAGGAGTTGATTTAGTTACTATTTTGGTTCTCAATTGAGTAGTAATAACTAATTTCGATTATGGGATTTCAACAAGTTCACTTTTTCTGTTCCAGGAGTATATCATGTTTTTTTATGCAATAAGCTACGAAGGGCGAACTCGACTGAAAACTAGGTGAATATTGATGATTCAAGCATGCCTATGTTGAAGGCTAAAGTTTTCTATGAGACATTTCCCTAACCAAGAGTTTACATGGAGGACATAACTTGACACAAAGTACTCGTCCATCTGTGTTGGACAGCCCTTGCAAATATAAACTACTATTCAACTAGAAACATGTACAGGATGATGTACATTATGCTCCCTTTTCAACAAATTTCCTTGTCTTATAGATCATTTTTCTACTTCAGATTTTTATATGCAAAGAAAACTCTAATACACCTTTATATAACCTAAATATACAAATACCTAAGGAAATCCACATGTACAGAAGATCATGCATGTTTGGAGGGCCCGCATGCCACCATACGTATGTGCTGGAGACTATAAAGATATGATACTTGCGGAGGGAAATTTCTCATGAAGCAATTAGCGAAGACCACTATATTATCAATGCACACCCATGTATGCTATAAGAGATTAAATTGTAAAAAAAAAAAGAATCAGTTGGTAGTATTTACAAGCCAAAATAGAAACCCAATATCAGAATCATTGGCTGGATGCAAACAATCAGTACCTTATTCTTTTTTTGTCTTGCCAGCACCATTTACTAACAATACTTTTGATGTGCCTTTGATCGACTTTGCACAGCAACATGCAATGGATTCCGCCCTGTCTGTGATAATTTAGTAAATTTAAATAAGATCAACAAAAAGGACACTGTTGTAACTTAATATGTTACTCACTTTATCTGCAATATTTGGGGTAATAATGGGTCTGTTTTTGAGGCTTAACTTTTGCAATACCAAGATTTGGATGTTTTTTTTTTCAATTCATAAGATTTGGTGGACTAATATATCAAAAACTCTATAATAAATTATCCTTAAAATACTTCAAGTATATTGTGTTTGATCCAAGTTCGTAAAGCCATTAAGTCCCAGTGTTTCGTGACGTTAGTAAGTAGTCCAGGGAAGAGGATGGGGTTATCTCTATCATTTGCCTTGTTATACGAAGGATTTATAATGTCCTCCGCCTCTAATGTGTATGCATCTGAATGCCAAAAGTTGAACTATTAAGCTGCTGAAATGTCTAAGAAATACTTGGTTATCCATCTGCTCTGCTATAAATGAGGCTTAGAGACCTTTTAGAGATGATAAAACAATTTAGGAATTTTGTCATGTTAGACCCCAAGTTCTATCATATATTTTACATTAGATCCCAGAATCTTCATGATTTATGTACGACTTCCTTGTAGACCACTGAGATTTGGCAGTCAATTAAAAGCCCAATAAATACGCACCCTTCACTACCTCATCGACTACTTCGTCGTCACACCTATTTTTGTCACCGAAGCTGCAATTTGAAACAACAAAAATCGAAAATAATAGAGATATGAGCGCTAGGCTGGAATTTCGACGATAGAAGGGGTGGGATACCGTTGTATCTCTCTGATTTCGATCGGGGTCCGCTCTTTTTAGTCCCACATCGGGTGAGTGGGATGGATTATAGAACTTCTATCCACTAACCCGACTTCAGAAATCGCTGAGCTCTGGTAACGCGGGCTTGTAACCAAGTGGGGGCAAAAAAATGGTTGAATGGGCTTTTAATTTACGTGAGTGAGGTGCACTACACGTGCACTCCATTAAAAGCTAAATTAAAAATTTAATACAACATATATGTTTGACGATGATTGATCAAACCTTCAGCGGCAGCGCGAACCTCCGGCACACATGCATGTGCATGGCAATCAACAATCTTCCAGGTGTATATATACCACTCGACCAAATAATCCTAAAGCCCAGACAACCAATTTTTTTTGGGGGAAAAAATCTACGTGCACAAGATCCTTGATTTTATGAGATATTATTTCATAGATAAAGATACCAAAATTTATATAAATCTATATAAATAGATATCCCTCCTTAAGTCAATTAGTTTATTAATTTGAGGTATACTGGGGATTTTTAAAGTTGAGCGGTAGGAAAAGCAAATATGAAAGAGTTGAGCGATAAAATAGCAAATATCTACAGTCTGGGAGCGAATTTGCATATGTGGTATAGTTTGGGATATATATGCAAAACATGTAAATCTATACTCAGGTGTTGGTTATTTATGAGATAAACACCCAAATAAGTAGGTGGATAAGATAAAATATTTATAATTTTAATGATTGTTGGATTCTATCTCTAAGCTCTTTACATATAGATATAGGGTTTTCATGATGGGTGGATTAGAGAGAAAAAAATCATAAACCTTCACAAAGCCGTCATCTCCTTCTTTGATCAAGTTCATGCTTTATGCAGTAGTCGCGGGGTGATATGCGGGAGCTTCTCGCCGTATTGGTGTGGTCACCCTTCGACCGTTGTCTGATAATAAAGAGTAGATGTGTGGCAATCGTTACTAATAGATCCGGGAAAGGTAATCTCTAAACAATAGTTATTTTTATGCCTGATTTACATTGGTATCAGAGCGAGATTAGGGTTGCTCGTATCTTTGATCTTCTTTTAGGGCTTAGATTTGATTGTGTATTATATTGTTTAGATTAGATCTGAATTCTCTTGATTGTGATCTTGGTCTCTGAAACAGAAAAGCAGAGTTTTATAATTAAAATTTTATTTTTTAATTAAAGAAAATTTTGGTGTAAGAAAATCCAAAATTTGACATCTAGGATGTCAGATCTATAATAATAATTTAATCTTTGTGAACTATTGGTCAATTTTAATAAATTAGGGATTTATTGATTTTTTTGAGATCTGAGATTATTTTTTTTAAGTACATTTTCAAATTTAAAAAACTTTCTTTTTCAAATTTTAAAAAAAAAACCTAGATCACACAGCGCACCGGGGGGGGCGAAGGGGGCAGGAGGGGAGGTTGGCAGCTTCGGCGTAGGGCGCTGGAGGCTCGTCGACCGCCACCACCGGCGGTGCAATTTGAAAACAATAAAAATGAGTTTGGGGGCAGGGCTCGCCTCTGCCACCGACGGTGACGCGAAAGGGCCCTGCGGCCAACCCCGAATTCGGGTGGGGGTGGTTTTGGGGTAGCGCCGCCACCGCAGCCGCCTCCTCCAAGATCTGCCCCTAGGGTTTTTGAAACCCTAGGGCTAAATCCGTAAATACAATTTTTTTATTTTTTTCTTTCTAAAAATTACAGAAATCTATTTTTAAATCAAAAAATAATTTTAAAATAGTAAAAATATCTTTAAAATTTTAAAGAATTTTTTAAAAATATTTTTATTATTTTACTTTAGAAATTTGGGCGATTTTGATGTGGGCCCACCAGATTTCATAAAAGAGTTATTTTTCAAATTTTATAAAATAATTTTTGAAATTTAGAAGTTCAAAAAAATTACTTTTATGCGCTAGAAAATTTAATTATAAAATCCTAATAAACTCTTAGAGATTTTGATGGGCAGCTGTTCTAGTACGAGCGCCTAGGGCACATACCAATTTCATGAGAAACAAAAAACCCTAATAAAATTGACAAGATAAACTAGCTTGTTAAATGTAAAAGTAAAATTATTTATTTATATTTGCCATGCCTCATGTTCAGATGCTAACCAGTTAAATAAATAAATAATTTAAAGTGGGAGATTTCGGGTAGAGATGGTAGTATAATTTAACTACCCAATCTATTCTATCTCTAAGAAATCTAATATTCTATTTTCAAAAATTTTATAACGATTTTGAAAATTATATTTTTAAACACTGTGGTTGGGGTCTTAGGCCTTCTTCTCTTTGCTTGGGATGTACTTTTATTAATTGATATAAAAGGCTTGATGAGATGAAATGTTATTCAGGGAAGAACAATACTCCACGTAAATGCTAATAATCTTAATATATCTGTAATTAAAGTGTTTTAATCCTTCTCTTAAGGTACCAAGATACTAATTCTGACGAGAGTCTAGGACTGAGTAGTTTGAGCTACTTTTATCGGAAGATCCATTTTCTCCTGAGAGCGGGAGATTTTGGTGTGTACTAAGGTGGTAATATTCGAGTCGGAACAGGGTTCAACTCGGACTTAGATTTGAGGCCGGTTGGTACAAGATCTAGAAGTGAAAGAATTGTTGAAGTGGTTCACTAGGTGGACTGCAAAGAGAGACAATCTTATTAAGGATTATGAGGATAATCCGAATGCGAAGAGCTACCGGGATGCTCTTAAATGTGAGATTTGTATAAGTCTCATCAATGAGCATCCGAGTTCTTATTATTAAGTTTGATTCAAACAAAATAATTGCTGGGCAGAACATCGAATTCACCTTTGTATAATGACCTCTATGATCAGGGATTATGAGAAAGCTGCAACTACATCGAGCTAGAAGTGCCAGATCCGGGCAGTTATCTAGGCTACATAACTCCAGATTAGACATTCACTACTTTTAATGCACACTGCAAATGTTAAACATCTGGGGATATGCAAATAAAAGTAAAGTTGGAGTCTAAACATCAGGGTGTGTTCAAGACTAAAATGTCTACTTTGGCTTTGGAAGCTGACCAAGGCACAAGGCTGAGAGCCTAGTTACAATGGCTAAACTTGGAGACTTTTTAGAATAGGTTCTAAAATAAAAGAAATCGATTAAAAGGTGAAATGTCCAACTAATAAGAAAGATCAATTGATTTCACTACATACAAGCCAATCATCTCGTGCACGAAGGTGCATAACCAAGAAAACTCGAGATTCATAGATTGCATCTACAGGGCAGAGGTAGTATTGAGTTCTAAATAGGAGCAGAATGATCTTGCTAGGGATTAGGTAACGCTACTGGGCACTGATACATAGAGGTCTCCTCTGAACTCAGGAAACAAATAGGTCTTTCAGCCTATTCTATTTACTCTCACTAAGAGTAAGAAATTGTCTCTCAGAAGTTAGGCTTGTGGGATTCTAGTTGGTTTCTCGTTTGAGGGTAACTTACTTAGATTTGCTTCAAGATTTCTCTGCTTATATAAGTCAAGCTAATTAGTTAGTTGATTTTAAAATGTGACTTATTACTAGATAACTAGGTTATCTTCTAGTTTATATTTTATCATGAATTAAGGTTGGATCTAATTTATGGTGTAATAGACTAAGTCACATAAGAGGACACGTGAAGGCTCTCTAGGGGTGGCTTCCTTAGTATATGTATTAAGGTATTTGTCCTTCTATGAGTTCGTTCTCGTGGTAAAATCACTAGAAAGTCATTTGGCAAGGCCATGAGAACCTCAATTGTAATTTGTTCTCTCTAATATGTGCAGACTGATATTCATGAAGGTACAAAATGGAGAATGTTGATTTCTCATATTTATAGGTTATTACTCTATTTACGATCACGTGTATCTGATTTCTCTCCTGGTTGAGTGCTTGAATTTGTTTCAAGTGCTAAATTAATAAGGTGAATAATCAGTTAAGCTAAAGCATTAGGGATTTGCACACTTATCGTAGAAGAGTATCTATCTTAAAAGTTTAGGGAATTACTTCAAGAGAAAGGAAAGTCACACAGTTGCAGTATCCTATATTCTGCTACAAAATGGTACTGTAGAAATGAGGAATTAACTCTATTAGATGTGGTTCGGAATATATCAGTTGATGCTAATGTACCCATTGGGTTTTGGGTAGATGTACTATTTATGGTGACATATATTTGGAATTGTGTATCTTCAAGATTGGTACGGTCAATACTCTATGAATCATGGACGGCCGAGGGCTAGTGTTGGATCACTATGTTCATGAGGGAATGTTGCTTTCCTACACTATTTTTTTAGAATGTTGAAGTGTATTTTCATACATTATTTTAGACACTCTCTAGGTTGTGTTTACATGTGAGCAAGATGATGAGACTGTAACCGAAAGAGTTGTGGTGTATTGAGTTCCTCGGGGAGGATTTCATGCACAAAAAAGAAATAAGTTGAGATTTGGGTTCATACAAGATCTAGGAGATTGTCATAGAACTAGCAATGGAGGAGGAATTGGTTCCTCTATCAGCTAGTGGACAATGGGAGCGAGATATTTTTAGATGACTTGGAGCCATCTATGGAATCTCAACTGCCTCAGAGATCATTTCATGGACAAGTACCCAAAAGATATCTGAGATCTATTGGAAATATTCATGAAGTACAGCATGTTGTTGCACAGCTCAGTCATGTGAGGACACTATTTCTGGGTCAGTAGTGAAAGAGTAGATAGCAGCAATAGATGGGGAGCTTGAGTTCATGAGGAAGAATCAAGTCTGGAACTTGGTAAATCTTCTAACTAAATACAAGATCACTGAAAACAAATGATTTTTAAGGTCAAGCAAGATGGCACATTCAAGCGATGCAGGGCACACTTGATGGCGAAAGAGTACACCTAACTAGTAAGGTGGACTACTAAAAAAGACATTTTCTCCGATGGTGAGAATCAGCTCTATTCGTATGATATTGACTCTTGTAGCATAAATAGATCTTGAACTAGTTCAGATGGACATTGAGACAACTTTTACCTAAACAGAACTGAAAAGGTGATCTATGTGGATCGACATATGTTTCATTGCCAAGGGACTTAAGCACAAGATGTACAAGTTAAAGGATCCTACCTATGGGTTGAAATATTTTTTTTCAATTTATAGTATTTTTTATCTTCTTGGACCATGTTGAGTCATTGTTTCTAGACGATCGATCCGGACGGTTAGGTTCATATGTACTAAGTTGATAGAAGTTTGAGATTCTATCGTCATATATTGATGATAAATTGCTGACTGGCTATAGCCTGGAGACTAGTGGGACTCCAACTACTAAGAGTCATGCTCCAAGTATAGAGCAATGTCCTAACATGAAAGCAGATAAGAAGCTAATTCAAAACATCCTTTTAAGAAATGTAGTCGATAGTCTTTGTATGTGTACAATGATCGACACATCCTTTACAGTAGGACTGATGAGTGGCGTCGGTCTAATCTTGGTACGACTCCCTGGAACGAGTCAAGAGGATCCTCAGATATTTGATTCAGACTGCACTTTATGTTTATGTTATGACAACAGGGGCTGTCACCTATAGTGATATTTAGATGTCGACTGACCAGACAACCTGGATTGGCAAGTGCTAATGTCTAGTTATACTTTCTTACTAAATGACATGGTCATTTCTTAGAGTAGTAAGAAGCAGTAGTGTATAGATCTTTTCCATTTGGAGTAGAATATGTGATGCTATATACAATGGATGCAGTCCAGTTGAACAAATTCTTGGAGAATTTGTCTATAGCGCGACATGTAGAGGATGATGTGATTCTCTATCATGATAGCATGTCTACTACTAGTTATACGATATGCCCAAATTAGTTTGGGAAATCGAATAAAATCTAGATTCGGTTCCTTTTTGTTAAGCATTAAGAGAAGGATCAAGTTGTGCTAAGTGTATCTCTATGAGTCAGTTGATCGGGGATCTACTGATATAGGGAATAGCTGAGGAACAGCTGGTGCAGCACATTTGAGCCATATAGGCTATGTTTTTAATGATGATTCTTTACTTGAAACCTCATACACTTAGGTTATTACGGATGATGGCTTCATAAGACATTACCTTTGATTTTACCGTCTTTTTTCTCTCTCATCAATACGCATATCTGGGATTGCTTATGCCTTATTATTACTTGATTATCATGGCATGGAGTATATGAGTATTATGATATGTACAGGGTACACAAAAGTGTTTTGGGTCTTTTGTATTGCAATTGACGCATATTACAATAAAAGATTATAATGAAACAAAGAAAAATTTTATATTTCTTCGAGTCCTTTTCTGTGTGCTGATGGAGCATCGATCTTGTACTTTGTTGGCGGTCCAACTAAGACAATGGGTCTTTTACTGTTGATGATCTCTGATCTCTTAGAAGATAGCGGAGTCTTCTCTGAATGAAGAGAAATTAACATATCCTTTCTCATAAGAACTGTTGATTAAGCTAGATGACTAGCTGAAGAGAACGAATCCTTTTTCAGATGGATCATTGATCAGGCCAAATGATTAACCGATGATAATGATCTAAAAAAATCAATGAGAATGAAGGAGAGATGAGCTTTTTGTCAATGTAGCCTCTGAATCTCTCTCTCTTTTCTCAATGACAAAAAGTCTAGCTAAGATAATGTTAGCCCCAAGACCTTTTCCTTCGCCCCCCCGTATGCCCTCATGCCCTTGTCCCCCTTTACTTCATGTTGATCGTGCCTATTTATAGGCTTGGTAGCATTAAATAGGTGAGTTAGTGGGCATTAACTCTCCTTAAATAGGTGAGTTAGTGGTCATTAACTCCCCTTAAATAGGTGAGTTAGTAGTCATTAACTCCCCTTAAATGGATGAGTTAGTGTGATGAACCGTTTCCTTAAAAGTAGATTCTAAAAACGATTATGGATGAGGTTTGCCAATAACAGCCATGGGCGAGGTTCATCAATAATGGCTACAGGCGAAGTTTGTCAATAACGACAATTGGTGACATAGCCTACGTGGGCTATTGGGCGAAGCTCACTGCTACTTGGGTGAGCTTCGCTACAACTTTGGTGAGCTTTGTTGCGGCTTCGACTTCAATGAACATTGCTAAGGATTCGGTGAACTTTGCTATGTGTCCCACGTAGACTATTTAGGCGAAGCTTATTTTGGGCGAACCTTGCTAGAAGCTTCACTTTGACTTGGTCTTGAGAGTTAGCTTCATTCTGACTTGGGTGAGCTTCACTATGGCTTGGGCGAGCTCCGCTGATAAGTTCAGATTTGACTCAGAAACTGACTTGAACTTGTCTATTGACTCAGCCAACTTGAGGATGCATTTTGACTCAGCCCTAAGTTTGACTTGAGGATTGACTCAAACTCAGGTCCTCTTTGGCTCGGATGCAGTCATGTTCGCATGTGATCCAAATGAACTTTATTGTAGCCTACCATATGCTGATGCTTGAGCACATCTAAAGTGTTTAGCCCATGGGTGTTTAATTCTTAGACTCGGACTCGGTATTGGTCCAATAGAGTATATTTTAACAGTCTACAAAAAGCGCACTGGGTGCACTATTACAAAGTTACATTAGCAGGCGGGATCTCTTATCACACAAGAGATCTCCTTCGAAGTTGTGGCAGTTGCTGAAGCTGAGACTAAGTATTGAATGTAATTTAGCTTGGAGCAATGACTACACTGTCGTGTTACTGGATAGCACGATAGTGGGAGCACTCTATTAGTCACCCTGACTTGGTCAGTACGAGGTTGCTATGTATTTATATATTGAAGTGACCGAAGTGGAATTCCCATGTCCACTTTACATGTTTACTATCAGCCAGATTAGGAGTCTGACTTGGCACACGAGGTGCGGGCTTGTCGGGAGATCCCAAGCATATCGTGGGGCGATATGGCCGAACAAGTTCATTACAGTGTAATGGAACTTGGATCTGTACAGTATTCATTTAATAATGTATGCTCGCAGGTAGAGAGAAGTAATACCGTAGCACATTTCCATACGACATGTGCTTGGACTGGATATAAGGAGGTCAAGGGATGGATCCCTGCTCCCTCATTGTGTGAACCCTTATAGACGACCACCAATGATGGAGGGTAGTCACTGTACTCTTAGAGACACTGAGCTGTCTGGAAATGCTGTTATGAGCGTTCACTACTTTGGCTACTGTTTTCTGATACGATGAGACAATACTGCACATACGGGGCAGTGTTAGGAAAGTGGTTGATTAACACGATCAACTATTCAAGGTC
The DNA here is from genome assembly GCA_037177215.1 of Asparagus racemosus. Taxonomy (NCBI): domain Eukaryota; kingdom Viridiplantae; phylum Streptophyta; class Magnoliopsida; order Asparagales; family Asparagaceae; genus Asparagus; species Asparagus racemosus. The sequence continues at coordinate 17,189,449 of JBAKGM010000233.1, forward strand.
AGAGGAAGATTGATTGACATGTCTCCTAATTGCATCGCATGCTCAACTCTTATTTATGCTAGGAGTGAGGTTTTAAGAGTGCGATGAATCGAGGGCTAACCCGAGTGTTCATGTATTATTCTTCGAGGGATCAAAGGTACTTGAGTAGACATGGTTGATCAGATCTGGAGTACGAGATACCACATACTTACACTTTTGTTTGTGTATTTTAATTTCTTTAGGAAGATCCTTGTGTCGGTCTTAACGGATCTGGCTGCAAGGCTACGTGCTTGCAAGTTCTCAATGGTCCACGCCACACTAATGATGTATGAACATGGATTTAAAAAGGAAGGAAATTCTCATGGAGATTTGACTCAGAGAGTCAATGGCTCAGGGAGTCGACTCAGGGAGCAACGGATGGCACCCACTCATTTGTGTGAGTGGGAGCATGTTGGTTATTTATGAGATAAATACCCATATAAGTGGGTGGATAATGTCTTATCTTAGAGATAAGATATTTATAATCCTAATGATTGTAGGATTTTATCTCTAAGCCCTTTATATATAGATATATGGTTTTCATGATGGGTGGATCTGAGAAAAAAGATCATAAACCTTCACAAATCCATCATCTCCTTCTCCGATCAAGTTCGTGCTTTATGCGGTAGTCGCGTGGTGATATGCGAAGGGGGGGAGGGGGGCTTCTCACTGTATCGGTGTGGTCGCCTTCCAACCGTTGTCTGAAGATAAAGTGTAGATGCGTGGCGATCCTTCTAAAAGATCCAGAAAAGGTAATCTCTAAACAAGAGTTACTTTTTATGCATGGTTTACACTGAGGATAGGGGTGTCAAAATTTTTAATTTCCTATTTTGCCTCTCTCAATGTTTATAATTCTCAATTGTGTTTATGATCTCCAATTAATCATTCACTAAGTATCCATAACCTGTTATTTACTACGCGTTTCCTTACTTCTCCAAAAAACAATTGTCAATAACTAGAATATATGCTTAAATTTTAAATCATATCATATCATATTATATTCCCTTGAAAAATATGAGTTTGGGTATATCTTTCCATGATCAATATTACCTTTTAAATATTATATTTTTATCTTATCATAATTAATGTCATGCTCAAATTTAATTGGAATTTGATTTTTATATTTAATTTTAATAAATTAGATCATATCTCAAGCCAAAATTGAAATTCTTCCCGAGAAGATAGATCTTGTATCTTAAGACTTTTTGTTCACGCGTCAAATTGAAATTCTTCCATTTATACTGCACAACTTAAGTTTCAATATGTTACAAATTGAAATATTGAAATTTTTAAATTTTTAAATAAAGACAATTTTTAATTTTTATATATAACGGCATTTTAAGTTCTAAAACCTTTTCATTTTTTTATTTTTGTTCCTTCGGGTTTTTTTTGGGCAGGAAATTCATTAGAAAAAAATATGAAACTTAACTTCAAGTGAACAGTTAATTGTAGAATAGAATTCAATCCAATCTTTAACTTTAGATTCTATCTCTTTTAAAAAAAACAAAGAGAAAAAAAGATTAAATGTTTTATCTACCAACTCAATTACTATACAATTTAACATATTTAAACTAGAAACAATTAATTAAATAAGTAACTAGGAGAAATGCATGTGCAAGAAAATATAAAATTTTATTTTGTAAAAGTTATATAAAAAAAAGATAGGTATGATATTCATGTTTTTAGATATCTGAACCAAAGATAGGCCATGTATACATGTATCTTAATATCATGTAGAGTTTAGGATACTCTTTACATGTATACATTTATCTTAATAATTTTATGTCTACTGGGTCTACTTTGAATGTGCGAGAGCTATCTAAAATAAGGAGAGAGTAAGTTTCATTCTTTTAATCATGGGTTATTGGTGTTCAAAACTCAGGATTTGCTTGGGTCAGTCAAAATTCAAAAAATAATTTTTTTATTGGAGTGTAGCTCAAGAATAAAAAGAATCTTTCTTATCATTATCAAGTAGATGTTTAAAAAATTAATCTTATTTAGTGCAATATATTATATGATAACTATAAAATATTTAACAAACAAATCATAGTAAAGACATAAACCAAAAAAATTAAAAAATTCAAATTCTTTGACCACTTGCAACGCACGTGCATCCCACCGACTATAATAATAAGAATAACTATATAATAAGTTATAAATATTATAAATAAATATTAATTTTAACTAAAAGGTACAAGATAAAAATTTAGTAAATTACTATGCATAATTATAATTAGTAATGAATATTAAAACTATTAACTATTAAATAATAGTATGATAAAACAAGATACTAAAAATTATTAAGAATTATAATATTCCGCAATCAATAGTGTAAATAGTGTAATTATTTTACAAAATTACTTAAATTAAGAATTATGTTATTATTTAATAATTACATATTAAATAAACTATTTAACAATATTATAATAGACTAATTTATTAATTTAATGATTCAATATAATGTTTTATAGTTAGTATTATAATTATAGTATGTATAATTATTATAAACAAGAATATTTATAAGATAGGATACTATTTTATTATAATTATCCTCAATTATGATTATACTATTATAGCTGTTAAAATATATTACAATGCTAAACAATTATTTAATAAAGCTAATTATTTAAATAATTATGAATAAGTTCTAATAATTATTTATATGATTCTTTATACGATGTTTACCATAACCTTTCATTTATATTAACTTAAAATTTTTTATTGTTCACCATTTTCCAATTAATGATAAAATTCAGAACATAAAACGAATATATCTATGGGTATTTGCAATACTATACCCCTTAAATCATGGGTATTTGCAAAACTATACCCACATCTTAATATTTGCAAAAATACCCATCAAATCATCAATTTTTGCGAAAGATTACTCCAACTCAATCAATCATCAACTTTGATAGGCTAATTTGTAACTGCGATATTGTATAAAAAGTCGACAAGATAGTCAAATCAATTTTTTACTCAAGTTGATAATTTGTTGATTTTAGGGGTATTGTTTTTCCAAATTGACAATTTGAGGGGTAGTTTTGCAGATACTAATGTTTGGGGGTAAATACTCATGATTTAAGGGGTATATAATGCAAATAACCCTAATTAGAATTATGTTAAAAATTTCGAACAGATGTAAGAACAGCCATATTGTTGGATTTTGATTTGTACGAAGGAAGAGAATACCATTAATTTGATAGTTATATATCTGTTTGAAGTTATTTTGAATTTTAGAGATTTATATATCCTTTCTTGTTAAACCTACAAAATATGTGGACGAATAAAAAATTTTGTATGTTTTCCCCCTTTACTAAGACATAAATCAGTAGTTCCAGGAGGGCTAAATAAAATATTAAAAATCTTGTTCTGTAGTATATTTTAGAAATTTTATAATCACTACTAAATCATTAAACCCTTACTGATAATTTACTTTCTCCACAGATTTTCTTGACATTCAAGTGAATAATTGTATCCCACATCTTTGAAACATCCATTAGTGTGGGCTAAATAGCACTTAAATACCTCACATAGTTTGACCAACTCTACACTTAATTGAAAAACCCAGCACTTGTATACTCTAGTTTGTTTAAACACAACATGTTAATGTCTGCTGTTACTTGGAAGTGAGAATATTCCCAATTTTAACCCTACCCTGACCAAGAATATAACCACGTGATGACCACATGTCGGTAATATATTTGTTTTACCCCATTGCTTATTGTATTTACTAGTTTGCCTACTCCCATTCTGTCTATGAATTTGTGGTTTGCATTGTTGACATAATTCCCAATTTCCCTCCTTCCCATTTCTTTGCAGACAAACATGAGTTAAGATTTTAGTGATTCTTCAATTTATGGTGTTGATGAAGAGATTGAGACTAAGGTCTGTTATTCCAAGTTAATTTCTTCTTTGGCAACAACTTGGACAACAGAAAAATGTGGTCGTCATTTCTTTTGTTCTCCAAAATGCAAAATATGAAGTAAACAATGAAATTCAAACGCTAAATAAATAAAAACTGAAAAAATATAAATTGAACATATGAGTCATAGCTTCAGTCACCAACTTCAGTAAAACTCTCATTAAAAAACGAACCAAAATCCAAATTACACACAATGAACCCATCATTTGAAAACCAAAATCAAAACGTTGGTCTTTAAGAAGATTGTTTTGGAGAAATAAATAACACATTGGACTAAATAGACATATGATGATGATGACAACCAGACTGACTAAAATTCATACTTAAATTCATAACGATCATGTGTAACAAATACTGGAAAAAGATGTACCAAAAGATGTACCAACTTCTCAAAGTGTAAATTCTGGATTTAGCAAGACCAAAGGTCGCATAAAAGCATCAAGAAATTACCAGATTAAATACATGAACAGTAACAGCAAGAGAGAATTAGCATACAGATACATAAATATAGTTCATGATTCAGTTAAATGGTCATCAAAGAGACCACAAGAATACATTTTGGAGATATCAAACAAACATATCTGCAGAAGTCTGCAGACCTAGTCTTTCTTTGCATTTGAAGGCGAGCAAATGTTCTCAAACGTTCTCCCAAGAGATGGCAAGCAACCTGTTTCTTTCTCAGAGTGTGATTTATGATCCGGCTCTTTTTTTGGATGTATAGTTTCGATAAGAGCCTCAACTTCTTCCTTTGCTCGTTCAAAAACACTAGGGCCTTTCACTTTGTCGATCGGTGTGTCTTCATCAATGTCGTTGCTCTTACCATGAGTTTCCTTGTGATGGGTCTTTTCCTTGTGGGTGATTGCTTCAAACTCTTCCTTTACTCTCTCAAATAAGTTAGGTGCTTTCACATCCTTGCCTATCAGAAAGGTTACGAAGATAGGTCCTCATTAGACCCTTAGAAAGTGAATGCCTAAATAAATAAACAGACTCACTCTGAAAGTAGGACGTAGGAAATCCACTGGTAAGAATACATTTCAAAACATTAACTCACCAAATTTTTTTTGTTATTTAAGTCTAACCAAATCACCCAACCCATTACAAGTCATATGCATGAAGTAAGTTGTAGACTTAGTATAGTTACCAATAGGGAACACAAAGAGCAATATGGTTCTGTGTCTGTGACACGGGATGTGTAGTCTCCAAAAAAAAGGGGACGTGTGCATTTGCAAACACGCGCATGGACACATATGCACATAAACTTATGTGGTAAAGATCAAGTTAAATGAATTGTTCAAGAGCATTAAGAAATTGTACATATAGAAGCATGTTTAATACAGAAAGGATGCTGTAGTGTATAACTCAATATAGACGGAAAAAAGTCTTTATAACTCTTAACCAATGTTTTAAATATCACTTATATATTCGATATCTCAGCCGATAAATCATTTTATAAAGCTTGTCACAAAAAAATATTCTCCCAATATCCTTTTTTGCTTTTTGGCAATTTTTTAGCAATATATCATGAATGTCCTGATATATCATGTGACATTTTATCCTAAAAAAATCAGCTGAAATGTTGCTATGTCAATTTGGGTTTTATTTGTATTAAATGAATGGTTTTGTTTTATGGTTCAATTGAGTTCTAAACTCAAATTAATATCTGCATATGTAAATAACCATGAAGATGAATTAGAGCTCAATTTAGACCAAATTCGTTAGCAAAGTTTTGCAAAAGATATCATCTTTCTCAACAGCTCCTTTTGTGCACCAAGTATATATATATGACACCCTGATATTAAATAAATATCTTTGACATATCCCCGATATCCGCCATCTGATATGGATATTTTCTGCTTGACATATCCCCCGACATCCGATATTTAAAACACTCCTCTTAACTAAATATAGTTCGTTATATATATTTATGGGTTTCTTCATAAAAATCACCTTTAAATTATGGTGACAATATGAAAACTATCTTTAATGCCCAATTAATACAGAAACTACCTTTAAAATGGGGTTTTGATAAGAATCAACCAGCTTGACCTCTTTTTTGGTGAATTTTCCGATTGAAATCCCCAAAATGCTTTAGAAAACACAAGAAAATAGATCAACTTGGCTAAGAAGACATGTCACATGCTTGGCATGCGTGTTTTTCAAGGGTATTTTGGGGATTTCAATCGGAACATCACCAGAAAACGGGTCAAGGTGGTTGATTGTTATCGGAACCCCATTTAAGATGGTTTCCGTATTACTTGAGCTTTCTTTGGACACAAGGGTCCCAGCTCTATATAGATCACAGGTAGATTTGAATTTTCCTAACAATTTTCTTAGGAAAAATTACCGAGAATTCCTCCAAGGCACATGAATGACAGAAAATTCCCCTGAAGTTTTAAAACTAATGCATTCATCCTTCCTTTTGAATTTTCCACCAAACAGGATCACATGGGTATCATGTGATCTGTTTGCCTGAAAAATACCCCTATCTCTCTTCTCATGAGAAGAAACAGAGAGATTTTCCTTTTTTTTCCCACAAAACATTATGTAAGTTTTCCAATTTTCTTCAATAATTTTATTATCTAATCTCTGATTGCTTAATTCATAAGCATTACCATGTATATTGAGAAATTGCCCCCAACTATAGGGAAAAACAAGAGTAGCATCAACAAGACTCTCACATAAGAGTGAGCAGCAACAGAAAAAGAAACAAATAATCAGGAAAAATCAGTCATTCGTGCAGTAACTTTGTCAACCTATAATCAATAGATAGAGGTAAAACATACATTATTCAAAAATCTAACTTTGGTCCAGCAATTGGTCCCGATACTTCAAAACGAAAATAGATAAATGAAATGAAATCTGTGGGACTTTGGATACCTGATCCCGATTCATCCATTGATGAGAACTCGCTGAGAGAGAGAAAGAGAGAGAGAATGGTGAGATTGGTTTGAAAATTTGAAAAAGGTAAAAACCCTAGAAATGGATGAAAACACAGCGCTTCGGACACAAAAAGTAAATCTGAAATTTGGGCCGGATTGTTGGCCTTTTAGGCCCATAGAATGTAACGGATTATGAGTGGCCCGTTAGGGCGAATTAGTCATAGACTGTTGGGCTCCTTTCGCTTTTGTACTGCAAATCGATATCCTATATGCAGTAAATTAGTGAAATTGTCCAATCTATCCTCTTTGCAGATATGTAAATTTACGAGACCACAAGGGTGTGTTTGTTTGGGGAAAAAAAACTTGGAAAGAGGTGGAAAGGCACTGGCTTTGTCAGAAAATATCTTTTAGGGTAAAATTTTTCCTATTCTTGTGTTTGTTTCAAAAAAAAAGGAAAGTATTTCTTACAAATAGAGAAAGGGTTGTATTTTTGTTGGAAATGAAATCTCAGCCTATTGGCTAAAAGTGGGATAGAAAAAGTGGAAAGTGGGAGAGATGTAATTAAATATTGCATATTGATGTGATTGACAAGTAAAGTTGGGGGAGTCTTTTCGCTTGCGCCACCAGTTCATGTCTCCCTCTCTTTTCTGTCACTTGTTCACAGAAATATAAGAGAAAACTCCTAGATCGTCACTGCTCTCTCTCTCTCTCTCTCTCTCTCTCTCACCTGCAAAAAGAAAGAAAAAAATTAGAGATCTTCCTAGATCCCTGCTCTCTCTCTCTCTCTCTCTCTCTCTCTCTCTCTCTCTCTCTCTCTCTCTCTCTCTCTCTCTCTCTCTCTCTCTCTCGTTCTCATCTGCAGAAAGAGAGAAAAAATTAGAGATCTTCCTAGATCAGAGAAAAAATTAGAGATCTTCCTAGATCGTTGCTGCTCCCTCTCTCTCTCTCTCGTTCTCATCTTAAGATTTGGGAAAAAAACCCTAGGTCTCCATATTGCTAAAGATCTCTCTTTTCTAGTAAAACAGTGTTCAGATCTGTGCTTTTGCTGACCCTGGTTATCCCGCAGTTGAAATCAAAGAAAAAAGGAAGGTAAAATTCTCTTTTTTAAGAAAATTTTGATTTTTTTTTATCAACTAGCTTCTAACTCAGGTACATGTTGTGATTGTTTTTTTATTTAATTAAAGTATACTATTGTTAAATTTCATGCTCAAATTTTGCTGAATTTTTCATGCTGGTCGGAACATTAATAAATTCTAAAATTGAAGCTATTTACTTTTCTTTGTGATTGATTGTCATTTGTATATTAATCATTTTAATTCTGAAGTTGAAGCAATTACCCATCTTTTAGTTGGTAGATGGTCAAAATATATTTTCACTAAGGCCGATGATTAGCTTGGACCCAAGAAGTGAACGCCTATAGGCTAAACGCTTTGAACAGGCCTAAAGTCAAGCCCACAATGGACTGTAGTGAAGGTCGCCTAAGCGAGCATCGCCAAGAGCTGAATTCTACGTTAAATTCGACCCCGATAGCGAGATTCATTGATGAAATCCGTCCACATCCGATCAAGTGGATTGAGTCATCCACTTCCGAATAAAGCGCACCCATGTTCACAATGACTTTCGCCCGCAAGTGTAGCGAACTTCACCCACGCCTTCAACGGACTTCGGCAAGGTCACGAAGTCCGCCTAATAGCCATTTTAGAGCTATTTTTAAGGGACAACCGCCCCCACTATCTCCTATTATAATGGCCACTAACTCACGTCCTAAGGAGGCCATTAACTCTCTTTTTTAGCCCATAAAAGGAGAGGAGATGATTCATTTTAGAGAGTTTGGAGAAATAACGACGAGACACACATACGCAGAGGATTATCACGAAGAGAAGACTGAGCTAGCTTCCAAGTGATCTAACCCTCGCCAACAGCAAAAGACTCATAGGTCTTGATTCGGTTCGTCAACGGAGTACAAGATTGATGCTCTATCGGCACACAAAAAAGAACCCCAGGAAAAATAAATTTTCTTTTGTTTCACTATTATCAATTTTATTGTAATCTGAGTTAATTACAATACAAAAAAGACTCGAAACAGGATGGCGACTCCGCTGGGGACCTCTTTCTCAACCGACGAGAAGATTGTGTCGCAAATCAACACTTAGGCCCTCGGCTCTTTTGCTGAAACACTGGTCATTGAATTTGACCAAGCGAAGTTCGATGAATCTATTTTAGAGAATAAAATTTCTCCAACTGTACGTAGTTATCATAGAATTCACCGAAGTGTGAATCTTGGGTCTAAAATGATCTCTATGTATGTGAATACCACCCTCGCTGAGGACAGTTTGAGCTTAGTTGGAAGCCAAACGAACCTCATTAAAGGTGAAGGAAATCCAACCCTCGTCTTAAGTAAAGATTAAGATGTTAACACGTCTGATCTTGGGCTTCAGTCATCAACTCCTTTAGGAGTTCGATTTAAAGCATCTCGCCATGCTTGCTATGCTTCCTCATTAGATGCTAAGAATGGGGATAACCCCTCATCAAAATTTCCACAGAGGAATAAAATTATCATTGATAATCCCACTAAACAAACATCTGGCCAGTGTCGTCGTAAGCGACGTTCGCATTTTAAGGCCAAAGCCAGCGAAGTTGGCACCAATGTTGATTTACGAGAGTTCATAACTCTAAAGCGAGCCCGCCAATGTCAGCATTGTGTGGCCCTCAAAGAAGTAGTCTCTGCAGTATAAGAAAGTTGCCAACGCAAGGAGTCAGTCTTCAATGTCTCGGTCCTGTTCTTGAGCCTTTAAGGGTTCAGACTAAGCAACGACGATGCACTCGATGAAATAAAGCTCAAGCCTTTACTATCAACATGACGATGTAACTTCCGAAAATGATGAGGAAGACTCAGATAGCTCTCCTGATCCAAGTTATTCTCTAGGCATCCGATCTATACATCCAGGAGCTGAGGGAGTGTTTTGCAACACCAGACTAAGGAGGAAAGTGGCAATTTCGTTCAACTGTTCTTCTATACAATCACCGCAGTCCTCATTTCAAGTAAATCAACCTACTTCTAGCAATGCCTACTCGGCCATAGCGTTAAATCCAACCCCTAGTTCAAGTCAAGGATGACAGTGGGAGCAAATGCAATAGACCGAGAAGATATTCTGACTCAAATGGCAGCACAGAAGAAAGAGGCGGACGATCGAATCGTACGCCTAGAAGGGATGATTGAGCAGCTCTTATCGAATCCTCATCCTCAAGCAAGCTCTTCAAAAGGAAAAAAGCCAATTAGCGAAAACCCTTTAGAAGAAGATCAAGAGCACCCAAACGACATAGATTCTGAGCATGCAAGGACAGAAACAACGATGCTTGCCAAACCAAGCAAAGAAGCAAAAGCTTAGAGGACATCCAGAAGCAGCTTAATGTTCTTTCTCAATGAATGGAGCTTAAGAAAGTAGGGATTATCTGACCTTACCCCGTCGAGTGGGATATGGTTCCCTACCCTATGAAGTTCAAGCCACCTACGTTACATGCGTTTGATAGCAAAGGATCTCCAAACCAGCATATCTACTACTTCCATCAACAAACTTGGAATGTAGTGGGTAACAATACCATTAAGGCACGTCTCTTTATAGGTACTCTTCAAGGGGTAGCATTCGACTAGTTTTAGAACTTGCCCTAAGGATCAATCAAATCTTGGGCTGATCTGGAATCCAAGTTCGTCTTGCAATTTCATGAGGAACAATCTGATGTTACTATGGCTAAGCCCTCTTCGAGAAACAAAATGGAAATGAGATGGTTAGAGAATACATCGAACAGTCTGCAACTTGACATTGCGATGTCGAGATATGCCTCTATCAATGCTGCTACAAACTTGTCGGCATAACTTTCTAGCAAAAACTGAAGCTCACATGTGTACTGTCACTGCCCACACTTGGAAGAATTTAATGGAGCAAGCTGAGATAGCTGAAAAATTATCAGAAAGTTTCAACAAGTTTGAGAACTGCACCAATTTTAAGGGCAACAAGAATAAGCAAGGGCAGACGTCACAACCTAAAGCTAAAGAGACTTTCGCAGTTGGGGTCCAAAATTCCAACAACAACCAGCAAAGAAAACTAAGGAAGAACTTCCAATGCAACTACTCATTTAAAGATGAAATACAGTCACCATCTTCCATGTCCTCAACAAAGAGAATCGCCTGAAGCTTCCAAAAACTAGACTCCCTGAAGAGGTCGGAAAAAACCAACGAACCTACTTATTGTCTCTATCATAGGATGTTAGGGCATCTGACAAAGAACTGCTACTTCCTCAAAGATAAAATCTAGACATTCGTCGAATCGGGGATTCTCAAGCTCAAACCTGAGCAGAAGAAGGTCACTGCTAACATGGTAACACTTCAGTTCGGTTCCATGCCGGAAGTCCAAGCCCAAGATGGTGTTGTTCCCATTCCTACTGTAAGATGGAGGTGGTAAATTATGATCACCAAAATTAGTAAAGTCGAGGTCTAGTTCCTCTTACCATAGCAAGAGTGGAAATAATATGGGTGCATCCCGACCTTCTTCAAGACGAAGACTGAACTCTCCCGAAGTCCAAATCTAAAATGAAGATTTACAATACCATCTCTGTGAACATTGGAGATGAATCTATGCATGTCACTTCACTCACCGATTCGGAGGTTGAGAAAGTGGCTCTGACAGGGACGAGATCCAGTAAAGATTACTTGAAGGATTACAATCAACCAAGGACGTCCAAACAATCTGAACCAGCTAAGCAAAAAGAGACTCAGCTCGATAAGGCCCTACAATGTCCTCCAAGTGTCCTTAGTTTCCCATTTAAATATGACATTATGACTCAACTTGCCAATATTCCATCCCATATTACTTTGTGCAAACTTTTACGTTTGTCAAAGGATACAAGAAAAGCTTTGAAAGAAGCTTTGAACAACAGTGAGGCGTTCCTTGCTCACTTGGCTGAACCTCCTCAAGACAAAGGTCCTGAGCAGTGCTATCAATGCCAACAGCAAACGCCTTACATTACCTTTACTCCGGAGGACATGCTTGTTAAAGATCATCATCACAACTGACCTCTCTGCTATACTGGGTATATAGGATCATCAATGGTTGAGAGAATTCATATCGATCCAGGCTCTACCTTGAGCATAATTCCCTAAAGACTCTTGAGCTTTCTGGGAATCCCCCTTCATAAACTCTCAAAGACTTCGGTGGCCATACTCAGCTTTAACTCTAGCAGTAGCCGGTCTCTTGGGAAGATCCAAATTAAATGTCAGATCGGAGATTTGAAGACAGAAGTGACTTGCTATGTCATAGATGTTGAAACACCTTACAACCTTCTGCTTGAGCGACCGTGGATTCACTCTAACAAGATCGTTCCTTTAACACTTCATCAATGTTTCAAATATGTTGATGAACAAGGGGTTCAACAAAGAATTGAAGCTGAAAGACATCCTTTTAAGGGGGTGGAGAATTACTTCATCGACTCTCTCTTGTATGATGAAAATCACACAATTAAGATTGTCCTCCCCAATGATGAGGATAGCGGTAATGAAGCAGACATCGAGCTAGATCCAATGGATGATTCCATTTGGGAGATAGATCCACTTGTAATTACCCTAGAAGACTTTTGTATCAACCAAACTGTCGGAGATCAAGGCGATTGGATCCTTAATGAAGAAGAGTTTGCTTACAACTACTCTATCAACTCTGAATCTGAAAATTCAGGAATCGAGACCCTAATGGCTAAACTAGCTTCAGAACCAGCATTACATATACCAATAAGTGAATCATACTCCACTCTCAAGAAGCTGGATAATTCAAAAGACGTTATTATTACGAATCCACCTAGAGGGGATACATTAGATCCAATCTTCTTTGGAAAGTTGAGAAACAACATCATTTATCAAGTACTGATGAAGAAACGAAAGCAACACTAGAATTTTCTCGATATAGCCAACAATCTCAACAGATCATGGCGAAGATGGGGTACAACCTTACTACAAAATAAGGGTTGGATTTCAATAGAGAACTGCGAGTTCCTTTGATCCCCTTTACACCAAAAGGCAAAGTGTTTGATTACTACAATCAAACCAAGTATGGGCTTGGTTACATCTCTCTCGAAGCCGAACCACATACCGAATTAGCATCTGATGACCTTCTGAACAGCTCTTCAGATACATCTGACTGGGATTCTGACATCAACCTTGGATTCCTATTCACAACCAACATGGTCTCCTATGATTTAACTAACGATCTTGATGAGTACAAGTATTCAAAGATCCTGAAGATGATCCTTGGACGAAACAGCTTGGAAAGTAATGGGAATCGTGCTTTGAAGCTAGAGAACCACCCACTAAAGACAAAGTGGTTCAAATAAACACTTGCAGTGAAACCAACCCCAAGCCCATTTTCATCAGCGAGAGTCTATCACCCATTGAAAAGGAAGAACTCATAATTCTTCTTCAAGAATATGTCGACGTCTTTGCCTAGAATTACAAAGACATGCTGGGCCTAGACCCCTAATGTGGCTGTACACAATCTTAACATTGACCCTAGCGTCAAACCAGTAAAGCAATAACAATGACATTTCTGTCCTGCGTTTATGGAGCAAATTGAGAAGGAAATCTGCAAACTCATTGAGTGCGGGTTCATCCGTGAAGAATAGCACCACGATTGGCTAGCCAACATTGCGGTAGTGATGAAGAAGAGCAGAAAGATCTGAATCTACATCGACTTCCGCGATCTCAATCTCGCTTGTCCGAAGAATGATTTTCCCCTCCCTATCAAGATGTCATGGTTGACAACACGTGTGGGTTTAAGAGGATTTCCTTCATGGACGGATTCTTTAGATATAATCAAATTAAGATGCATCCGGATAATCAAAAGCACACGGCCTTCAGAACACCCTTAGGAGTATTTTACTACACGGTAATGCCCTTTGGCCTAAAGAGCATTGACGCTACTTATCAACGTGCAATGAACATGATATTCTATGAACATCTATGAAAGACGGTCGAATGATACATTGATGACCTCGCGATCAAAAGTCGTCACAAGCAAGACCATGTCAATGACTTAGAACGGTATTCGAAATCATGCGAAAACACCAGCTCAAGATGAATCCAACCTAATCCTTTCTGGGGGTACCATCAGGCAAATTCATAGGATTTATTGTTACATCTAAGGGAATACACATCAACCCCAAAAAAGTAAAAGCCATCTAAGAGATGTCACCTCCGAGATATCTCAAAAAACTCAGGGGCTTACAAGGACGATTAGCTTACATCCGAAGATTTATCGCCAACTTGTCTGGGAGGTGCCAACCATTTCAAAGACTAATGAAAAGAGTGTTTCGTTCATTTGGGATGACTCCTGTCAAGAAGCCTTCAACAAGATCAAGCAATACCTCACAAGGCCACCGATCCTAGTTACACCAGTGTTAGGTAAATCATTTCTGATCTATGTCAGAGCGATGGATCACTCTCTTAGAGCACTCCTTGCTCACAAAAATGACAATGATCATGAATAAGCCATCTACTATCTCAGTCAGACTATGATTGGCGCCAAGCATCGGTATAATCCAGTCGAGAAGGAATGTTTAGCATTGGTTTTCGCAATTCAGAAGATGCGACACTACCTCACCGGTCAATCTATCCATGTCATTTCAAGAGTCAATCCTCTACATATACTCATGGCAAATCCCAGATCACTGAATTCCAGGCTAGCAAAATGGGCGATACTGCTCTCACAATGCGACATGACGTTCGTGCCACAGAAAGCAGTCAATGACCAAGCAATTGCTGACTTTAGCAGAGCATCCAATCCCAGAGTCTTCCAAACTTTACGAAGACAACCTAGATGAAGTTTTCGAGTCAAATGTTGCCCCGAACCACCAAATATGGTAGTTGTACTTTGATGGCACATCAAGACCCACAAAGGTGCGATCGACACAGGAGTGGGGGTAGTGCTGATCGACCCTCATGGACATGTTCTTCCCCGAGCCTACCCATTGACTGAACCATGTTCCAATAATGTAGCCGAATATAATGCCCTTATAATCGGCCTACAACTCGCCCAATCATAAAGCGGCCATAAAGCTCGCCCAATCATTCAAAGGCTTCTACATCAACTATGTAGTTCATCTAGAGAATACCCATGCAGATGCTTTAGCATCCCTTGCGGCCACACTCGCCCTGGCACCCAAGTCCACTAGGTGCATCATAGTGGCTAGCCATCATTTATGCTCCTCGGAGCACATTCTTGAATCTAACGAAGTTCATGTCGTGTCAACTTGCTTTGAAGGCAACGATTGGAAGTTCCCAATCATCGACTATGTCTTGCACGAGATTCTACCAAATGATCCAAAGCAAGCAATCTCCATCCAGAGAAGAGCTCTGCGCTTTTTCTATGATTCTGCCACCCAGACACTATATCGACGATCTTTCGATGGTATTCTTCTCCGATGCTTATCACCAAGTGAAGCTCGAGAAGCATTAAAGGAAGCCCACAATGGTACATGTGGAGCTCATCAACCAGGTCCTAAACTTCAAGACCGACTCCGTCGTCTAGGTTATTACTAGCCGACAATGATAGCAAATGCGGTAACATATCTAAAAGATGTCGTGAGTGTCAAATCCACGCTGACTTTCTACATCAACTGTTCGCGAGAAAAATCAGGTTGATCTTCATTGATGAACTCATTACAGCTTTATGCGTTACAATGAATTCCAAAGTTTATCTTTTTATAAGACTTGATTACAATGAAAATCAAAAGAAAGAATTTACAACTTTTTCCTGTAACAAACATAGGACCCTGTTTGCCTAGGATCTTTGCCTGTGTCAGAGTTTATCAATGGACCACCGTGTGATCTAATCTGATGTAAGATCTACACGATCAAGGGGATTATTTTGCAAATGGAATAATCACCAAAGTGAGTGAAATCGACCAAGCAAAATTACCACTATTCTCAGGATCAAAACAAAGTTTGATCCAGAGGGGTCATGTGCAGATCCGATCCTTAGATCTCTCAAACTTCTTCGCTTTATGCTGACAGGTTCACTAAAATCTCTAATCTTGCTGTCGGTGAATTCTCCATTTGTGACGCATTGACCGGTGTCAACACAGTTTAAGCTCTTAAGGTGTTAGAGCTGGGAGAACCAGTTTGTATTCGTATACTCCCGGGGGTTTCAAGAATCAATATTTCTATTGGAGGTTGTCGAGTTATTTTTAAGAATATTTTATAAAAATATTCTCCAGAAACTTCTCAATAAAAATGAGAAACAGTTTAGACTCGTATAACTTATTAGAGTAATTATGAGGCTCGAATAAACCCGAACAGGATGAAAAGTGGCCCTCAATGGGTGATAAACCCACTGAATAAATATCCAAGGCCCCTCCAGATGTATGGGAGGGAGAAAGAAAAAGAAGGAATCAATTGACGGGCTAATTCGGGGCTGTTTTGATGTCTAGTTTAGCCCGGGTTTGAATTTTAGTTCAGAGTCTGGTTCAGGACTGATTCGGTGCTTGGCCCTACAACGGCATTGATAAGGGATGCTGGTTACCCAGAGTTAGCCAAGGCAATTTTTGATGATCTTGATCGTCTAGAACTCAAACTTCAGAAATTACATGAGTTGCAAGTAGCAGGTGCTTCTTTGTATATAGCTGATCAAGCAGAATCTCGTCTAGAAACATGGCGCGATGCTCTCGTTTTTACTGGACTCGAGGTTCAAATGCAGCGGGACTGGGTAGATCAGGTTAAGACTGCACTTGCCGAGAAATCAACATCCCTAAGCAGCATACATTCTTGTATTGCATCAAATGAGGCCAAGATAGCGCAGCTTAGGCGGGAACTTCAGGTGGAGGAAGAGAACTTAAGCGCCTTAGAGCTGACAAGGGTTAACGAAGAGGAAGCTCAAACTGCCATATCTAAGAAACTGGAGCTCTCGGAACAAAAGCTAGTTGAAGTTGAGGAAGAAGCAGCGAAGACATTGAACGCTAATGAGGAGTCTTTCAAGGCTGAGTTGCAAAAGGAGCTCCAACAAGCTTACAACGATCAGTTGTCCAACTTAGAACAACAAATCTTTTGCCATAAACTTGATGTTTGAATAACTGTAATTTTTTCGTTGAAAGACTCAACTCTTCATTAATCGAATAAATTTCTAACCTCCTTTTTATTGTTGCTTATTATGATTTCTCATTTCGTTTGAAATAGTCAACCACAATACTCATAAGATTTTTGGCAAACTCTCAGCTATCAACGGATTTGACGAGCCTTTACCGATTATCATTTGAATCGGGCTAGCATACCGATTATCTAAACCCATTCCGCACGTGACATTGTGCTAAAAGAATGAAACTCTTTTAGATTTGGTGCGATGATGTTGAATACATAGGCTTCGTCTTCTTTTACGGGCAAGAGACTAAGCGGCAACACGTGTTAGGTGTTGACTATAGGGTTATTGGCCAAGCCCCAGCCATCAACGGATTTGACGAACCTTCACCGATTACCGTTTGAATCGGGCTAGCATGCAGATTATCTAAACCCATTCCACACGTGACGTGCTAAAAGAATGAAACTCTTTTAGGCTTGGTGCTATGATGTTGAATACATAGGCTTCGTCTTCTTTTACGGGCAAGAGACTAACCGGCTGCATGTATAGATGCAGGCTTATCCCTACTTAGGCTTCGAGATAAAATTCGCCCAACTTGGATTCTAGTGTATTCTTTAATCAGTAAAAGACTAAACTGGCAACGCGTGTTAGACGTTGGCTTATCCCTACTTAGGATTCGGGATAAAATTTCCCAAGATGAATCCTAGATTGAAGGATTTTTTTGTTAAAATAAATAAACTTGGTGTGGGAAAGAAAGAATTTTATATTCTGTCTCCCGATGCTGGAGAGGAAGAATTTTATATCCTACCTCCAGTTCTTCTTTTTAGGGTAAAAACGAACCTGAAATAAGAGAGAAAGAATTTTATATCCTATCTCTTACTCCTGGAGAGGAAAAATTTTATATTCTATCTCCAGTGCAAAGGAAACTAAAGGTGGGATCTCCACTTCAAGAATCTTAGGAGGTGAAACTAAGAGTGGGATCTCCACTCTGAGAATTGAAAAGATTGAGATAACTTTCACTTTTATAGGATTTGCTACCTGATCCGGAAATAACTTTCTTGTTTATCAAAATAAATTCTAATTTCAGCCCTAACCTTGAGAAGGCATGACCGAAGAGGAAAGGATGGAGCCTTTCTGTTTATCACAAGGGAATCTTAACATTGAAAGTGGACCTCTTGTTCGTGAAAGGAATCAAGAGGAGATTTTGCTGGTGGATTGGACCAGAAAGATTTTTTTAGTGGACTCACCGTCAATGAATTTGATTAGTAAGCGTTTTATGGTGGAGAACAGATTTAGGGTTATCTTCCAAGATAATGGGTAAAATAATCCTCGAGGAACTTCTTGCCAAAATAGGTTATCCTAAATGTACTAAGGATAGTACTGTTTTATCCCATTGATCGACATTAATTGACTGTCACCATTTTGGGTGATTAGACGATATACACCGTTCAAATAGACTGTGTCTATCATGAACGGTCCTTTTCATTTGGGTTCAAATTTACCATTTTTCTTAGAATCGAGAATTATTGGTCATCGAGCAGCGAGGACCAGATCTCCTTCTTTAAAGCTTCTCTATCGGACTCTTTTGTTAAAAGCTCTCTACATTCTAGCTGGGTAAAACTTGATGTGTTGTTGAGCATCTAGGCATTTTTCATCCAACATCTCGAGCTCTTCAAGGCATCTCCGATGTTGTTCTTCCTCCGTCATCTAAGTTGCAAGGGCAATACGAAGTGAGGAGATTTGGATTTCTAATGGAAGTACAGCTTCACATCCGTATATAGAGAATATGGGGTAGCTCCGGTAGGCATGCGTATTGTGGTGCGATATGCCCAGAGTGCTTCTCCGAGTTTATCATTATTCATGGGGAAAGTCATGTCGATTGTTATTGTAAATGAATCCGTTATAAATTTATTTTTTACAATGAAATTCAAATAAAAATTACCTTTTTATAAGTCTTACAATGATAACTGAAAAAAAGATCACAACTTTTCTAA
Source organism: Asparagus racemosus (assembly GCA_037177215.1). Taxonomy (NCBI): domain Eukaryota; kingdom Viridiplantae; phylum Streptophyta; class Magnoliopsida; order Asparagales; family Asparagaceae; genus Asparagus; species Asparagus racemosus. The sequence goes on from JBAKGM010000233.1 coordinate 17,208,377, forward strand.
CCTAGTTGAAAAAATGCGGGATCCGTTTATCGGATCCTCGCTTGTGTGGGTGTCTTTGCCTGTGTCACTATTCTGTTCTTGGACCACAGCGTGATCCGATCCAACTCAAGATCTATGGGATTGAGGGACTATTTCACGAAGGAAATAGATTGCATAAAGCAAGTGAAATCGACCAAGCGAAATCACAGCTCTTCTCGGGATTAAGACTAAGCTTAGATCCAAAGAGAATCACCGCAGATCTAATCTAGATCTCCTCTTGAATCTTCTCCTCATCGCGTGGATCTAAAGTGGAAGGTGTTCTTCACTTGCCCCGGATCTGGATCTGAGTTTTCTTCTTTGGAAATGCCCAGATCTGTGCATGAGAGACGAATTTTTCCAACCCTCGAAACTAAACCCCCTAGCCTATTTATAAGCTGGGGTTTACTATGCTAAGGTGCCCTGGTGCCTCAGCTTGGCCGAGGACCCCTCTGGTGCCTCGACTCGGCCGAGGCACCAAATGGTGCGTCGGACTTGGCCGAGGCACCATATGGTGCCTCAGCCTGAGCCGAGACATTCATTTGGGCTTTTCCGATAGCTTTCTGGTATTTGTTCGTTCGGTATTTTATTGTTTTACCCGGTCGTGTCAACCCGGTTGATTGTCCCGTTGATTTTGGAATCCGATCGGTGTAGTTCTGTCGACGCTTGAGTCTGGTTGATTCTGTCTCATCGATGTTCGAGTCTGGTCGACTCGCCTTGTTGAATCTCACTGATTTGAAGCTTCGTCGTTAGATTTACTCCACGATCCATCGCTTCACTGACTTGCACGCCTTGTCGATCCACTTCATGCGCTCGGCTTTTCGCTTTGTGCATTTTGCGGTGTGATTATGTAGTCAGCGGTTCTTGGTTGCATCGTTGGATGGGTCGTCGATTATCAACCCACCATCACGAGTCTCATTCAGGTACTGATAAGTAATTTTCAATGCTGACAGATACCCCCTCCGAAGTGTCTCAGTCTTGATATTTTAAACGAGCCTGGGATACTTTGGATATGATAGGCCCCAACCTTCCGTTGGTGTGACAGGACCTGTGAATGGCTTCGGTGTTCGATCTCTTTGATCCTTTCAGACTCTCTAGTGCTTTGTAGGATAACTAAAGGCATCACGGTACTGCATTTTTTTGTTTGATCGTTGTCAAGATCTTGACCTGAAGCCGATAGATGAATTTCTTCTGAGATTAGCTTCGGTGTTTGATTCCTCCAATCCTTTCAGATTCTCTAGTGCTTTGGAGGATAGCTGAAGGCGTTACGGTGCTGCATTTTTTTGCCTGACCGCTATCAAAATCTTGAAGCTGATTGAGTTCATTTGTCTACGACTCGTGTCAATGAATCGTCGTTCGACTGACCATCAAACTTTTTACGAGACTCCTCTGTTGATCGGGGAATTCTTCATTGCGACACATTGATAGGTGTCAAAATTTCTTAGGAATTTGGCCTTCGATCGGCGAGTGCAACGCTTTGACCAGCATCCAATTTTGCCTGGAATCTAACCGTTGATCGTCAAATCCTTTGGCAGCGACGCGTTACCCAGCGTCAACACAGTTTATACTCCTGCGTTTACTAGAGTTTTCAGGGATTCAGTTTACCCTCGTATACCCGTTTAGAGGTTAGCGAGTTATCCTTAAAAATATTTTATGAAAATAATCTCCAGGTACTTCTCGGCCAAAATAGGTAACAGTTGAATGTACCTTTTTAGAGTATTTCTAGGGCCCGAATATGTTGAGCTGGATGAAGATTGACCCTTAGCGGGTGATACCCCCGTTGAATAGCTGCCCGGGGGTCTTCGTGGCCATTATGACAAACTTCACTGCGTAGGCGAACCTCAGTTGAATGTCGAGCTTCACTGCGCAGGCGAACATCGGTTGAATCTTAAGTTTCACTGCGTGGGCGAACCGTGGTTGAGTCTTAAGTTTCACTGCGTGGGCAAGTCTCGAGTCTCACGATTTTGCAACTGGGGGTATGTGACCCTCATCTTCAAGACTAGACTTTTTGACTGTCTACATGCCTAGAAACATGGTGCGGTGCTCGAGTCTTTTCTGGTCCCGAGATTCAGATTCCGTGGAATCAGGACGGGAACCACATTGAGACGACATTCGTCGAGAAGTTAGCTCGTCTTGCTTCGAGCGTGGCAAAAATGGTGCAACTCAGGTGAGAATTCTAGGTAGAGAGAGATCTTCCGTGTCTTGGAGCTGGCAAGGGCTATCGCCGAAGAGGCTTCAACTGCAACGTCTAAGAATTTGAAGCTCTCGAAGCAAAAGTTTGCCGAAGGGGTTTGTGAAGACTATGAACGCCAACGAGGACTCTCTCAGGGCCGAGCTGCAGGAGGAATTCTAGTAGATTTCCCCCTTTTATTTATTATGATTCTTTTATTTCATTCGAAATAATTAACTATAACACTTATAGGATTTTTGGCAAACCTTCAGCCATCAACGGATTTGATGAGCCTTTACCGATTACCGTTTGAATCGAGCTAGCATGCAGATTATTGAAACCCGTACCACATGTATCGTTATGCTAAAAGAATGAGACTCTTTCAGACTTCATGCTACGATGCCGAATACGTAGACTTGGTACTCTTTTACGGACAAGAAACTACCCGGCAACGCGTGTTACACGTAGACTTATTCTTTCTTAGGATTCAGAATAAAATTCCCCACGGGTGTAAGGCGTGGATTTTGGTGTCATTAATGACGACCCGCCACACTTTCCAATATGTCAGCATTATTCTTTTTTACAGTTAAGAATCAACCAGCAACGCGTATTAGGCGTTGACTTTATCCCTTCTTAGGCTTCGGGATAAAATTCCCCAGAATCGAACTCTAGTGCCTTCTTCAATCCAAAAAAGACTAAACCGGCAATGCGTGTGAGGTGTTGACTTATCCCTTCTTAGGATTCGAAATAAAATTCCCCACTCGTGTAAGGCGTGGATTTTAGCGTCATTAATGACGACCCGACACACTTTCGAATATGTCGGCGTTATTCTTTTTACGGTTAAGAATTAACCGGCAATGCGTGTGAGGTTTTGACTTTATCCCTTCTTAGGCTTCGGGATAAAATTCTCTAGAATCGAACTCTGTTGTCTTTTTTAATAGGAAAAAGACTAAACCGGCAGTGCGTGTTAGGCGTCGACTTTGAGGTTATTGGCCAACCCCCAGCCCTCAACAGATTTTGTGTGCCTTTAGCGACCATCATTTGAATTGGGCTAGCATGAGGATTGTTTAAATTCGTTCCGCATGTAACGTTGCATTAAAAGAATAAAACTCTCTTAGAATTTATGCTACATTATTGAGTACGCAGACTTCGTCTTTTTCACGGGAAGACTAACCCGGTGACACGTGTGAGGCATCGACCTATCCCTGCTTAGGATTCGGGATCAAATTCCCCAAGATGATTCTTAGATTAAAAGGATTAGAAAGTATTGATGTGGGAAAGGAAGAATTTTATATTCTATTTTCCGATGATAAAGAGGAAGGATTTTTGTCCTGTCTCTGAATGAAGATGGGTTTGAAACAAGGAAAGGAGGATCTGATCTGAAAAGATTCAGGTGACGTTCAGTCGGACGGACCTGATCTGAAACTCCCGAGGTATACCTTCAGTCGGCGCTACCTTGGAGAGGGATGAAACTAAGAGTGGGATCTCCACTCCTAGAACCAAAAAGATTCAGGCGACCTTCAGTCAGACGACTTGATCTGAAAATGCCGGCGCATACCTTCAGTCGGCACTACCTAGGAAGTGGGGTGAGACTAAGAGTGAGAGTTCCACTTAGGGAATCGAAAAGATTCAGGCGACCTTCAGTCAGACAACCTGAAAATCCCGATGCATACCTTCAATTGGCGCTACCTGAGAAGAAGATAGAGCCCTTCTATTTATCACGAAGAGGATCTTAGGCTTAGAGAGGAAGAATTTATATTCTATTTCCAGCGTGAAGGGAATTTTGAGCGGACCTCTTGTTCATGGAAGGAATCAATAGGGGTTTTTGGTACTTGGACCAGAAAATTTTGTAGACCCACCATTAATGAATTTGATCAGTGGGGGAATTCGTTGAGGATAAATTTAGGGTTATCCTCGAGAAAAATATCCTACGAGGAACTTCCCATTGAAACGGGTTATCCTGAATATACAAAGGATAGTATTTTTTCAGGAACTTTCCATTTATCGGCATTAATTGCCGGTCGCCATTCTGGGTGATCAGGCGATAAGCACCACTCGAATAGGTTGTCTCTATTATGAATGGTCCTTCCCATTTAGGTTCGAATTTACCTTTCTTTTTGGAGTTGAGGATTATCGACCGTTAAGCAGCGAGGACCAAATCTCCTTCCTTGAAACTCCTCTGTCATACTTTGTTGTTGAAAGCTCTCGACATTCTGCCTTGGTAAAACTCAATACGTTGTTGAGCTTCCAGGCGCCTTTCATCCAACATCTCGAGTACTTTGAGACATTTTTGATGCTGTTCGTCGGTCGTCATCTCCGTTGCAAGGGTGATATGAAGTGATGGGATCTGAACTTCCAGTGAAAGAACTGCTTCACATCTGAATACCAGAGAATACGGGGTAGCTCTGATCGGTGTGGGTACAGTGGTACGATATGCCCAGAGTGCTTCTCCAAGCTCATCATCCCAGTCTCGCTTGTTAGTATTCACAAGCTTCGACAATATCTTGATAATTGTCTTGTTGAATTCCTCCGCTAATCCATTTGCAGCAGGATTATAGGCCATTGACGAGATGTCTTGGATCATGAATTTTTCGCAAAACTTGATGAAGGAATTGCTGATGAATTGAGGACCGTTGTCATGCATGATCCGTCTTGGTACACCGTGTCGATAGATGACGTGGTGTTTGATAAACTTGACGACGTTGCTCTTCTTCACTTCTTTTAGCGGGATTGCCACAGCCCACTTGGAGAAGTAGTCGGTGATTGCTAGAATAAACTGATCACCTTTGACCGATGGAGGAAAAATGGGACCTACAATGTCCATTCCCCACGTCTTGAATGGCTAGGATGTAGCCGAAGGATGCAACTGCTCTGGAGGCTAATGCATGTAGTTCGCCTGAATTTGACACGCGTGGCTATTTCGAGCGTACTCGATCGCGTCACTGACCATTGTTGGCCAAAAGTACCCCATTATTCTCATACGATCATAGAGCTTGGGACTAGGCTGGTGCGTGCCACATTCGCCTTCATGTGCTTCCCGAAGGACTTCTTCTGCCTCTTTGTTTGAAAGGCACCAGAGCAATAAGCCATCATACCCGCGACGACATAACATCTGAGTTTCTGTATCGTAGAAGAACTTTAGGGCTCTCTGTCAGATAGATTCTCTCTCCTTCACGTCTTCTGGCAAGATACCGTGGAAGACGTAGTCGATTATGGGAAAACGCCAATCTCGGGGTTCTAGTTTGGTCTGGGTGGTGTACACTTTTTTGGTAACCACTCCCATGTCTCCCTCTGCCTGATCATATATCGACACGAACAATTGATGAGTTTGGCCCATGACTAACTGCTTAGTCTCGGGAGGTTGTGCGTATGCATTTTGGAGGCGCAGAATGTATTTGATGAAAAATTCTTCAAACGGGTTTGCCATCTCAACGGCTGCCTGGTGATATCAGATCGGATCCGAATTCCTAACTTCATAAACCTCACGGATCTATTTGACTATGAGTTGGGAATCCCCGAAGGCTTCAAGATCTTCGACCCCCAGCTCTTTGGTGAAATTGAGCCCAATAAGCAATGCATTGCATCTGGCCACATTATTGGAGTACAGCTCAGTTAGAGATAAACCCGAGGCATCACATGCTTCCCTGGAAAAACTAAGATAATTTCGGAAGAAATCTTAGAACATCTAGGGGTATTTGCCATTTGGGTTACAAAGACTTTCATTTAGATGATTTTGGGGTAATGACCCCTACATCGATCAAGCCCTGGATTTTGTCCTTGAGATGGTAGCACGCCTTCGTTGGGTGGTGCACCGCTTTGTGGTATGCACGGTATTTTAGATCATTGGTCCTCTGTGCTTCCTCTTGATCTTGAATTGGAGGTAGCTTGATCTTGTTGTTCTGCAGGAGGTATTTGAAAATACAGAGAACCTCGTCTTCCTTGAAAGAATAGACTTTGGAGAATTTTAAAGTCTTCTGTTTCTGCGGCTGTTGCGGCGCTCGCTGTTGGACAATTTGGTTTACGTCTATAGCTTTCACCTGCCCTTTTCCTTTGCCGGTGGGACGAAATTTTGTTTGTGAGCGTATGCTGATTGCTGGCCTTTTTCTGCCTTTTTCCTCTTAAGAAATCGCTCAGCCTGCTCTCCATGCAGCTTTAAATCCTTCCAAGTCTTGGATGGCACCGTTCCCATCACTTCAAGCACATCCAACGACAGGTTGTTGTGGCAGGTCTGGAGAATAAACTCCTCCGTAATCGGATCCTGGTAGTTCATCGCCTTGTTCCGGAACCGCTTGACGAAAGTATCCACAGTTTCTCTGTCCGTTTGCTTTTCGTCCAACAATATCCCAATGGATATCTTGGTGTCATCATCGAAGAAATTTGTGAGGAACATGGACTCCATGTCATCCCAGCTGGTAACGCTGCCCGGTTTGAGATGGCGGTACCAATCGAAGGCAGCTCCGCGAAGGGTGCCCACGAATGACCGAACCATCAGGGGCTCGTTTCTAAAAATCACCCCCAAATAAGACTTGAAGTAAATCATGTACTGAGTGGGGGACCCCTTTCCGTCGAACGGCGTGAAATTAATCAAGCTGAACTTTGATGGATACGGGATAGACTCCCACTCCCTCGGGTATGGGCACGGTATTCCCGTTTTCTTCACTTCTTGAGCAGAGATCAATGTGTTGATCTTACTCTCGAGATCTTTGATTTTCTTATTTTCTAGGATGGTGTTGCCACTAGCATTCTCCTAGCTACCCCCGACGTTTCGCTCTTCAAGGGGTTGTGCAGCACTATGGTCTTCTTCTCCGTCAGTGTTGCTATCAACGTGATTAATGTTGTTACGACGACTGGTTTCACCTTGACGGTTGGTCAGTTCCTGGATTTGCTGGTCATGCACTTCTCGCATCTGCTGCATGGCCATCTCCATCTTGAACTTGAAGTTCTTTTTTTTGCTTGGCCATTGCTTCTTCAAGCATTTTGGCCACCTGCTCGGCACTGATCATAAGGGCCTCCCGGGTTGTCCCTCACTGGAAACCGTGTTGTCAGAAGCCATCGCAGAGCCAGCATCTGACACTTCGTCATCTGACGGCAGTCCCTTTAAGATTTTGTCATAATTGGGTCGTCGAATCGTTCCGGTGCGTAACTGAGTTATCTGGTCGGATGATCGGGGACAAGTACGATTTGACGCCCCTCTGCTCATCATATTATTTGTGACTCTGGGCAATTCATCGCTTCGAGACACTAACTTTCTCTTATGGGAGCGTCTTGACCTGGGCTTCGGCATTCCGTCACCAAGTCTGTCAAATAAGGAAACCCTATCTGGAGTTGTTTTGTTGCAGCTACACTCCGGTAGCACTACCTTGATTAGCCTGGAATAAAGGCAATGTGCAGGCTTCTCGGGAGAACTTCTCTTTTAGGATCTTCTTGTACCCCCAGCACGATAGTACAGCTCGTCGGTGTGAGTGTCAGAGCAACCTATCATGCGTTGGCATGACCTCTCGGGTATAACGTCGTCGTCGTCAGACGAAAAAGTCTCCTTCTGAGGATGGACTGCTTTATCAAAGCTGCAGAAAGTGAGTCGCCTTGACGTTCACCTGTGTAGGTATGAAGTCTCAGTAGACTCTCGGACTTCGATTCTCAGTCCGGTTGGCAGAGCTGCAGGCGTCTCCCTGTCCTTGTTGAGGTGGGTGCGACCTCCTACATTAGGAGTGACCCATGATTCCCTCAACGGACCCAGGCGTTCCCTGATGGTTGGCTTGCCGATTGCAGCGGGAATCGGCTTTGCCGAAAGTTTGGATGTGGACACTGGAGGTGGCCTCGGCGCCAAGGCAGCTTCAGTTGAGGCGCTGGCGAGTTTTAGCCTTGGCACCGGGGCAGTTGGCGTTGAGGCGCCTTCAGCTCTTGGTTTGGGTGCCGGGGCAGGATTTGAAGTGCTGATGGACTTAAGCTTGGATGCCGTGTTCGTCGGGGCTGGAGTGCCGACAGCCTTGGGCCTCCAGAGCTGGCGGCTTGTTGGTGGCTTGTTGGGCGCCTCTTCCCTTTTCAGCTTACTGACTTGTTGCACTAAAGCCTGTGTCTGCGCGAGGAGTGCGTGACGCTTTCGAATACGCTCCTAAAGTGTGGAATGGTCCCGTTTGACCCGAACCCATTCGGTTGTCGATGGTTTGGAGGGGCCGTCAATCGTTTGAGGCTGGAGCCTCTGCGTCAGTATGGATCTTAGATCCGCCTCGTAGCGGATCCCATCTGTGGATTCCATGGCCTTGGTGAACCTACGGGCCATGCTTTGTCGTCGCCTTTGTCGTGCTCGCTTAGAGAGCGAGGGCACACCATCGGCGGTCATCTCGGGTGCTGGGAGAACTCGGGATGCGGGCGCCGAGGAAGTTTTACCACTACCGACGGTAGCGGGGTTGGATTCCTCATCTAGGGACTCTGTGTCTGAGGCCCAACAGATTCTCCTTGCAGCGGAGATGTTCTTGGAGCAACGGGGAGAAGCGGATCTGGAGGAGGAGAAGGAGAGATACTCCTCAAACTTTTGCTAGTTGAATTCGAACTCGACCTATTCCTCGACCGAGATCGGGATCCGCGGCTGCGACACGACGATCTCAGACTTGAGACCGTTGGCTCCCACTGTGGTCACCAGCTTGTTC
>JBAKGM010000233.1:17230509-17243078 GCA_037177215.1 Asparagus racemosus
TATATATATTAGTTCAGCTGTAAACTTGTGCACCTATGGAGCTACATTACCATCTTTCCCAAAAATATACTCCTACGTGTGTGGAACGGAAAGGATGAACTTTGATTTGAATTTAATTGGAGACCATCGCAAAAAAAATAATGTGAACAGTAACCTTTTGCGAACAGTACTTTTCCCCTTTAATAAAAAGGCCAATCAGAAGAAAGATAAAAGAATGAGGTAAAAACTTAGGTGGTTAGACTGGTTTCACATATAGACATTTAACTTGGAAGATGGCTTCGTGCCTTGAAAAATCACTCAAAAATCTAACGTAAATAAAATTTTATTCATCATAAACTCTATTGCATCATAAGAAGTCCCTTTACTCTTTAATGGTGTTTGAGTTCCTTATTTAAACAAAATAAAAACCAACTCTATTTCTAAAATCAATTCAACCTAATCTATAAAATAAATTAAACAAATTCTTCCCTATCCTAGCAGAAAAGATCAAATAACAAATTCTTGTCTATATAAATCTAATCAAATTTCAAACTTCTAACAATTTTGTCTTCTACAATATGAATGAAATGCAATCTTTTAATTTGTATTGCATCACATAACATGCTCACTCATGCATTCTGGGTTAGATGATTTTTTAATGACTTGAATTTGAATTTTGTAAACTTACCAATTGAGATATTTTATGATAATAAAGTCGCTATAAGCCTAATAAATAATGATGAAAATAGATCAAAAGGAGGACACATACATGGAGATACAATTTAATGACATTCAAGATCTTATGAAAGAGGAAGAAATTAAAGTGACTTACATTCCTACAAGTAATATGATCGCTGATCCCTTGACATTCAACATTAGGAAAATCTTTAAGATGCTAGTCTTGTCCAACATATTTGATGATAGAACCAAATTCCTTTTCGCCGCTGAGCATCAAAATTGCAAACATAAGTACAAAAAAACTATAGTGCTAATAGTAAGAAGGAAAGCAACATAGTTATTCCCTCACCGTCCTTATTAGTTAGTTTAATTTTAAACTGCTTAGATGTAAAGGACAAAGCTATAGTAGTGTAAAGAGATTTCTTGCCATCACACACCGGTGATAGGCATCTTAGATGTGAGTCCTTGTAAATATTTACTATCTCAATAATCATCCTTCTATAAACATCCCTTGCAGTCACTTCCTGAATTATGGCAACCTGTTATAGTCAAATAAATGAGCTATATAGCAACAAATGAAAAATTTCCATTAACAGGAGTGGTATCAAAGAATATATAAGCATTTTACATGATCTTGCTAAAGAAAACATAGATGAATATACATGAATGGAAACTAAAACTTTAATGCACAAAAACATGTCTAAGAAGTATGGCCAGAGGTAGAGAAGAGAAAGGTACCAAACTCGATGCAATGTAACATATATAAAAGATCATATGAATATAGATCACATGAATCATAAACTAATAGAATGAGCACTTTGATAAAAAAATTGAGGCAATAAAGAAAATTGATCACTTTATATATTTTATGTAAAACACAATAGTGAAGGAGAGGATCCCAAACCTTAGCTCGTTATGGTGTGTTTGGCAACTATGGTGTTTTTTCTCCAAAAGCATTTACAAAACATCATGACCATTGTGTTTTTTCTCCAAAACCATTTTCAAAACACCATTGGTAATTTTTGTTTTGTCAACACTAGTTTGACTCTATGTGCAACCAATCCACCACCAAGCACTAGTTCCACCCTGACAACCATTACACCCGCCACCGTCAGTCCTGGCCTCCAGGCGTTGACTGCAGCCGCTGGTGACCAGCAGCAACGGCCCACTGTGAATGAATAAAAAAGAAAATATTGACGATCATATATTCACAATATTTTAATGATAGTATTAATGTGTTCATCAATCTCAAAACATACACTAGAGATATTAATAATATAATATATATAAAGTTTCATGCATATTCTTTTAATGTTGGCCAATAGGATCAGTCGATATCCTTTGAGCCAAACGATCTCGAAATCTTGCCATTCCGACGAAGCTGCTCGGTACTAACATTAATTTGAATGGTATTTTGTTCTCCTACATGCCGGTCATCTTCCCCAAGCTCTAAATCTTCATTTCCTTACTCGATAAATTATGGGTCCCCAGAATCATGTATCCGAATCATATTATGAAGAACGCAACATGCTAATGCAATATACTTTTATTTTTTCAAACTTCATGAAGGCATATCTCTCAAAATTAGGAATAGCTTTTTAGTACTCCAAAGCATCGCTCCATAACACTTCCTAATGAAGAATGCAAGTATTGAATTGCTCTCTGGCGCCTTGTGGAGGAAGATTTTGACCTCTATACTCATGCAAATCTATACTCACGCAAATGATAGTGCTTCCCCCCATAAGGTGAAAGAAAACCCGACATACTGGTATTCCCAGAATTAAATCAAGTTATATTTCATTGCACGAGGCATCGAGAATTTGTTTTCAGGATTGCTAATGCATTAGAAAATTCTTGAATCATGTGCACTACCCACTTTTAAAAAAAGAACTCTCATTTTAAAGAACATCAGCATCTCTAAAATTCTGAAGCTATTCACTGCCATTGGTAACATTATGCACTCATCGTATGAAGGACTGCAATTATCAAAATAAACTAGTAATCCATTTAAATTTGTAAAGAGACTGAAAGTAAAAAAATCTATAAAGAAAATACCAAATAGTCCATGACAAATTAACGCTTATGAACATAAAAGGAAAGATAAATGAATGACACTAGCACCAAACTAGATCTAGAACTTAACCCAAATTAATTACAACTAAACCCTAAAACCCAATAAATCCACACAAAAAGAACAACTTAACCCCAAAACCCTATAAAATCTGTGCTAAAGTAGAAAAAAAATCCCACGGTCGTAAAGTATTGTATTTGTTCATATACTTGTAAACAAATCTAAGACATTACTAAGAAATGCTACAAGAAAATATTAAATAATCTGCAATAAAACAAATTTAAGTTAAATTACTTATTCAGCATACTTGTTTAAAGTTTTTAGGATAAGTATTTTGGTCATCATATAGTTTTATTGCATGCGGCTTAAGTTTTAGGATAAGTATACCGAATATGGGTATTATATAAAAATTTTAAATTGTACACATGGTACCTGTAGTTCTCTCCAGATGTCTTTTTAAGGTTTTGAATTGTATAAATTTGTACGGGACGCCGAAGGATGAGCGCAATCCCCTATTATAGGAGAGGAATAGCTCGAACGCTGAAGTTCAACTTTAGGGCCTAACACCTTGGTTGAAAGAGAGGGTCATCTTGTGGTATATTACTACCACTGCGGCTGTTTAGCCATATTTAGCATCACTTGTGCATCAATATACTAGTTTCAGACCCGTGCGATGCACGGATTTTGTCAATATTTTTTAGACACAGAAAAATGTCGGAAAATTTTAAAACTTTGTATGTACCAAAAAAAGCTATTGTTATCTAGCCAACAGATCCACATTTTAACAATACACTCTTACATTTTTTCCCTTTGTTATAAATCTACTTTGCAGGGTATAATCGAATTACAAAATGCAAACAAAAAGAATATCCAAGAACAATTCACAATGTATAGAGATAAGAATAATTCATAGTGTATAGAGATTAACACCTCTTTAGAAATGTGTTAAGCTGTATATCAATATCTAGGAAGGTTGGAAAATATAAAAGATTAACATAATTAGGAGTCATTTGCTTAAATTTTAAAAGATAAATATCACAATAAAATATTTAGCACAAGGGTTGGTGTAAAGGCTGGTGAATGTGCTTCTTTCTTCGAATTATGAAACCAATTTTCACTGGTTGCGAGATAAAAGATCATCGAACTACCTCCTTACGAAGTGGTCCATCTCTCTATAACTAGCTGTATAATTCAGTTCAGGTGGACTCAACCTTCCCGCTATCAGCAAGGAGCAAAGAAGATGACTGGTAACCAAACACTGTTAGGCGTATAGAGCGTTAACCACCTGATCATGAAGCGCTCTTTATCCGATCCCGATGCCGCTGATGATAGCATCCCATGGTGGAAGACTTTGTGAAGAATCTCTTTTCTCTTTTAGCGTCTTGATACTGACTTAGATTTGACTGAACCAAGTGGACACTTTTAGCTTACCGTCATAGCTTCCCTCTCTACTGCGGGCCTTAACATTGCTTACAACTCACTGCCTAGGCCTGGCCAGGACTATATTGTTTACCTGCCTGACTTTGACTTCCCACTGGTCTCATTATCGCTCCTGCTAAAACCGATTCAAACCTGTGTTCACCGTAAAGATTAGTTAAAGTCAATAGGGAATATTTCATTGATTAGATGTAATTTATAATATATATAGAGATTAAGTTGTGTCTAGAAATGTATTAAGATGTATGCTAATATTGAGGCAAGCTGCAAGATATAGAAAAACAGCTTGATCAGATACCAGTTGATTCAATTCAAAAGAAAAATTAAAGATGTAAAAAAATTTGAAAAAAAAAACTGAAAAAAGATAGGACATACCTCTGAATAACTTAAATGGTTTTCACTTGTTTACTTAAAGTCATTTTTCCAACAAGGCAAAGAAAAAATTCTTTCCTCCGAGTCTAAAATAAAGAATATAGCATGCATATAAAAGAACATTGGTATATTGAGTTTGGTCAAGCATTTAGCACCAATTTCAACTTGGTTAAGCATTAAATTCCATACGGTAAATGAAGAGTAATGCGTATCCGTCATTAACGTCGTAGGAACTACTATAACTCATGAAAGCACATTGATAGGTGGATATATCAGTGGACACCAAAGAAACTCTCTTCTAAGATTCAAGAAAACCATTGTTATCATGCTAAGATTTTCATATGCACTTTTCCCCAGAAGAAACGAAAATAACAACAGAAATTAATAACAAAATATATAACTAACTTTCCACCTAGATCACAACCTAGCGCTCACTATGATGGTATTTAATTTAGAGAGAAAATATAGGTACAATTAAATCCTAAAAGAGTTATGTAATAGAGTAACAACGAACATAAAACAAAAAGGAAATCCTAAAATGTTTTAGTTTCTTCTTTCAAATTGGATATTTGCCCTCCAAATCTTTCATAATTGCAAATTTACCACCCAAATCTTTCATATTTGCCAATATACTCTCCAAATCTTCCGTAATTGCATATTTACCCTTCTAAATCTTCATAATTGACAATATACCCCTAAATTCTTAACTGGGAAAAGGAGAAAGATGAAGGGGTTATAGCAATTGGGAAGGAGAGGAGGGTTATTTTGGTTAGCTGACTCATACATTGTTAATGTTGCAACTATATTGCATTTAGAGGTATAATAACCCAAAATTAAAGATTTGGAGGGTATACTGGCAATTAATGAAGATTTGGAGGATAAATATGCAATTATGGAGGAATTTGGGGGGTATATTGGCAATTATGAAGATTTAAGGGTAAACATGAAATTATAAAAGATTTAGAGGTTACATAGCCAAATAAATGTAATATTTTTTTTTTGTAGGCAAATAACATAATATTTATTGGTAAGAGAATTTCTAACACGCTTAGTTTTTCCCCCATAAAAAGCTTATTTAAACATTCTTAAAACAACATGGAAGGAGGTTATCTGTTCTATTCATAGTGAATAATAGAAAATTAAAAACTGAAAGATTCTTTCTATCAAATTGGTCTATATCATTAAAGAGTGTCTAACCAGATACTAAGTTATTTTAAAGTTTTTTGCTCTGTTGATAGTCGTATATCTGATCATATCTGGTTCATCTGTTGAGACACAGATTTGGTTTGGCATTTAATGGCGATTAGATATAGAACGTAGATTTTGAACTTTCTTACAGCACGGAACCTGTCTACTGGGGATCTTATAATCTTATGCTTTATTTTTTGTATGCAGATTTTGGAGAAAAATATAGGACTCCAAGCATCTTGTGGAAATACAAGATCTGCTGGTAATAAGGTTTTAAGTTAGATTTATTTTATCTCTTTCATTATGATTTGTTTTGACAAAACATATTGGCACTGTCACTGGTTTACAGGCTTGACAGCAGAAAAACTTGAGTGGGGGGATAGCAATCAGATTAGAGAAATATTACAGAAATATCCGGGGGGATTCGATCTCATTCTTGGTGCTGATATTTATATCCTTTTTCCAGTTAATTTCATATTCTTCATTGTGCCTTTCTTCATGGATGTTCATATTTTGTTTCTTATACCTTGACAACATGTAAGCTTTCAACAATCCAGTATTCCTCTGCTTTTCAATACTGTTCAGAAACTTCTCCATTTTCATAAAGGCTGCAGATTCATACTAGCCTATGTATCTCGTGCTAAGATGTAAGCTTTTCTCTTAGTAACATATAATCCTGTATTGATCGGTTATTTTTGTTTCATGTTGCTTATCGTTACATGCAGCTTTTGAATGGATAGAAGTCCATGCCCAAAAAGTTTAGAAACTGGACAAACTTAAAAAAAAAGACCATTTTCGAAACAATATTAGCAAAACCAACCTAGTTATAGTAAAACTAGCAAAATTGACCGTTTTCTGTCCACGTCAGCACATCTGGACAGAAAACGGTCGATTTTGCTGAAAAAATGTTTGGAATTATATGGGACTACTAGTCCCATATAATTAGTCCAATTTCATTTGGACAGAGCCTTCCCAGGCCCAATTTCATTTACACGGGAAAAACCCAAAAGTGGCACACAAAAGAAATGGAGCAGCCTCTCACCACAAAATCACCTCCATCATCATCCAAACCCACCTCAAACTCAAAGCCTTGCCCTCCAAACCCAGAAGAAGTCCTGGCCCACTACGAATCCCAAGGCCTGGACTCCAAATCCGCATCCCTAAAAGCCATCTCCGACTTCCAATCCCTCCTACTTCGCTCCGTCGCCGCCAGGTCCAAGAACAACAAACCCGCCGGCATCGCCCGCAAGCTCGACAACATCAACGCTCACCTCGCCGTCCTCGACGTGAAGCTAGACTCCAAGCCCGGGTTTGCCCAGTCGGTCGCCATTGAACCCCATCTAAAACCCTAGGTCGTGTTAATTCTGGTATTAGTTCTTGTTTGTGTTAATTTTGGTAGTGAATCTTGGAGAGAATCTATGCAGAGTGAGATTGTGGGAAACCCCCGCTAATTACATGGGACTAGTAGTCCCGTGTAACTTTTAAAACTTCAGTTTTGCAAAATCGGAGGTCGATTTTGCTAACTTTATTATAAAATGGTCGATTTTGCTTATATTTTTTCAAAAGAGATCTATTTAAAAAATTTCTCCTTAGAAACATCCTTTGATAACTGCTCATATCCTCAAGTTTTAAGTTGTAATAGTCATGTTCTGTAATCCCCTTGGACCTGGTGACTGTAAGACTGATTACAATCAGAATAGATACAATTCTTGATACAATCTTGTGTAAGATATAACAGTAACAGATGAATGATTATGCTAATTTCCTTCAGCATTGTAGTTACGTGGCTAATCATCTTGATTGGTGGCTTCCTGCATTATTTAGAATCACAAGCGAAACAATAATACATTGGACATTAGTCTCTTTGATATTATAACAAAGGGATACTGGTATCTTCCATATAAGAAGAATGTTGGTATCTTCCATATTAAAACTGTTTACGTTCAGAACATATATAATTTTGGGTTATTTGCATATATACCCTTAAATCATGGGTATTTGCAAAAATACCCTCCAATTCTCAGTTTTTGCAAAACTACCCCTCTAATCATCAATTTTACCCTCAGAGCAATTAATCATCGATTTTGATAAGCTAATTTGTAATCACAATGTGAAAATTATCTACAAACTAGTCAAAATTTTAGCACCAAGTTGATGATTTGTTGATTTTACGGGTATTTTTTTCACAAAGTTGATGATTTAAGGGGTAGTTTTGTAAATACTAATAGTCCTATAATTTTTTGCATCGACATAATCCAGTGTAGGATAAAAGTCATAAATGAATAATTACGCTAATTTTCCTCAGCATGATAATTATGTGGCAAAACATCTTGGATAGTGGCTTCCTGCACTATTTAGAATCTAAAGTGAAACTCTAATACAAATAGCATTCCACGTCTCAAACCAAATAGACTCAAACCCAATTAACTAGACTAATACAAATAGACTAAATCAATTAATATAAAAGATTACTGAACTAAATCCAAAGAACATCACTCAACAGAAAAGTAAATGACTCAATCAAGTCTAAGTCAAGCCCTCTTTCTCTGACCCCAGATGAATAGGTTTTGAACTGTTAGATCCCCATCAGCTTCTCCCTTATAGCTTCCAGGGCAAGGAGTTTGGCAGCAGTTCATAGAGCTAAATTAGTTCTTTGATGGGGTTTATCAAATTTTAGTCATCCCTCATGACCAGGCCTATCTTAATGAGGAAGACCTTAAGATGATGAATATGATGATAGTTAAGAAATATGTGCTGCCGTTTTGAAATTTATAGATGGCTGGAAAATCTTATTGATGTTATTTCATTGAAAACTCATTGTTATTCCCAGAAAAAGGGCCATTATTTGATATCTCTTACAAGGTTCATAGTCTCTGACAATAAGCATGGGCGTCAAAACATTCCATGAGAAGAGATTGATTTTGATACTGGTGCCACCTAATTGGGAAATGCTTATTGAGAAATAAGTAAGGTGGAAAAGTTTTACAATTGAAGCTGTACAACATTAACTACCCATCTCGGTTTCTTTGGATAACTGTACATCTAAGATCTCAGGTAGTGCCTTCTAGAGTTGGATGCTTTCTTTCGAAATCAAAAAGTCCTTACTAGATAGATAGGCTATAGAAATGATTGAGGATGAACATAAACCTTTGCAGACTCCTATTGACAAGCTATTTGAACTTTGGAAGCCTTACAAATGACAACTTAAATTAGGAAATTTGACTGTCATGTATTAAGGTCAAAACTATCAAATGAATCTCTTTTCAATTTACAGTTTAGATTTAGGGGGGAGTTATTAAGGTCAATTAGATTTAGGGGGCAGTTATTAAGGTCAAAAATTCTCTTTTTTCTGATATCATCTGTAGACTTGAAAACATAGTAAGCTTTTCTTAGTAAAATAGAATATTTCAACAAGTTAATTGATGAATACCTTATATACATTGAGATTATGGAGCAGACGGGCGGCCATTTAATATTTATATTTTCAGCAGCTAATTTTACTAATCATTTTACATGATATTGGCCTGTTGAAAACCTAACCAGTTAGCATAGTGCATGAAAAACTAAGCTAGTTGCCTGAGATGTCAGTTGGGTAAAAGGTTTCGCGTTATTTAACTCAATACTGTTGTTAACACACCACCATTTATGTGAGTCGTCGTTTTCTATGAATAACTTATGTACCAAATAAACAAGATATGCTTATTGTTCAACTCTCTCTTTTCCAAGCAGCATGGATTCAGTGGTTATGAGCGAAGCTATGAAGCATGGCATGACGATTAATGAAGTCAGCGAGACGAGATCCATCATTTCGAACCTTGAAGGAGTCATTTTTGAGATATCACTTAGCTAATCTTTGTTAACCGTACATTCTATGGTGAAGTCCTTTCTATGTTTTCCCTGGATTGTAACAATATTAACAACACATTCATAACCATCACAGGTGATTACATGCCAAATCTGTTACCATAGTGCCCTTGCACCTGACAAATACTTAAATGTGTAGCACAGAAGCTTTTCATGTCAAATAGAATATCATTTCAATTATGCTTTCAGATACAAGATGATTATCATATATTCAAGAATATTGCGCCTATCAATTTTTGTTTTCTTGTTTTATCGAAGGCACAAACACATCTTATAGTTATACCCTCAGATTGGAGACCAACTTGAGCAGGTGATGTGAAGGATAGGTGTCCGATCCTAATTCCTAAACCACTGTACAGTTACCTACATTGTACAGTGTGCTTTTCAATGTCAGCTAGAAAAATAACAATCTGCTATTTAGGGCTTGATCCAGCTCTAAAGGCTAAACTTAATTCTAAAAAGTTCCCCAAGAGTAACCTTAGGCCTGATCAATTTGACGATCCTTGATATGGTTTCGAGAATTTTTCATGAAATGTTGCAGATCCACATGAATTCATTCACAGTTTTGGATTTGGGAACGGAACTTGCATACCTGGGGTTAGTTCCTGCAAAAATTATTAAATTTTGTTGTAAAGAGTATCTATTTGAAGTTCTGTTTGAGTAACATTAACCAACTTTTGAATGTTTTTAAGTAATGTTAACCATATTAAGCAAAAAAGATTTAAATGCAAAGCACTATCCTATCAATGTAATGGATGTAAAAAAAAAACAATTCCAGAAATCACCAAGACGTTCACATCCAGAACAGCGCTCACCAAATGTAGGGTATCTCTAAGGCGCCTGGAAGTTCTTCCCTTGTTTCCTCCATACTTATGTTAAAAGTGTTATAAAGCAGGGCTTCTTCCGAGTTACTTGCATCTCTGTATCAAAACTTTTCATACGTATTCTTCATCCTCACAATGGCCTTTCAAATGGACTGCATCACCTGGGTTTATCATATTAAATAAAGTCATTAAATGTAATTCCGAGAAACTTAGGTGTGTACTCACTAAAATACTTGAGCTTAAATGCTCTCAAGGTGCAGCTGAACTTGATCCGAGAAACTTAGGTGTGTACTCACTAAAAAAAAATCAGAACCAAACAAATTTATTAGGCAAACTATGTAACTATAGAAACCTAAACGTTCAGATAGATAAAATTTAGCTTTCGGTGACTTCTCTTCCAGCATGTTAATCTGTTCCAATTTGCATACGGAGAATAGGAAAGCTTCTAAAATTATCACTATGAAATACTTCCTGCACAAACTAAAATTATGCATCTTTGTAGATTATAATATAAGCCACAAACTCTAGTGCATTAAATGTAATTCAGCCATTTTGACCTCTGAGGAAAGACTTTCAGGCCCCTGGGCATACATTTTTACACTGTAACTGCACTTTCAAGTTTTCAACGCTCATGCATTGGCCATTTCAAGTGCTTACTCACAGAAGTATATGTGCACAGTAGTTCATAGACAAAGAACAGCTACCCAAAAGAAAATAAATGGGAGCAGAAATCTATAAATGTCGAAGCATGTATGACCCAAGCAATGGATTTACATATGCAGTGTTCAAAGATATAAATTAAACTATAGAAGGGTTAATATAACATAAAATTATGCTAGTCGTTCGAAGCGACTAAAAGTCAAGCATGTTTTATCTCCCTCTCTCATTCTTAAAGTTAGTATCCTGGTTGCTAAGATGTAGTAGCCTTGCAATCTCATGCACTTTGATGTTCTTCTATGGAGCAATTTTCCAATGATTATGTCGGTGTTGAGGCCTCACTAGATGTACCAATTGCTTCAGCTTTTATTCTAAGACCCTTTCCATAGGCAGCAATAAGAAGGGCTTCGGCTCTCCCTGCAGCATTAGAAATGGAAAGAATGTTGTGCACAGCATTCAATATGAATGATTCAGGAAATTGTTACTGTAAGTAGTTGTTCGATTCTTGACGTCAACGTTTATGATAAACTAAGCATGGAGTTTTAGAAATATAAATACCATGATCCTTCTTTCTCTTTAATGAAGAACTCAAAGATGGAAATAAATCTGAAGCAGCTTTCCTGCTATCATCCTGCAAACAAATTATAATTAGATATCTGCTGGGAAGTTTGTAAGCGTCGTGTTTTATTTAAGCATGTTACAGGCAACAAATATCAGAGACGAAAAGAGCTCCTTAGAATATTTTTATATCAGACTTGTAGTAATTGGGCCAAAAAAAAAAAAAAAAACCTGCATTGTTTTGTGCCCTTGGCTCTTATAGCATTTTCAGATTAGCATACCCCGGTCTCACTTTTCATACCCTAACAAATTGTTAAAAATAAAAACGAAAAATATATATAAGAAACTGTTCTGATAATTGATTTATTTAAGTTAGTCTCAATAAAATCTATTTAGCATGATAGCTTATGTTGCATGACTTTCAGAAGCGTATAACTGCTAAAGATGGCAATTCTCATGCAGAGCCACTAGATCTGAAGCCGGTGCAGAATTCCCAGCTTCAAGTGAGGTTTAATTGGGTACAGCAACAATGTGTTAACCTGTATAACCTGGCTATTAATGGATCGGATTGGGTCAAAACCTTCAACCCAATTGACACAATCTGACCAACCCATACCTAGTTTAGAAATCGTAATCATTTTTTCTTTTATAAGACTTGAAGCCATGCCTGTTTTAAATGGAGTCAATTTATTACCCTAAAGACCATTTTTAGCATGTGATTGCTATAAAATTTTTTTAAAAACAATAATACACCATCCAGGCATCCACTATGAGTAAAGATTGTATCACAACACCCCATAAGAGGGAGTGATCTATACCATTCATGGGTGGTTAAGTGGGTTAGTTTGGAAATTGTAGCTATTCTATCTAAGGTGTAGGGGGGGGGGGGGGGGGGGGGGGGGGGGGGGGGGGGGGGGGGGGGGGGGGGGGGGGGGGGGGGG
>JBAKGM010000233.1:17243088-17264181 GCA_037177215.1 Asparagus racemosus
CCCACCTCAAAACACACACGCACACAAAAAAAAAAAAACAATATCAAGAATCTCCTTCCATCTCTGTGTTGCCTATCCTTGCCTCCTTTCTCGTTGTTCCACCACCTCCCTCCAACTCTTCCCTTTTGCAAATTGAAATGACAAGAACTCTAATTACGGAGATCATAATACATTTGTTGTGTTCCTATTGAATTGATAAATGTCAATTTCTGATATTCTTTCTTTTTGTCAATGGTCTTTTATCAAGGTTCTCAATTATGGTGTATTTCACTGTCGTCTTTTAAGGAGTATGTTTAATTGCACATGCTTGCCAACAGGATCAAATGGATTGGGTTCAGGTGACCCGATTATTAGTGGGTGGGGTTACTGTAGGAAATCTGACCTAATTAATAACTGAAGGTCAGCCATTTATGTATCAGATCAATGCTGAGCTGACAAGATCCTTTTGCCACCCCTAGTAATTTCTGACATAATAATCTAATTCATATGATACAATTAAGATGCAGAAAACTTGATTGCTATCCTTCAGCATAAGATGAGAAAGGATATGGCATGGCATGCTCCACATGAGATACAAAATGATGAAAAATGCCTCCTACCCTTTATCCAGTGGGTAGACATCTCTTCATTAACTAGAGAAAGGTAAGTACGTCTCCCGAAACAAGCCACAGGTAAGACCATGACATGTCCCCACAATATAGCTTGAAATCCAACACGACTCACCTGTAAATTAAAAATTGATTTGCGAGGGAATTCACTTAATCTGTGTTACATTGACAATTCGACATGTTTAAACCGATCACAGTTTGAAAGGTAGGTCAGGAAAAACGCGGCTCCTCTCTATTATTTATTTTTCAAATTAGTTGATTTATGTGAAAATTATTACTATTTTTTCTAATTAAATACAAGCACAAGTTTTTGTAGATTCTATCAACTAGAAAGAAACCACTAACTAAAAGGAATAACCGACCTACTGTGATATATACAAAATACTATTCACAATATCTAATCTCATAATCCAAGAAAGTATAATTAAATAGATTATCATGGAAACTGTTGAACTATGATAAATTAAGTCAAAGTAACAAAGGCTTTAACCAACCTTACTCGAGGAACTCCGAGCTAGTTGAAACTGATCCTTCCAAAGACGAGGTGATACCGGAACAACAGAAAATCCAGACGAAACTAGAATTCCTATCCACAATCCATAAGTAAATCCTCCACTCCACCAACCCTACATTACAACAGAAAGAAAACTGCATGAACAGACAATTGCAGTGGGAAGTGAACAACCATGAATAAATATGATATTGCTCATGAATAAATTGCAAGATGTTTCCCTATCACCATAAGCAAATAAACTGCAATTTGCCAACTATTACTCAAGGTGTAATTTGCTTATCTGGTTCAGTTTTAGAGAGGAACTACGACTATAGCATGTAGACA
Source organism: Asparagus racemosus (assembly GCA_037177215.1). Taxonomy (NCBI): domain Eukaryota; kingdom Viridiplantae; phylum Streptophyta; class Magnoliopsida; order Asparagales; family Asparagaceae; genus Asparagus; species Asparagus racemosus. The sequence goes on from JBAKGM010000233.1 coordinate 17,244,535, forward strand.
CCGACCATAAACCAACCCAAGTGTGTTTCAGTAATATAATGCAGGTGCCACCCCCAAAACATATAAAGAAATATAACTACAACTTGATGGCAAAGCTATACTGCTTTCATAGGGTCTGCAGAATCTCTCCTCCCATGTTTCAAAATAAAATAAAATAATAAAAAAAAGAACCAAAAAAACCACAAAAAATCACACATTTTACCCTCAATTTGAAGTGGTTTCAACAAAATAAAGCCAAGAAAAGAAAACAAAAAAGTAGGAGATATGTAGTCATTATCCATTTTTTGGTGTTTTGTCAGTTACTATTGTTAAAAATAGTTGTAAGTGATGTATTTTGTAAAAAATTTTAAGATTCAAAACAATAGAAAATTATTTAAGTTTTAGATATGGTCTATGAGATTCATGCATTTAGTTAAAATAGATCATTAAAGAACCTTAAAAGTAGTGATAACTGATAACTGCCATTTTTTATATTACTGTTCTTATTTTCTTAAAAGAATAAATTGTAGATACCCCCTCCATGTATACGTTCATAGCACTAACACCCCTCAACTAGTTTAGAAGCACTTAGCCCCCCTCGATTCATTAGGGAGAGGAGTGTTATCTGCAACATCTAAAAATGACAACTCAGGCGCGAAGTTTCTTAAATTTTTTTTTAATTCATTCTTCTCTTTTGCTTTTTCTCCCTCTTTGCAGTGTACTCGACTTGTCCATTTTCGCTATTGTAGACTTGCAGTTCAGCCAAAGCATTCTAGTTTCAGAAGAGCATAAAACAAGTGAGCAGCCAGGTTAGTTATGTTTGATGGATGTTTCATTTAAGGAAAAGTACTTGTATCTATGTGACAGTTGGGCACTTGATGGATACATGCTGAATACTCATGTAGTACGTCCAAAAACTTCTAATTGCATCCTAGACATATAAAAGATAGTTAAAAGATGTACACAAGGCGAGAAGTAAACTTAGTAAAGTATCTAATGCATGAATGACATGCTCATAGTCCATTCTATAGATGCATTGATATAACAAATTCACTTTCCTGACTTTCCTAAAGATGAGGGAGAGCCTTGACGCAATGGTAAAATTGTTGCCTTGTGACACAGAGGTAAATGATTTGAGTCTCGGAGACAGACTTTTCGCATGCGGGGGTAACATTGTGTAAATCTGACCCTCTTCAGACCCCCCACTATAGTGTGAGCCTCCTGCACTGGGCAACTCCTTTTTCCTAGAGATGAATTATGATCGCTCTACTAACTATTGATTATTAACTCGGTATTCAGTTATTGTGATGTATTTAACCATATTATGATTTATGGATACATAAATTAAGTGCCATGCCAAAATTTATTACTATCTTATATAAAACACATTTCTATCCAATATTTTCCACATTTGACATATCTCAATGCTCATATGATGTTGTATTTGGATCTCATATTCTTAGTGGCACAATCTAGCCCGCTTAGCTAGAGGCCAATATAGACAACTCAAAATACAGGTTCCATATAACTCCTCTAAGCTCTTATGCATAGCTCAAAAAGACATCTTAATTTTGTTTTCAGTCAGCATATCCATTGATCTATTTGTAGATGTGTGCAATAGATAAATGGAGTAGCAGATGCAGTAGACACCTAGCATCACGAAGGATAGAGCAATTAGGAACTAAACTGATGGAGGATGATCATGGACCCTCTATGTGATGCAATTAGGATTTATTTGAATCTTTTCTTTTTTTGGTAGGATTTATTTTATTCTACGTAATTTTCTTTTCAGTTAGGATTTCTTTTGAATTTGATTTTAAGATCTCTTTCTACTTTAGTTAGGATTTTATTTAATTGCATCTTTTGAGTTTTGTTAGATTTTGCTTTGATTAGAATTTTGATTTGCTTCCTTAACTGTTTAGATGCTTTCTTTTTCTATAAATAAGAAATGTCATCCTCCATGAGGAATAGACATTGATGAATAAAAAAATTAAGTTTGAGAAATCTCTCTTGAGCATCTGAGGTGTTCTTGGCATGTGATTTGCCTCTTGGGATGTGAAGCCCTTAGATGTGAGGCTCCTAGGTGTGAGGCTTAGCTAGTTATCAAAATCTCTCCTTTTTACAAATCCCCACGCCCTCCCCATCTTGATCCGTAACTTGCAATCAATCCCCCAATGGCCGACCAACAAATAGCCCCAAAAACCCACAAAACAAACCCAATTCCACTGTTCGGAATACTATTCATTTTGTAAATAGTAACCTTAGTGTTCAGCCGTGAACACTAACGACAATTACTGTTCATCATTCCGCCAAGCCGTCGACGATTTCTTGCCTCGAGATCGAAGCCCTAACGCCGTTCCCCATCATTTGGTATCAGAGCCGAATGATTCACAGTTATCAATGGTAAAATACTGCTACCTCCTTCACAATGGTATAATTTTAATCCACTTAAATTTGGTACCTTAACTTAGTTTTATGGATTTGATGGATATGAGGATCCCTATAAATTTGAAGCTTGATTTTCAGTACACAAGATATATTCTCTCTACGACATGTCAAAACTGTAAATGTATTTATATGCTGACTGTAGGTTAAAGAGAGAGGCTAAAAAATGATGGGTAGAAATTATTATCATTTAACTATCCATTCATGAAGTCGTATGAAACCTCTTTTGGAAAGGAGGTACTCATTTCAACCATCTAGAAGAAATCGTTCCACTTCAAATCCTACAAACAAGACCACACGAGTGCATCAACTCCAACCAGATGTAAAGTTAGACCTTGAGTTCAACCCAAAGCTAGAACCCAAAAAAAATCCACAACTGGAGTCTGAACTAAAGCCAGAAGAACTAAAAAAATTAGAAGATCGAGTCAGAGCCCAAGCTTGAGCTGAAGCAAGAAGAAAGTTAAAAAAGTTAAAAGCTCAATCCAGAACCCATGCTGAGCGGGAGCCAGAAATGGAGCATGACCCAAAAGCAGAGCTAAGCGCAAATCTAGAACCTAAGGTCGAATCAAGTATAGATCCTAAGTCCAATGTTAATGCAATTCGAGATACATCCAAGCTATAATAATTCAATAATAGAGTTTGTCATGCCAGATTCCCCACCGCCATTATCGAATTATGTAAATACTCCTGAAGATCTTGCAGTTTGTGAAAGAATATTTTCTATCAGTCAAAAAAATTATCACACACTCCCACTTTAAAACTTAAGGTCGAGTTTTCTCAAACAAGGAGCGATTTGATGGACGATCGTGGACCCTCCATATGATGCCATTAGGATTTATTAGAATCTTTTCTTTTTTAGTACGATTTTATTTTATTCTATGTAATCTTCTTTTTAGTTAGGATTTCTTTAAGATTTGATTTTGGGATCTCTTTCTATTTCAATTAGGATTTTATTTGATTGTATATTTTAATTTTATTAGGTTTTGATTTGATTAGGATTTTGATTTGCTTCCTTAACTGTTTAGATGCTTTGTTTTTCTATAAATAAGAGATGTCATCCTCTATGAGGAATAGAAATTGATGAATAAAGAAATTGAGTTTGAGAAATCTCTCTTAAGCATGTGAGGTGTTCTTGGTTTGTGATTTGTCTCTTTTGTGGTGTGAAGCCCTTGGATGTGAGGCCCCTAGGTATGAGGCCTACCTAGTTATCAAAATCTCTCTTCACAAATCCTAATGCCTCCCAATCTTGATCCATAACTTGCAATTAGTCCTCATATGTCCGGCCAACAAATAGCCACAAAACAGACCCAATTCCACTGTTTGGGAAACATTATGTAAACAGTAACCATACTAGTTGTCCGTGAACACTAACAATTACTGTTCATCATGGATTTCAACATCATTCCGCCAAGCCGTCGACGATTTCTTGCCTCTAGATCGAAGCCCTCACGCCGTTCCCCATCATGAACTGCTCTGAGTTTTGAAATAATGCAGTATCATCAGGAGGATAGAGCAATCAGAAACTCAACTGCTCTGAGTTTTGAGATAATGCAGAGAGAATAGCCTTACTATAATGGGCTTTCAAGTGTTTACTTGAGGGCCATGTTCTGAAATGATAAGGGAATAGATATGTGGTTGTACTCGTAATGTAACTTTTACACTGGTCGAGACTTGAACCAGTAACACTAATATACAAATTTCTTTTGGGAGTTTTTCTTTATATGAGAAAATAATCATTCAACATTATCAAAACGCTACCTAGAATAATCTCAAACTAGTAAACAGTAAAAATTCACATGAACCAGCTAGAAGAATAACAAAAAACACCCTCCATAAAAATAGTGGAACTAAAAGGACTTATTATATTCGAATTGAAGAGTCAAACAAACCTGTTTTCCGTCTTGGGGATAAGGGGTTGACTGCTCAATGAATGCTTTTGTTCCTGAAAGTAAGAACTTTAATATTAGCTTCACTGTTTGCAGCATGTATATGATAGATATAGATTTTACTAGTACAACCAGTGATCATTTAACAGAAAACCAGTTGACCAGCTAATAATACTCAAGGACAAAAAACGTCAATACAAACCAATACACAAGGGTATAATCACTATAACAATACTATGCAGGAAAGTGACAATGAAAAGCACATTCAGCCTAACAGGAATTCATCCACAGCCTGACCTCATAAACTCAAAACCACATAATGATCACAAAAATATAATCACAAGGTGAGGCGGAATGCTATGAAAAAGCAGAGGTGTGAAAGTAGATTCTCCAATTGTATTTGATAGACCATCTAGTGGAGAATTAAGTGGGTGAAGACAGAGAAATAGCTGATATAATATAAAACTAAATGAGGCAAAATTGCTCAAAATAAGTCATGTGCATGCCATCTGGTGACCTACTATAAGGGAGCTCATGGAGGGTATTTATGTGCAAAAAGTTTTAGGAATTTTGTCAAATAGAAATAGTTTAGGGTGTTTCTCTGCATAACACATGAAAGTTCATGGGAGTTTTGAAATTTACTCTTAAGTGATCATTCATTTAACTTTGCATAAGGAATCTTAACTTTTTAGTTTATTTAACATTCCGACTTTCTATAGAATAGTTTAATGTATCCCACCACTTACTGTAGTTTTATATAAGTCAACATTTTGATGTTCCTTTTCACCGAAATATAGTTTAAATATATAAATAGAAGCATATAAATATTGCAGCTATAATGAGTTGGAAAAAAATGACGAAGAAGGTAGAAAAATGTGAAAATGGGTTGTCTAATTAATCGTTCTAACATTTAAAATTATATATATAAGAAAATTGAGGACATGGGAAGATTCCAGCACATGTTCAATACAAGTATTGCTTCATGACAGAAGCACCGTGCTATATTAGCCATTAGCATATGGTGGAGACATTTTTGTAAAATAGCATTACTGCACAATAACTACTACCATTGAACATTACCTAATAGATTTTTTTTGGCGTGAAACTCATTAGTTATACAAATCAAGAAGCAGATAGAATTACTGCACAGCTAAGATGCAAAATCTAGTGTGCATTTTATGAAGACTCACATCATACCAAGTGGTGCACCAAAACTGCGGAGCAATTGGACAATAGATCTTACATCTAAGCGTTTCCGAACCTTGTTTCCAACCAATACCTGCAAATGGGGGCTATCAAACACCTACAAAATTAATGTGCATTTTTCATGTCAGGTTTTTCCTAGAGCTGCAAAATCACACAAAAGTAACAGTTCCAAACCACCTTTAAAGACCATCGTAGAGAGTACTAGTTAGTTTGTGGATAAAAGAAGTTTTTCATGTTAGAAAGAAATGAAGGGATCATCCATCTAAATAAAACAACAATATTAAGTAACAGTTCCAAACCACCTTTAAAGACCATCGTAGTAAGCCCAAATACGACGAACTTGGATATGGAAACTTGAACGATGCGGAAACATGCACCCACCAAATCTTCTCAGAAGATTTAGCATGGCAAATATATCAATGTATGATTATCCTCATATAACAAATTAACCTCTGAACGTGTTGCTTAATATTGTTGCATTATTCTGAGAAAGGTTTTGGGTTATTTAATACATTCAAAATCTACTGTGCTTTGACAAAGTAAAAAATGCCATGCTTCTCTATAGGAACGGATAAAATAAGTTTTCCCTCCTATTATAATGCTTTTTGTATATAATCTACAGAAAAAAGGGGACTGTTCACCATTACAAAGAAGATTCCTCAGAAGTTTTCCACTAGAGCTGGTTAAGGAAATATAAGCAAACAACCATCTAAAAGTTTAAAATCAATCATCATAAAAACAAATGCATTAAGGTAATAAAGATAAACCTAGTACAAGGTCTCAACTTTTAGTTAGATACCAACTCTTGATAAATGTAATTATGTAAATAACTTGAGACAACAAACTATTATTGACTCCGTAACAGGCTGAAGTAAGTATCGTCGCTGCTTTAGCTTTCATGTGATTAATTAACAAAAATGGAGCAATAGGTCACATATGATTAAACTAGATATACTTATTCAACTCTACAGTACTACATTCTTTCTGAATTTGTACACCAGAATTACTACATTTAGTGTTTTTACAGTGATAATTTTTGTTTTTAGAAACTAGTCATTATTTCAATTTAGAAGTAGATGCAAGGATAATGGAGCTTTCCAGAAAACTATTGGTGATATACATCAATATTTTATTTGAGGTCTTGCATTGAGGAATTACTTTGATTATTCTTTAGCACTTTAACCTTTAAGACACTTATGTGGGTTAATACTGTTGTGTGTTTTTTTTTCCTTCTTTTTCTTTCAGGCATATCTTTGAATTTACTGGAGAAAGAATTTTCTGGATACATATTGAAGTCATACCTATACGCTCTTGTTCTTTGGTACTCTGATATAAATATTTAGGGTTAAGATACATGTTGAAGGCCATCAAATTCTATAAGATATACGCAACCTTTTGCTTTAGACCCAGTCTTATAATTTCATTTTTCGTGTCATATCTAATTACTTTATTAGGATTTTCTTATCACAAATCATCTGATTGATTTTTGATTGAGGGTTGATGAAGGTGTATGCAACTGACTAGATGCTGTGATTTAGCCAAAGCTGACAATGGATTTTCCAGGTTTCAAAATCCCACAATTCTTGTTCATGAAATTATATTCTCTTTCTTTGCAGAAAGCTTCTTGAATTTTCCTGTCCAATATTCAAAGCTGAAAACAAATTTAATTTTCCTTTAGATATGAATGTGTGAGATAATATGTAATTTTCAAAGATTTTTTCTGGTGTGGTTAATGCAGTCAAAATTCCAGAAAGTCAAGGATTTAAGAGTCGGTCTTCAAAAGAGTATTTTGTGGTGTCAGTCTCATAAAGTCTTTTATTAAGAGTCTTTTCATATTCCTAGAAGAGTTCCAGAAAACTATATTACTTGTAGTTTGCATCAGACTTGCAAAGGTGGACTGTAAGCAAGATATTAAGCTCAAAATCAAAGAAAAGAAAAATAGTATGGCAGGAGCTGCAGCTTTGCAGATTTCAGCACTATATTTACCACTTATTTCTGATCCTCAACCCACTACACTTCCGTCAGCCTCCAACAATTGTAGTGTCAGAGCCTTCCTCTTCTAACTTTCATGGCTACTAGTTCTTCTACTACAGCGAGCACTAGCTTCTCATATTCTCAGAGTCAAGTTCCCATCTTTGAAGGGGAGCATTATGGGTACTAAAGTGATCAGACGAATTTTTCTTCAGCTCCCAGGACTTAAGGGAGTTGATAGAGAACGACTATGAGAAACGACGAAAGAGTGTGACAAGTTCTTCATGGACTGAAGCACAAAAGTCCCACTACAAAGAAAATGTGAAGAAAAATGCATTAGCCTCGCGCTACATTCATCAAGGTCTGAGCAGAACATTTATCCTCGAATTTTTAGCATCACCAAGGCAAAAGAAGCATCGGAGATCTTGAAGAAAGAATTTCAAGGCAATTAGAAGGCAATTTCCATTAGGCTCCAGTCACTTTGAAGGAGTTTTGACAACCTGGCCATAAGGATAGTGAATCCATTAAGGAGTTCTTCTCTAGAGTGGCTAAAATTGTTTATCAAATTAAGAGCTATAGTGGCACTATCCAAGAGAAGAAGATTGTTGAGACTTAGAAGCTTGCCTCTTAAATTCAATTTTTCAGTTGTTGCAATTGAAGGATCAAAAGATTTATCAAAGCTCAAATGTTTGATTTGATGGGCTCTCTTGAATCACATGAAGAGAGGATGCAGAAGTCATCAAATCAACCCCTAGAGCTGGCATTTCAGTCCAAAGTAAATATGTCCAGAGGAAAGTCAGAGAAAAGAGGGGGCCAGGTCCAAATAAGAGATATGCAAGGAAGAGGCCGCGGTTATGAAGGTAGAGGCCATGGTAGAGGATGAGGCCGTGGTAGAGGAAATCAGCAGCAAATATCGGGTAATTCCAGTCCTTATCGTGTTATTTGTCAAAAACCTGGCCTTGTGTCATCGGAATATTGATTTTTAGATGTAGACAGTGCAGAATTCCTAATCATTCACAAAGAGATTGTTGGCATCAAGATAAAACAGAGAAAAGTGAGACAAATTTCTCAAAAGAGAATGAATAACAAGTATTTTATACTTGTATGAATGTTGAAGGGAAGTTTGAAAAGGTTTCGTTTCTTGATAGTGGCTACAGTAGTCATATGACCAGGAACAAGGAACTTTCGTTAAGCTTGATGAAAGTGTCTCAAATCAAGTCACTCTTGGAGATGGTAAATCTAAAAGTATTTGAGGCAAAGGAGTCATCGCGGTTAGCTCCAAATCTGGTAACACAAAGGACATCCATGATGTTCTTTATGTACCAAATTTAGCCCACAATTTGTTGAGTGCTGGGGAGCTTCTTCGAAGAGTTTAGCGGGTGTTTTAACAATGAACATAAGATCATTGACAAGAAGAGTAATCTCATCATGGCAAGAGTTAAGATGACTCAAAATAGAATTTTCCCTCTTGTTATGCCACAATCTAGCAAGCCAGCATTGAATAGTGAAAGCCTTGATGAATCCTACCTATGACATCTTCGATATGGGCATCTTAATCAAGAGGGGCTGCAGTTGTTGAAGCAAAAGAATCTGGTACTTCAGCTTCCTCAAATTGGCAGAAAAGATAGAGTTTGTGAAGGGTGCATTTTTGGGATAATGCATTGCTTACCATTTCCAAAGATGGCTTGCCGAGCTAAAGCTCCTCTAGAGCTTGTGCATGCTGATATTTTCGGACCTACCAGGACTCCCTCACTTGGTAATAAAAGATACTTTGTTGATGATTACACCCGTACGATGTGGATTTATTTTATTCATAAAAATCATTTACTATTTTTATGGAGTTTAAAGCTTTTGTTGAAAGGCAAAGTGACTATCAAATGAAGACTTTGAGAACTAATCATGGTGGAGAGTTTATATTTCAGCCCTTCATGGATTATTTTAAGAAAGAATGTATTCAGAGGCAACTAACAGTTAGTCGAAGCCCACAACAGAACAGTGTCGCTGAAAGAAAGAATCGCACAATTATTGAGATGGCAAGAAACATGCTCAAAGGGAAAAGCCTTCCAAATAGCCTCTGGTTGAAGCAGTACATTCAGCCATGTATATTCTGAACTGATCTCCTGCAAAGGCTGTCTGGAATAAGACACCATTTGAGGCTTGAAATGGGAGAAATCCCATTGTAAGTCATTTGAAAGTCTCGGGTTTTATAGATTACGTCTTGAATAAGTCTCTGCGTAGAGATAAATTCGATGAAAAGGAAGAAAAAATTTTGCTCGTATGCTACAGTGATGAAGCTAAAGGCTATAGACTGCTGAATCCACAAACTAAGAAGCTAGTTGTGTCCAAAGATGCTATATTTGATGAGTTCCTTGAATGGGAATGGAATTATTCGAGTCAAAGACCAATTAGATCAGAAGATTTTGCTCCTAAAACAAATCCAAGTTTTGTCCAGCCAAATCATTCTATAAGCTAAATGTTTGTTCATCAAATACTTCATTACAAAGTCAAAATTCATATTCCAATACTTCAAGTAACAAACCAGATTCATCCAGTTCACATGAGACACCTCCTTCTCCTCCACCTTTCAAGCGATCTCAGAGAATTAGTAGTCCATCAGACTGCTATGGAGATTTCAAATGTCATGAGGCTTATGCATATATCAATGAAGCTATTGAATTTGCTTTGCTTGCTTGTGAACCACAAAAGTTTAATTAGGAAGCAAAAGATAATTGTGGAAGAAGGCGATGGATGAAGAAATGGCCATGATTGAGAAGAACAGAACTTGGGAGCTCGTTGAGCTTCCATTGGACAAAGATGTTATAGGCTTGAAATGGGTTTATAAGACAAAACTTAAAGAAGATGGAAGTATCCAAAATCACAAAAAATGTATGGTTGCAAAGGGATATGCACAACAACCTGGAGTTGATTCTAATGAGACTTTTGCACAAGTAGCACGCATTGAGACTATCAGAATGTTAGTTTCCTAGAGTTGAAAGAACTTAATGTGAAATCAGCCTTCCTCAATGGAGAGCTAGAGGAAGTTTATGAGGAGTAGCCACAAGGATATGAGTTGCTAGCCAAAGAGGACAAAGTTTATCGTTTGAGAGAAGCTCTTTATGGCTTTAAACAAGCGCCTAGATCCTGAAATAGCCGAATCGATTGCTATTTTCAGCAACATAGCTTCAATAAAAGTTCAAGTGCGCCTTCACTTTATGTGAAGATGAATGGCCAGAATTTTCTTATCATATGTCTCTATGTAGGTGATTAAATATACACAGGGAATGATCCAAAGATGATGGCAGATCTCAGAGGGTCCATGACGAAGGAGTTTGAGATGACAGATTTGGGTCTTATGAAGTACTTCCTCAGCATTCAAGTGAAGCAAGCTAAGGGAGAGATTTTTATCTCTCAAGAAAAGTATATTGATGATTTAGTGAAGAAATTTCAGATGACGAATTGCAAACCAATGACTACTTCGATTGCTACAAGTTAGAAGCTAAGGTAGAATGGAGTAAAAAAATTGATGCAAGCTTGTACAGGAGCCTGATTGGATCGTTGTAGTACTTCATTCGAACAAGGTTTGATATTATGCAAGCTGTGATCATGGTTTCAAGATTCATGAATGAGCCAAGCAACCTCCATTACGATCCCATAGAGGATTCTTTGGTATCTTCATGGTCGTAGAAAACTTGACACAAATACTTGAAAGAAAAGGAAAGTGCACTGGTTGGATACACTGACAGTGATTGGGCAAGTTCAACGGGCAATAGAAAAAGCATTTCAGCATGTGTGTTTTGTTTGGGTTCAAATGTGATTTCTTGGAGCTTAAAGAAGCAGCAAACGGTGGTTTTGCCTTCAGCCGAAGCAGAATATGCTGCAGCTACAAAAACGGCTTGTGAAGCAGTTTGGTTAAGGAGGATAATTGCAAATTTGGGCCAAAAGCAAGAGAAGCCTACGACTATTTTCTTTGACAATATGTCTGCAATTGCAATAAAAAAGCATCCTGTGTTTCATAAAAAAACAAAGCATATTGAACTTCAACATCATTTCATCAGAGACTTAGTGAACAAGGGAAAAATTCAATTGGAGTTTATCAACACCAATGACCAGCCAGCAGACAGGCCTACAAAAGCAGTCACATCTAAAAAGATTGAGAAGTTTAAGGCTCTATGAAAATTACAAATTAAGAGGGGTAATTTGTGAAATAATATGTAATTTTCAAATATAGTTTCTGGTGTGATTAATACAATCAAAAGTCTAGAAAGTCGACAGTCTAGGTTAAGAGCCAGTCTTCAAAAGAGTATAAAGTGGTGTCAGTTTCCTAGAGTCTTTATTAAGAGTCTTTTCATATTCTTAGAAGAGTTCGAGAGAACTCCATCACTTGGCATCATACTTGCAAAGGTGGATTGTAAGCAAGCTATTAAGCTCAAAATCAAAGAAAAGAAAAATAATATTGCAGGAGCAGCAGCTCTGCAGATTTCAGCACTATACTTTGTTGTTTTTTTACTACTTATTTTTAATCCTAACCCCACCATACTTCCGTCTGCCTCCAACAGAATGCTCAGATGATACATCAGAACCAAATTCAAAGGATTAGAGGATCTTAGAGAAGAGGGGAATCATCATCATTAGAAAAATGAGAAGCATCCTCGTTTTACTTTATGAGGCTTACTTAAAAGCCTTTAATTGCCTGCATTCCCATTAATCAGCGACCTTAAAAGCTATGGTTACTAGTGCCTCTGAAATGATGTCTCGATTTAAATTTACCTATTTATCTTTCAAACAAGAATTTGCAGCCATTGTCCCACGGATTTCTCACCAAAAGAAAATTCCAACCCAAAATGAAGCCAAAGCATAACATTACCCACCACCCAAACAGGAATTTAAAACAGTGTTACGTCATTAAAACTCCATATTTTTCCAACTCTAGCCATGAATTATAATTCTATGTTTCCATGATTTCACATGTATCAAAAACTTAACATGTAACTTAATGCCTAGAATTCAAACTCAAACAAAATCTTTTTTTTTTTTTGAGAAAATTGCACATAACCCCTTTCATCTATACAGTGAGTTGAACTAGACCCCTCAACTCATTTATAGCACCTAGGCCCCTCCAATTCATGACAAAGAGGGGTGTTACTTGCAATTTAGATTCCTAAAAATTGCTAAACTCCCCTCAACTAATTTATTAGCACTAAGCCTCTCTCAATTCATTAGAAAGAGGATTTTTTTTTTTTTTTTGGTGGGGGGAGGGGGGGCGGTATATGCAACTCAAGGTTGCAATTTACCCTTTTTATTTTTACAGAAACAACTGAAAAAAAGAGTACTTGGAACAGGATTTAACTATGCAAACGAAACTGCAATCCACATCATCTCAAAAAATGAAATGGGTTGTTTTCATACCTGGGCATCATCATCATCATCTTTGAGGAGAGCTAGAGCTCCAGAGACATCTGGGTCAATTCCAACAACCCATTTCCCAACACTACCCTCATCTTTGTCTTTAATCCCAGATAGGTCCGATCCCGATGATGGAAAAGGGCAGGAGAGAGAATCCAGCCAGTTCTCTTTCAGCTCCGGAGCGCCAACCCTAGCCCTAGCTTTACTCGGAGCCCTACTCTTCAGAGGAGGGATAGTGAGACTGCAGATGCTCTTGAAGCTAGGGTTAGGGTTTGGGAATATTCTGAGTTTGGAGGAGGATAGGAATCGCGATGGCCCGATTTTGATAGTGGCCATGAATGAAGAAGCACAATTGGAGGGAGAATTGACGAGCACTGGATAGGGGTTTTGTGGAGGTTTTTACTCACACCTCAGGTGCAGAGCTAATTCATAAATTAGCAGTAAATTGTTGCAGTCGTTGTTTTTAGGGTAAATGGCACTTATGCAGCCTGATGCTTCACTCTTGCAGCACTTATATATCCTAAATTATGAAACATAACAAAAAAATACTTCGAGTTGATAAAATTTTACAAGTTGGCGCCTTCTGTAAACCAATCATGAGAATATTCTCTAAATTATTCCCACATGCTCAACATATGACTAACTTGAATGCTCTTTACCCACAGAATTTACTATATTACCTACCCTTCTCTCCAAATTAAATTATTTTCATCATCTCTTCTTTTCATAGCCTCCAACTTCTTCTTCTTCTAAATCTCTTACGAGTGAAAGAAAATGAAGCCCTCCTCGTCTAGAGCTGCAAGTGGGTCATCACGCTATTTTGTTGGTGAAGAGACGGAGAGTAGGATATGCTATTGTCAATCTATTTCGTCGATGGAAATGGCTCAAACAGTTGAAAATTATAGGCTTCGATTTTTTGGTTGCCCAAATTATAGAGATGCATCCAAGTGAAATTTTTTTGAATGGAAGGATCAACCGTTCCCTTCCAAGCTCAAGCTGTGATTAACAAGTTTTTATGTGAAAAAGATGTCGGTAAAGAAGAACTAAAGAGTGAAGTTGGGGGAAAATTAAGAAAATTTAGAGAGAAATTGAGAGAGAAAAAGTTGAAATTGAAGATTAGAGAAAACAAGTTAATGGAGAATGAAGATGTTCTAAGAGGTAGAGAAAGAGATTTGAGGGAATATGAGGTATATTTGAGAGAGAAAGCGGGAAAAATGAAGAAATTTTTTATCTTTATTGTTTTAGTTATGGTATTTTATGTTGTGATAGTGAACAAACTTAGTTGAAGTTGGATGATGTTGTAATATGGTGCTTTATCTAATTATGTAGTTTATGTGTAATTGAACTATTTATGAAGATATGAATTATGTTCATGTTTATCATAATTTTGTAATATTTTTATTATAAAAATATTTCTTGATTTTGCAATAATTAGGCTTGAATTTTATCATAATTTTGATTGCATTAGGCTTGAGTTATGCTTGAATTATTATCATATTTTTGCATGATTTTGCAATAATTTTACCATAAGTTTTCTTGAATTTTGCCATAATTTTGCTATAGTATTGCCATATGATACTTTGTATGAAAATACAACAAAAATCAATAACCATATGCACGCAACACATGTATTCCCTGTCGATATTGCTGAAACAAAAACATTTATAACAAGAACATGTATTCACTGTCGATCTTGCTCAAACAAAAATATTAATACTCAAAACCATATCTCAACAATGGTTCCATATGTTCACAACACATGTATCCCTATAACATCAATATAACCATCCAAATTCACCAAATATAATACAACCAAACCATAGTGCATCCATACACAATGTTCAAACACATGAGCATCTATAGACAAATATTTGAGTTTACAAAACAAATTTAACTTGAAGCAACAACACCTCATGTGACTAAGCCATGCAAAAGTGAAGTAAAACCATACAAAATAGAAAATGAGTTGCTGCCATAGCTACAAGCATTTGATTATTGGACTCCACTATTCTTTCATTCACCATTCTTATCTTTATTCTGAGCTACTATAGCTTCAAGTTGATCATAAAGACTTTGTATTACGAATTTTGTCAAAATTTGGAAAATATTTGGTGTGTGAGCTTTAAGTGGAGTGGCGGCTTTTCTAATAGGCAACTTTTACCTTTTGATTGATTGAGAGATTGCTGGAAAAAATCTCCCTTGAGCTAAACTTGGTTGGCATGCTTGTGTAGTGGCATTATTAGGAGATGTAGCCTATGAGAAATGACTTGAGTAAAAAGGACTACTACCTTGCATTCTTTGTGTCTCCTTCCCTAATAAACCACCATTGCCCTTATATCCCCCTTCAGTAGTAGCAATTGGATCCATAATGATTTTCCCAGCTTGCAAAATAGATGAGTTAGCCTGCAATTCAATATACAATGTTACTGCATACACATAGGATTGTGAATTGCATTTATGGAGAAAATTGAAAAGGATTACCCATTTTGAAGTATCCATATTGGTAGATAGAATGAACCTTGCATTGATCTTTCTCACTATGAACTTTTTTCTCCTCACAAATGATTCTTGTGCATGCAATGCTTGTTCAAGTGGGGTTTATTTACCTTCAAGAACTGAAAAAAGAGAGCAATTAATATAATACTTGAGTGCTAATTATCCTATTAACTCAAAAGTAGCCAAATTTAAATCACATTGGGAACAATTAATTAATTTGATTAACCTTGTTAGCATCTTGTGCACCACCTACAGCCATTATGACTTGGTCCTATATAGTAGATATATGGTTAATTGCATTAGTGTTAATTGATAGCAAAAAGTGTAAATCAATTGCACATAAAGTGTTGATGTCATAGTTCTCAACAACAGGTTAAGTACAGATTTTGTAGGGTATTAGGGTCCCTTAATCTCCTTTGGTGGCTAAGCCCCTAATAGGAAGCGAGTCTTGCAAAATTGCAACACATTAGAGGATCGGAGTTAGGTTCTCCGGTGATTCCTCCGACGATCATGTCAATTACAATCTGGAGGGAATCAAGGAACTGAATAAGTTCTAAGTCTAAGTGTACAGAAAATTGCATTCACCTTGGTTAGTAGGTAATGAGTCTATTTATACCCAACTGAAGGGGGTGTTCGTGTAACTTTGGCCGAGTCCAGGCAGATAACTGAGTCAGCAAATACTCTACAGGTGTCGAGTGTAGATGAGATGAGTCACATTGTGATTAATGCAACGATGACAGATAGCTTAAGGTGCTTAGGTGGTTTGGTGAGTCATGGAGACTTTCGGGACTAGAGCAATGATGATTCATCTAATGTGATGATGACTGGTTGTAGGCGAGGAGTTCAAGGACAAACCTCCTCTCGACTCAGCTCTGTGAGTGGGTCAACAAAGGACGCCTTCTACCTCAGTCTTGGAAACTGGCTGATAAGTACCGCCTTTTTAGTCAGCTTTGAAAGTTCTCAACCCGCCTTGTAGGAAAATAAGGTGGAGTGAGATCCGAGTTAGGACGTCTCTCGACTCAGCCCTTCTTGGAAAGGGTCGAGTGTTGAAGCTGCTCAGTCGGCCTGCCTACGGCGAAGTCGATTTGTTGATTAGTTAACATGGGACATGTATCGACTCTTGGCAGAGCATTAGCACTTAGGTTATTTGATGACATAATGCTGGCCCCTTTCGCTAGAACTGGGGTGGTCGAGTTTGAGTGAAACTGAACTGTCACTGGTCAGGTCACGAGGTGCATTTATGGGGGGTTGCTGAAGGGTCACTTCTGATGTGATGTTTATGACGTCGAAGAAGATCTTGTGTTGCCATCGCCTCAGTTCTTCAGCGAGGATTGCGGGCTAATCAAGTCGAGTGGCACTTCAGTCTTAGAGCGGTTGCCTCAAATTCTAGGATTGATCCCAGCCATCCGTCAATAACTGGGTCGGTCGTTGTGATGTCGACACGTGGTGACTCCTCTGCTTATAAATATATGGTCGTTCTCAGATGGGGAAAGTTTACTTTCTTCTAAAAACCCTCGAAATTCCTTCTACGGTGAGCGATTTTCGACCATTATTTGCATTCTTCTCCGACGATCACCAACTTAATGGCATCTTTGTCTTCAATGGCTCGGAACGAGGCTCAGATCAACCACATTTAGAAGTTCCACTCGAAGGTGCAGTCAGCTTTCTAGAGACTTATTATGAGAAGTTCGATATCCCTAGGGCGTTCACCCTATCGGCGTTGGCGCGTACGCAGGTTGTGTTCGACCATGGTGGCAACATAGCTAAGGTGTATCTCAAACACATGGAGAATGGCCTGCGTCTGCCACTCCACCCCTTCCTGAGCTGTGTCTTCGGAGCTCTGGGAGTTTCTCCATCACAGATGAAGCTGAACTCCATCGCTACTCTGGTGGGGTTTGTGGTTATCTTTGTAATCGGCTAGGAGTCGAGCCGACTTTGAGAATCCTCAGCCACCTCATCTGTGTGAAGGTAAATCAGCAGGAGGGCCATTATTACATCTAGATCTTAAGGGTCACAAAATTGTCTCCAATGCCCTCGAATCCAACAAGGATTGGAAAGAAAAGATTTGTGTGGGTCTTTGGAGGTGATGCCATCGTGGCCTGATCCTTGTGGCCTGAGATCAACAAAGATGTACTGAGGCCCGGTCTATTGTCGAACGACGAGAAGCGTTCGCTCGACAAGATCAGGTCGTACACTGGCTCCCGTCAAAGTGAGAGCCTCTTTGATAACTCAATATTATGAGTTGTCAGCATCTCTTCAGTTCCCTAACTGAGGAGGATGAGACACGATCGACTATGTTGGCGCTAGGCTCAGAGGAACCTGAGACGGTGCCAGCAGCTCCACTAGCTCAAGCCCGGGGAGGGCCCTCGGTGAGACCAAAGAAGCGTCTCCACTCTGACTTGGCCCCTAAGGAGGCGGAGAGGGTACATGCCAATGTGGAGGAGATAGCAGCTCATCTGGCTGGGTCCAGTTCTACCATTGTTCAGGCCGAGGGGTCTGAAAAGAAAAATAAATGGATGAGGAAGGTGGGCAGCCAAGGCCCTTCTAGGAGTGTTGAAGCTCCTAGAGACAAGGCTAAATCCGCGATGGAGGTGGGCACACCCTCTACTACTCAGAGGGATATAGCGAGCCAACCACCAGACGAGATCCCGCTTCCCTAGGAAGCTGTAAGGGACGATGCTCCTACCGTTGCTACCCAAGAAGCTTCTATGGCCCCACCTCCAGAGGTCATCGTTGTCGACGACGGGTCCCCTACTAGAGAAAGGGGGACTGAGATCACCACGGCCGAGTCCAAAGAGGTTGAGGCTTCAGCAGAGAGGGAGGCGGCCCCTGACAAGCCTGATGAGTAAGCCCATCGGCATGGAAAGAACACAGCTGCTAAAGGGGCGTCCCCTACTTGCGGATTCAGATGGCCTTTCCCCCCACCACATTGATGAGCTCGACGCAGAGAAATGGGGGAGAATGAATATTCTACTGGTGGGGTCTTCTAGAGTCGGCCCCCACTAGGACAAAATAGATCCATCTGAAGAATTCAGATTCGATCCTAGGCGGCATTTTGGCAAGAGAGGGTCAGTCCTGGAGTCTCGACTTACCCAGACTAGGGCTCTAGTGCAGTTCTTCTTGCCTCGGGATGATGAGATCCTTGCGGCCATGCTGGATATCAGCCTCCACTAGTCCCTCAAGGGCTATATGTTTTGAGTGGCCTTGGTAGAGCAAGAATTGTTTGGTCAGTTCGAGCATGTGCAGAACCTCTACCTCAAGCTCCAAGAATAGTTAGAAGCTCGGAAGGCAGCCCATGATACGACTCTCCTAAAGTTGGCTGCCAAAGAGGATGAGCTGGCAGCCTAGAGAAGAGGCGAGGGCAAATGGCGTCAGTAGGTGGAGATGGGAGACAATATGGTCAAGGGCCTGAAGACTTTTAACAGCAAGAAGTCAACCGAGATCAGCAAGCTCCAAGAAGACCTCAGCCATCTCGAGCATGAACTCTGTGAGCGGGATGAGAAGATAAGATACTTGACTGAGGAGGTCGAGGTCAAAAGGCGGGAAAGTGCTGATGCCTACGAGCAAGCTCAGTTGGCTTGCCAAAATGCCGAAACTCTGTAGGATCAGCTAAAGGAGAAGCAGATTGTAGGCATCAAAAATTGCTGAGGAACCCCAAGTGTGACTTAATCGTAAGGACGTCAAAGAACGAAACTATCGAGTTCTAAGGAATCCAACCACAAAGGCGAAATCAGTGCCCAAAGCATCTTGTTGTACCACGCCACTGGCGCGGCATCTTTACATGTCGTGCTCAATATGAGATATTAACCATGCCTGAAATGTGCTCTTAAAGGGTCCCATTAATGTTTGTGGGGCCCGTTTGACTTTTTCAAAATGGAAAGAGACGTTTAGCCACGTTAGTGGGTGGTTACACGCTGGGAATAAGCCCACTAAGCATGAAATGAGGGTATTTAATTGTGCCTAAAATGGAGGAATAACGATTACATTGGTGCGCGACAGTGTTGAGCGAGACAGCCACTGCTGTCGCGCCAACGGCGTGATAGTTCTATGCACGACACGACAAAGTGTCGCACCCACTACACATGTAACCCACGTTCTTTTCAGCAGTTTTTCCTCCTGAAGACTATAAATACCCCCCCTACACCCACTGGGGAGGGGGATCGAGATTTTGGAGGTCAAAAGAACTCAGAGCTAGAGCTTGGTGGAAAGAAAAGAAGATTAAAAACTTCAAGAGATCAAGAACTTCATCCACGTGGAGATT
>JBAKGM010000233.1:17276517-17287939 GCA_037177215.1 Asparagus racemosus
AGATAATATATAGCTTGCTTGTGACCGTCGTCATTCTTTTGAGTAAGAAGTGCTCCCAAAGAGTGATCCATAGCCCTGACGTAAATAAAAAAGGTTTACCTAAAATCAGTGCAGCTAGGACAGGCGGTTTTGTGAGATAATTCTTAATCTCATCAAAAGCTTTTTGACAGGCAGCGTCCCAAATGAATGAAATGCCTTTCTTCACCTCTGAAATGGTTGACATTTTCGAATAGGTTGGATATGGACCTGTGGATGTAGGCTAGTCACCCTTACAAATCTCTGAGTTCTTTAAGATTTCTCAAAGGTGGCATCTCTTGGTTGGCTTTCACTTTGTCAGGATCGACGTGTATCTCTTTGAATGTTACTATAAACTTGAGGAATTTACCTGAAGATACCCCTAGGAAAGACTTGGTAAGGTTCATCTTGAGTTGATGTTTTCTCATGATTTCAAGCACCATCCTCAAGTCATTGACATGATCTTGCTTGTGATGACTCTTAATTGCAAGGTCATTGATGTAGCACTCCACCATCTGGCACAAATGTTCACGAAAAATCAAGCTCATTGCGCGTTGATAGGTTGCTCTAGTATTTTTCACACTAAAGGGCATCACTATATAATAGATACCCCCAAAGGTGTTATGAAAGCTATATGCTTCTGATCATCTAGGTGCAACTTAATCTGGTTGTATACGAAGAAACCATCTATGAATGACATCCTCTCAAATCCATATGTATTGTCAACCATGACATCTGTGATAGGGAGGGGGAACTCGTCATTTGGACAAAGGAGGTTAAGATCCCTGAAGTCGATATAGATCTGGATTTTACCATTTTTTGTTACCACAACAATGTTGGCCAGCCAATCCTGATGTTGTTCTTCATGAATGAACCCGCATTCGATGAGTTTATAGATTTCTTTCTCGAACTGCTCCATCAACTCGGGACGGAAGCGTCGTTATTGTTGCTTGATGGGCTTAACATTAGGGTCAATGTTAAGGTGATGTATGACCACATTAGGGTCCAACCTAGATGTGTCTTCGTAACTCCAGGTGAAGATGTCAATGTACTCTCGAATGAGAGTTATGAGTTCTTCTTTCTTAGTGAGTGATAAAATTTCACTAATGATGATGGGTTTGGGATTGGCTTCATCACCTATGTTGATTTGGATCACTTTATCTTCGGTGGGTGGTTCGCTAATTTCAAAGCGTGATTCCCCTTATGCTCCAAGATGTTTCACCCACAGAGGTCCTTGAGATCTTCAAACACTTCGGATTCATCAAGATCCATGGTTAAACTATACGAAATCATGTTAACTGTGAATTCATCGAACCTAGCTCCAATGCTGATGTCAAAATCCCAGCTAGACATGTTTGAAAAGCTACTTAAAAAATCATCAGACGCTGGTTCTATTTGTAAGTCAGCTTCTGGGAAAATGTACCCAAGTCCATGTTTAGTTCGATTATAATAATCGAAGGCCTCTTCTCCTCGTATGAAGGGGATTAGAAGAACTCTCAGCCCTTGATTGAAGTTCAATCCTTGTTTTACTATGAAGTCATACCCATTTTTGCTATTATATGCCGAGATTACTAGCTATAATGAGAGAAATCTAGTACTCCTTCAACTTCATCATTTAAACTTAATAAATATGGTCATGGCTCGACTTTTCCAAAAATGATAGGATTTCGGATGCCTCCTTTAGCTTGAAATGTAAAGGTAGCATATTCTAAGCCATCTAGCTGTTGATGAGTTAGATAAGATTCATTCATAGGCAAGTACAAAGTTGAGTCTAAAGCTAGCCTAGACAACAGAGCTTCGACTCTTGGGCTTTTATACTCAAAGCCTAAAGAATAGTCATAAGCAAACTCGACTTTATCATTAAAGATCTAGTTGCCCTGATTTTTGGCTGACTGGTTGGTACATGGTTCTTCGAGGGTAATTACAAGTGCCTCCATTTCTCAGATTGGATCCTCATTTAGATCTGGTTTGTTATCTACTGCATTACTGATGTCCTCATCATCGGCAAGAGTAATTTCGATTGTATGATTATCATCATACATGAGAGAGTCAGTAAAGTAATTCACCACCCCCTTGAAGGGATGCTTTTCAGCATCAACCTTTTGTAGAACCCCCTACTTAATAGATATACTTAAAGCATTGATGAACTATCAATGGGACGATCACGTTGGAATACATCCAAGGTCTTCTAAGGAGCAGGTTGTAACGTGTTTTGACGTTGATGATATAACAAGTGACTTTAGTCTTCAAGTTACCAATCTGACACTTGAGTCGGACTTTCCCGAGTGATCGGCTACTACTAGAGTTGAATCTGAAGATGGTAATAGTAGTTTTTGAAATCTTGTAAAGGGGATGCCCAAGAAGCTAAGGACCCTTCGTGGGATTATGCTTAAGGTAGACCCTGGGTCAATGTGAATCCTCTTGACCTTCGCTGACCTTACATATCTAGTATAATAGAGGGGTCGGTTGTGATGATGATCTTTAATAAACATATCATCCCTAGTGAAGGTAATGCAAGGCATCTATTGTTGGCATTGATAGTACTGTTTATATTCTTCATCCTAGGGAGGCTCGGACATATGAGCGAGAAACATCTCGCTATCATCTAGACCTTCTTTCAAAGCCTCTCTCATATCCTTAGACAAATAAAAAAGTTCGAATAAGGTTATATGAGCCAGGATGTTAGCTAACTAGGCCATGATATCATACTGGAGTGGAGCCTTGGAATCAACTGTAGGATGTTGCAATATTTTGTTGAATCGAGTCTCCTTTTGCTTGACCAGTTTGAGTTGTTTGGAGGGTCCCAACTGACCATAATTCTTTAGATAATCTTTGTTGGATCTCGTCCCTATCATGACAATTCTTTCCTCCTCTGAATCTGTGAGTGAAGAGATTTGCAGAGATTCCTCTTCTATGATGGCAGAGATGACATTACAAAATTTCATCTTGTGTTTACCCTTCAATTTTGATTTTGGAAGAGTCCAGTGTTCATCTTGGAGAAGGTCGGGATGAACCTATGTCATTTCTCCCTTTGCCGTAGTAAGAGGGACCAAGTCTTAGTTTTGTTGATTTTGTTGGTCATAATTGACCACTTCCATTCTCGCAGTGGAAATGGATACAACTCCATCTTGAGTCTATATTTCTAGTATAGACCAAAACTAAAGGGTTACCATAGTAGCAGTGATTTTCTTCTGTTCAGGTCAGAGCTTGAAAATTCTCAAGTCGAAGAAAGTTTATATTTTATCCTTGAGGATATAACAGTTCTTTATTGGGTGTCCCAATATTTTGTGATAGAGACAGTAATTGGGATCATCAGTCTTTCTAATCTCCTTTGGGGTGTTGAGCTTCAGGAAGTTTTAACCGATTACCCTTGTTGATGACATGGAAAACGACCACTGTATGCTCGTCTTTGAAGGAATAGTGCGTTGAGCATTTTTCTAGGCTCCTTCTTCTGGTTGTCGGGCTTTTTAACCTCAATCGCGAAAGTCTCCTTAGCTTTTGACTAGGACGATGGTCCCTGTTTGTTCTTTACCCCTTTTTAATTCTAACGGGGATCAAACTTGTTGAATCATTCTGCCAATTTTTCTGCGATCTCGGCTTACTCCATTAGGTCTTTCCAGGTATGAGCCTTGATGACACCTATATGGGCTTCGACACGGCTCAGGAAATTGTGCCGACATGTCTGATGTAGCATCGGCAATGGCATATCCTGGTAACGCAAGCTCAAATTACGGAATTGCTCGATGTAATCTCTGACTGAGTCATCACATCTTTGCCTTTCAGAAAGAAGTCTGGCCATGGTCACATCAGATTGTTCCTCATAGAATTGAGAGGAACTTAGATTTTAGATCAGCTCAGGACTTCATTGACCCTTCGGGGAGCTTTTGGAACCAATCAAAGGCAACCCCTTGCAGAGTGCCAATAAAACGTCGCGCCTTAATGGCGTCATTCCCTACTATGTTCCCTGTTTGTTCATGAAAGTAGTAGATGTGTTTGTTCAGATAATCTTTACCATCAAACGTGTGTAATGTTAGCGCCGTAAACTTTATTAGATAAGGAACAGAATCCCATTTGATGGGATAAGGTTGAGTAATCCCAACCTTCTTTAGCTCTGTGCGCTGTGTGAGAGCGTTGAGCTGATTTTATAGGTCCTCGAGGGCCTTTGCCTCCTGACTTGGTTTAGGGGCTGCTGATGATTCCTATCCAAAATGATCAAAATCTACATCTTCTTGATGCGTTTGTTCTTTCTCTTGGGAAAATTCGATAATTGGTCGTTTCCCTTTCGAAAAACGTGGGCGTGGTTGAGAAGCTCCCATAAATTGACCAAGCATCTTTTTTAATCTCTCGAATTGCTCTTCTGAAGCTTTTCTTTGGGCTTCTATCTATTGGAGGAGATATTCTTGCTCCATCAAATCTACAGTCCATTGCTGCTCTTGACTCGAGCTAGGAGTAGCATTTGACACTATAGCAGAATTAGCATCACTAATGATGGGTTGGTTGACTTGAAGCGGAGCTCGTGGTGCACGTGCTTGGAGGAGAGAGTAGTCAAATGGGATTGCCACCCTTTGCCTTGATTTAGTGTGATGGTACTTACTGTTAGTTTTTGGCAATATGCTCCTGATGTCAGGAGAATATCTAGGACTAGAAGGACTGTTGGCATTTTCTTCTTCTCCTTCAGAGGCAATGCTAGTCATATTGACCGTGAACTCTTGAAGATTATTATTACCCTTTTGGGCACATTATCGTCTTTTAACCCTAACCTCTAAAGGCTCAGGATTTTAAGTAAGGTGACTAAAGACTAATTCCTTTTTAGGAATAGCTTTACATTGTCAATTCTTTTGAACTGCTGTAACTACTTCTCTCAGAGTCGCACAATACTGGCATCGGCGTGATCTCTTCAGATATAGGAACTCTCTTAAATCAGTAGGAGTTTCAAGTTGATTTGCGTCAACTTCACCACTTTGGGCTTTAGTGTGCGAGCGTCGCCTGTGAGGACATTGTTTTGACCTTTGCTTAGCGTGGTAAGATGAATTATGATTAGTGGATCGTATTCTCTTGAGGGTATTTTGGTATGGGGATAACCCCCTTCATTGCTTCTGTTGAAGAAACAAAGCGAGCATTGCGAGATTCTTTAAAGCGAATCTCCAAATGGGTTCTGTACTGATGTCCAAAATCAGAAGATGTGTGAACGACTTGGCCCTCTGTCGTAGTGAGGATGATACTTCCTCGCTTGAGGTGAAGTTCGTTTGACTTCCAGCGAAGCTCAAACTGTTTTTGGTGAGATTCGCCTTGACACATGTGGGGGTCAAATTTGACCCTAGTTTCACATTACAATGAATTTTGCGGTAGCTCCTAACGGTAGGCACCGACTATTGGTTAGAGGAAATGAATTCCTTGAACTTCACTTAGTCAAATTCAATGAGCAGTGATTCAGGAAAAGACCTAAGGGTCTTGGTGTTGGACTACAGCACAATTATCTCATCGGAAGAGAAAGAAGTCCCCAGCAGAGTCGCCATCCTGTTTCTGGTCTTTTAAATAGCAACTAACACAGATTACAATTCAAAGATTGCAATTGAAATACCAAAAATTTATAGGGTTGGGTTCTTTTTCGTGTGCCGATGGAGTATTGATCTTGTACTCCGTTGACGGTCTGACTAATGCGATGAGTCTCTTGTTTGTTGATGATTTCTGATCTCTTGGAAGATAGCATAGTCTTCTCCGAATGAAGGAATGCCAAATAAAACCAAATGGCAAGTTCGTGCGTATGCTCTGTGTGTTCAATGATCAACTTCCCTCCTCTTATAGGCTAAGAGAGAGAGAGAGAGAGAATTAGTGTCATTAATTGTGGATTAAGTGGCCATTAATTTAGGAGATAGTGTGAGAACAATCATTCCTTAAAAATAGCCCTCAAAACATTTAACTAGTGAAGTTCGCCTAATAGTTTCATGGGTGAAGTTCACTAGAAGAGTTTGAGCAAAATCCGCTGAATGGGGGTGGGCCCTTTCCTTTAGATCGTGAATGATGCGGCCCACTTGGGTATTTCTAGGCAAAATTCACATATAACCAAGTTAGCGAACTTCACCGATGAGTTCAAATTTACCACAGAGTACGACTCATGACTTGTTCGACTCGATGATGTCTTTCAACTCGACCCAAAGTTTGAATTGGAAGTTGACCCACTCTTGACTCGGTTGGGTCGGATTGAGGTAAGCTGTGTGGCAAAGTTCGTATGTTCTATTAGACGAGCTTCTCTATACCTTGTTGTGGGCTTGAGTGGGCCCATTTAAAGTATTTAGCCCATAGGCATTTACTTCTTAAATCCAAGCTGAACATTAGCCAAGAAAATATATTTTAACTATCTACAAACCATTGTTATTAGAGCCTATAGTAATCCAGCTAGCATCACTATACCCCTCTAGAATAGGAGAGAATCTACCATAATGTAGCGTAAGAGAAACTGTTCCCTTTAGATAGTGAAGTATCCTATCTAAAGTCTTCCAGTGAGTCCTATTTGGATAGCTAATGCATCTACTCTTTAACATAGTGTATAAAATATCTAGTCTGATTCAATTTGCAAGATATATTAAGCTCCCAATTATTTGGGAATATCTCAACTGAGATACAAAGACCCCATTTGCATTCTTGTAAAGAGTCACTGAAGGATTGTACAAGGTTTTGACGGGTTTACAATTCTTATAGCCAAATTTCTTAATAATCTTCTCAACATAGTGAAATTGAGAAATTACTATGCTCTCAGCTAATCTAATCAGTTTAAGGCCTATAATCATGTCAACAACACCCATATCCTTTGTATCAAACTTACTACTCAAGAATGCCTTAGTCTCATTAATTATTCTAATGTTAGATCCAAACAGCAGTTAGTCATCAACATAAATACACAGAAGAATACATAAATCACCTCTTACTTTACTATAAACACACTTATCAAACTCAACCATATTGAAACCAAAGATTTAACCAGTTTACATACTTTCCTTTCATTGCCAGGGGCTACAAATCCCTCAGGCTAATCTATATAAATCTCTTCTTTTGGGAAACCATGAAGGAAAGTAGTTTTCACTTCTATCTGGTGGATAGTGAAATGATGTATGAAAGTCAATGCAATAAGCATTCTGATAGTAGTCATACGAGCAATTGGAAAGTATGTGTCAAAGAAACTAATTCCTTCTACTTGTTTGAACTTCTTGGCAATAAGTCTGGCCTTAAACTTTTCTATGGTTCCATCTAATTTTAGTTTTCTTTTAAAGATCCATGTAGTGACAATTGTCTTGTAGATAGGAGGAAGATCAACTAATTCCATGTGCCACTAGAGACAATAGAATCCATCTCACTTTTGATAGCATTCTTCCATTGCTTTGCCTCTTTTGAGGCTATAGCAACTCGGTAGGTAGTAGGATCCTCCTCGATATTATAAACGACAAAATAGAACAATTGTGTTGATATCTATGCCGGAGATTTCAGACTTAATAACTAAAAATCTCAACGCATAGGTGCTTTCAATATAACCTATAAAGATAGCATCTATAGCCTTCGGTCATAGCTTTTTCCTTTTGTATATTGGGATTAGTACTTTTGCAAGACACCCCCACACTTTGAGGTTTGAAGCTAGTCTTTCGACCTCTTCAAAGTTCGAATGGGCTACTATCCTTATGTTTTTTAGGAATTCTATTCAAAATAAGACAAGTCATATTCAAAGCCTCTCCCCACATATATTTAAGAAGTCTAGAACATTTAAGTAGACTATTTATCATCTTTTAAAGTTTTATTTTTCCATTCTGCAACACCATTAGACCGAGGAGAATAAGGAGCATTTTCCTCATGCATTATGTCAAAAGATTGACATAGAAGAGTAAATTGGTTCGAGGTATATTCTCCTCCTCTATCAGATATTAAGCTTTTAAGTTTCTTACCAGTTTGAGTTTCAGTGTCATTAATAAAAGTTATAAACTTTTCTTTAGCCTCACCTTTAGTTTTAAGCAAGTAAACAATACAATAGTTTGCTATAGTCATTGATAAAGGTGATAAAGTATTTCTTTGTGTCTTTGGTCAAAACACCATATTCACAAATATAAGGATGCACTTAATCAAGCAATTCTGAATTCCTATTAGCAGAATGAAAGGGTTCCCTTGTTTGTTTGTTTAAATTAATCATTTGTCTTACAGAATCAAACTAACAAGATAATCAGAAATAGAAAGTTTATTTAATTCAAAAATAGAAACATGTTCTGCTCTAACTTTATATATTCTATTAGAATAATAACCTTTAAAAATAAAAGATCCAAAATGTAGCATGACTATTTTATTACATTTAAAAGAAAACTCATAACCCTCAACTAAACATGAATCACTAATGATATTACGCCGAACAGAAGGAACATGGTGCACCTTGTGTAATGACAGGACTCCCCCTAAAGGAAACTTTAGGTCCACTCATCTATATCCTAACAACTTGGCTACAGATGAGTTCTTCTTCGTCACGGTATTTCTAGTTGTAGGCTGATAAGACACAAACAATAATTTATTAACACAAATGTGTACATTTGCACTAGTGTCTACTAACCACTCATTGGGTTCATTAATAGATATTAGTTTGGAGTTAATAGAAACATACCTTTTCATAGAATCAGTAAGCTCAATCATAATCATGTTAACCTGAGGCAGACTAGCGAACCCTAGATTGGCTTTAGTTTTCTTGTTAGAAAAAACTTTAGCCCAATGTTCAAATTGTCCACAATTCCAACATGGTTTGTCTGCTTTTGATTTTTTTGGGGATCTTAACTGTAGCCTTTTATTTTGTCATTAGGTTTTCCATTAGGTTTGTTCTCATACTTTTTTCCAAAAGTTATAACATTTTCTTTGAGTTAGTGTTCAACGGGCACAATATATTTCTAATTCTTATGCTCTTCTTCTGTAGCGATGGCAATCATAAAGTCATCAAGATTTATCTTTTCCTTTTGATACTTGAGAGACATACTGAAGCTCTGCCAAGCATGATGAAACTTCTCGATGATTGCCATAACCGAAAACTTTTCAGGAAGCTCCAGTTCAGCTTCTCGAAGAGCATGCAAAATGAATAGAAGCTCATGTGCTTGTTCTGCCACGGACTTCCCCTCAACCATTTGAAATTTCAAAAACTTGAACACAAAATGCTTTTTAAGACTGAGGTCTTTAGTATTGTATTTTCTATCTAGTTCATTCCATAGTACCTTTGCAGTGACCGAAGAAGAATAATAGATATCGAAGAATACACTGGACAAAGCCAACAAAATGCACCCTCTGGATATTTGATCCTTCTCCATCCACTATGTAATTTTCTCTGCACTATTAGGATCATTTTCATCAAGTTTTGGACATTCCGAGACCATCATTGCCAACAACCCCTTTGTCGTTAGCCATATCTTCATTCCTTGTTGACAACGTTTGAAGAACTGACTCGTGAACTTCTCTAACATACCAAATATGTCCATCTTGGGGGGGCAAAGACACCAGAACCAACTCTTAAAATAGAAGACATAACTTTAGATAATAGTTTCTTCAAGATTGTTAGGAAATAAGCAAATATGTCAGATCTATTACAGATTTACCAACGCAAAATAAACCACATAGGAAAACAAATAAAGAATAACAAACTATAAGAAGATGAACAATGATATATAATTCGCTAAGGAATACTCTACAGAAAGCTAAATTTGATAAGGAATAATGTGCAGTTGCGTTGAATTTGCATAGTACTTCTGAGTATGAGATGACTATAATTCTTAGAAACACGCTCTTCTGTTGAACACCACGATTGCTACTTCAATTCATGGGCTCTCCAAAACTAGCAACTAAGGAACAAGTATAAGAGGATTGTGTAAGAAAACCAAGAGAAGATTTTGATTTTTGGGGTGTTGTATTGAGTAGAGGAGACTCTATTTATAGGGACTCTGGTCAGCTGAGGGATCAGACAGAACAATGAATGATATTAAAGACATTAAAAATCTTTAACTCTCATTCAAAACTAGAGTGAAGTGCTCGTAACATCTGCGCCAGCTCAATTTGGCACATACAAAATGAGCACGGGCCAGCACAGCAAGATAGCCAATATGTTATTCGAACAACTTTGTCACACCAAATATAACACTTATGTAATTAAAAACAGAGTAAATTGCATTAATTAGTCAACGTGGGACTAATATTCACACATTACTAATTAAGCATAAATTTTCATCTATGGAATTCGACCATATAAATGGTATCTTTCCTAAGAGCATGGTAAATAAATCCTCCATTTATTCATTTATATCAGCAACACTACCGCGTATGTGGCCTATGGCAATGGTTCGTAGGTCACGGTTCAAAACCGTCTCAGTTCGGACCTAATACAACAGTTTGGTGGCGGTTTGAACCGTTGGCATTTGGTGATGCACAACTCTTTAGGTAAAACCATTGCGCTAGCTTTGGAATGCAATCGGATATACCATAATGGGCTATTAACACACTTTAGGCTTGTTATTTGGTCATCGACTCTCTGGCTTCCTCTTGCGATATTTTCCTTTTAGGAAACCCTAAACCACTAGCATCATTCCTCTACCATTATCAAGCTACTAACAGTTGTGCCTCCGCCATCGCATCTCGCGCCCACTCCAAAACCCTAACCTTAACTCCCCTCTGCGGCGGCATTACTGGTGTCTAGATCTGGGCTCTGCACACATCCTCATCAGTGTGCTTTGTGTAGGCAGCGGAGATTGTGGTGGAGATAGATGGCCAGGGTTGGGAAACGACTGTGGATCTGCGTCATCATTGGGCGAGGGACCCTTATATTTGGAGAAGAAAATCAGTCTCCTCAATTTCATCATCAGGATGCACGAGCGGATGCTCAAGCAGGTTAGGGTTCTGGAACTTTAATCCTTGGTTCTTGTTGATTGTCCAATTGGTTTCTAGGGTTTCATTTTAGGATTCATGAATGAGGACTTCATGTTCTAAATGCAAACCTAATAATTAGAATTAGCGATCTAAAGAAACAATTTGATTGTAGAAATTTAGAGTACATGTGGTTCTCCTGATAAAGTAACAGAAAGTTTCACCTGGGAAAAAAGAGAGATCTTTTAGGTTGTGTTTGGTTTGACGGATATGGAGAGAAAAGAAAAGGAAATAGAAAGTGTAAAAAAAGGAAAAGAGAAAGAAAGGAAAATAAGATTCTTTTTGTTGTTTGGTTAGTTAGAAAATCATAAAGAAAATTGGAAAGAAAATGATAGGAAAAGTAATTTCTTTTGCTTGGTTACTCTTTTTTGAAAGTCAAGTAGAAAATAGAAGCTAAGGTACATTAAACCATAAATCTTATTTATTGAAATTAATTAACTCTATTTTAAATAATTTACCATATAATTTTTTTAAGTTTTCAAAC
>JBAKGM010000233.1:17304064-17314814 GCA_037177215.1 Asparagus racemosus
GGGGGGTGGAAAGTTTACCCCCCCCCCCCCCCCCCCCCGCGCACCCCAACCAAACCCCACCCACCAAAAAAAAAAAAAAAAAACACAGACACACACACAAAACAATTCTTAGGATGTTCCTTTTTTCTGTTAGTTGTTCATCTGAAATTTACCTTCCATCATTCAAAAACTAATGACGTTAGGTTGGAGGATATTTTAACTCAATGTGGTAGAATTAACTGTATGTAAAATACTTGAGTTATATTGTGTTTCTGATCCTAGTCATGTGAAAATCGATTTCATTGCCTGATTTCATCTGATAAGGATCCAATTATTGAAGTATATTTTCCGATGGCCAGAAGGATTAAGCCGAAATGTAATTATTTGGATTAAATATAGGTTAATTGTAGATATGCCCCTGTACCCATGGGGAATCACCAAATATTATCCATAAATCATTTTTCTTAGTATTTAGACCCCGATACCCAAATGGAATAATACTAAAAGAGGTGAATGAATATTTTGCATGAGAGACTTAAGAGGGTTCTCTGATTTCAATGTGAATAAACCATTCATAGAACATGTTACTCAAGAAACCGCTGCAAATATGATGTTCTTTAGTTTTTCTTGATGATCATCATGTAGTTGTTGATGATGAACATGCTATGTGTATCCTTAAAAATATGGAAAAAGCTGTATCATATTAATTTTTCAGTTCTTGTAATTGTCGATGAGTGCTAGTTGTTCTTGTTCATGAGTACTTTGACTTTGAAAACAATAATCGTGTGTAGGGGTTACTTCCCTTTATTTTTCATTCAATGCTTGTTTCTACTACAGGTACCTTTGAAGTTGACATCTCAAACACCAAAAGGCTTTTGGAGGGAGAACGTGGTGAGATTATTCGCAAAAAGGACATCATTGTAAGTGAATATTTCCATTGATCTCTGATGAAATGCTTTATCTGTAGTCCTGGATATATATTTGTGTATTTCATGCTATAATTCATCCCTAATTTGCATTGTAGCATATCTGATACATGCTTATTAATTATCGCCGAAAACATAATTACACTCATAATGTCTTCTAGATCTAATGGGGTTCAGGTTTAGAAGATCACTCTTCACTTGTCTAGGTCTATTACATGTTTCAGATTGTGGATTTTGAGGGACTCACTTTCTGGGCTTCTCTTTAGTCTAAGTATGCCCTTTTCGATACCCTCCAAGTTTGCCATCAACAACCTGTCCTTATGTTCTCCGTCACGACTCTGGTGTTATTGCACTCAATGTTCACTTTCCACTTTATTTCTCTGCACATCTCTTTAGAACCTCATTATGCCAAGTTTAGTCTTCTTGGGCCCTGCTTGTTGTTGGAGATCTGGACGAATACAATATATCTGCCTTTTACCCGAGATTCTTTTTTTTCTATTTTGGATTGTTACCCAGCCTGAAAGATATGCGTCTTCCCTTTGTCAGTTAATTTCATTCTTACCTAGCTACATCTCATGCGAAGAAGACAGATTAGTTTCATTTTCCGTAAATCTCTTATCTATCTTGTGATCCACACTTTGTAGTTATTTTTTGAACTTTGAGAAGAAGAAACATCTGGAGATCTCACTCAAGCTTCTGTCGCTTTTCCTTTTGCTTTAGTGAAACTGCATCTATTCAACTTTCAAATAACCTGATGTTATTCAAGGTTTTTGAGCCCAAGCTAGCTTCAGGAATTGTACGTAGGCCTTGTGATTCTTCCATCATTGCTTGCCTCAACGGATGAAATTGACTTAAGGCCTTTATCTGATGTCTCACTTGGCATGCCTTCATATGCTAACTTGTATCTTATTTCTTTTCGTTTTTATCATGTGTTGTTACTAATATAATTGAGATGCATATGCCATCTCTGTTACTATCATCCGTCTGATTAATTTTTTATTTTTAATATATTAATTTGTGATAATAATGCAATTATGTATTCAGTTGATGCTGTCCTTCCCATGAAATATATAATGCTGCTGGAAAAAGTATCAGTATCAAATTCGTAGGACGTATAAACCCACTACATTAGCCTGAATTTTGTCTGGTAGTGTTGATAATTGTGTGTGTCCATATATGTTCCTTGATTCTGGGAACATATAGAAAACATTTAAGGTCAGCTTCAGCTGAATGGTAACAGCAGAAACATCTATATTTGGAATTTATTAGATAAAAGTTCTTATTTTTGACTGTTGGCTGTAACTGTGTTATTTCAGGTTGTTGGCGAATCTGGATTGTTTACTCCTAAGGACATTTCTTATGTTCAAAATGCTGGGGTTAAAGCGGTATGTCTTGTAAACATTCTCCTGCCTAAGTACTGGTGACTTGCAGTTAAATTGCACTTATTGCGTGATATTATGACTACTTGGTTCCAGAGTTAGGAATTTCAATGTTTGGAACCAGATTCAATAATGGAAATTATCTATAGAATATTGATACTAGGGAAAATGTCCAATAATGAGTAAAGATTCTATCATAACATCCTACATAATGGAGTATTCTAACCACTCACGGGTGGTTAGGTGGTTAGTTTGGGAATTGTAAATATCAATGTTTTAAATATCGGCCGATAAACCTATATTATCGGCGATTTATTGGTTTTGGGGGCCTTCCGCTATAATAAGTTCGATTCTAAATTGGTTATCGTTTTTGGATGTTTATCGCCGATAATGCGGCGATAAAGTGAGTTACCGGCCGATATTGTCGGGCCAAAAATCGGAATTATCGGCCTTTGGTTTGAGTTTTCATTTCGGGCAATGGGCACCTATTCAATGCACTTTAAACCCGACCTGACCCGAGTTTCTACCATTGGTTAGTGATCCTAAACATAATTGTTTATATTTTGGTATGTTTATATTTCATTAAGTATGGTTAGATTATATTTTAGAATATTATATTATGTATATCACCATCCGGTAATGTCACTCCGATAAATACTACTTATCCCTGATATCCGCTATTCGATATGGATTTTGACTGTTCGATAAATCCCTAATAACCGATATTTAAAATATTAGTAAATATTCTATCTATGGTGTAAACCACCCCATTCCTGTTGGGGTGGTTCTGATTGGCTAATCATCAAACTCGATTACAAGAATATATAGTAAACCTACACTTAAGGTGATCAACTTTATAGGAAGTGCCTAAAAATTGAAAATCAAGTATTTAATATATTTTTTGATTATATATTAAGTGGACAAAAAATGGACGGTCTAATTAATTGTTTATTAACTGTCTACAATTTAATAAAAATTGACATATTGATGATATTTTTTTATAAATGGGCAAGTGCTTGCGTGCTACTCCTGTGCCCAAAATTAAAGAATTAACCAAAATCCTAGCTTCAGCCATCCTTCAGTAGTTAGTTCATGCCACTTGATCTCTCAGGCACTTTTCAAGATGTAGACGAAATTTAGAGGAGTGGATTATCCATTTTGAATGAGCTAATATGGAATTTGAATGAGAAATATTTGACTCCAAATCTTTTTTTGGAAATAAACAAGTTTTATGTCCTAAAAATAATTCTATCTGTTTATTTAAAAGTGACCATTGTACTCCTTATATTTTCTAAATTAACTGTTGACGCCTTTACGTAAGTTGAAGCAGCCACATGATATTTAACTATATCATATTTTGACGAAATGACCCTTATCCCTACCTGTATCTGTTCTAATTTACCCAGATGGTGATCTGTATCTCTAATGTTATTTGGACTTATATTTCTAAACCTAACTTGAATCCTTAAACTAATATCTCAACCTATAGGATTAAAATGGGGTTTTGAGGTTCAGATTTGTGTTAAAAATGGGGGTATAAAGAGAAGGATAAGGCTGGGAAGGGTTAGGATTGGATTTCTCACAGGGAATTCTGTTCCTAAATGAAGTGCATTCTAGAAATCATCTTTTCTCCTTTCCATAAGCGGTGTTAAGGGATCACCATTATCTTTTCCCATTTCCTTAAGCGGTGTTAAGTGAAAATGTGGGCCTAGTGATCACTCTATATACACATGGATGCTATTTCTATTATGCTAAATACTAAGTAGAGGTCTTCTAAATTTTTTCCATGATATTACAAGCACCTCTTTGTAAACCATAGCCTCCCAGCCTTTTACCATGAAAACCTAGTTGAAGTATAACTTTCTAGACAGAAGTGCACTATGCAACGTTTGAATGGACAGGTCACATACCTATTATCGACCATGCCTCTGTTAGTGTTATTAATGCGCAAGGCGCAGTGCGGAGTGCAAAGTCCATTTATGCGCACATGCGCAAGGCGCAATGCGATGCATGCGCCCAAGTAAAGCGAGGCGCAATGCGGAGTGCAAAGTCCTTTTATGCACACATGCACAAGGCGTAATGCGATGCGTGTGCCCAAGTGAAGCGAGGCACAACCCGGTTACATAATTTTTCTAGACAGATAATCAAGCACGAAAGAACATATTTATATATTTTCAAATTAAAAAAATATGCCAAGATTAATAATTGTACGAAATCACTATATATGGTTGTAATCCTAATGCTAACACATCCAATATAGTAGTGAAGTTCATAATTTTCCAAGTCAAAAGTCAAATCAAGACTAATATCGAAGCAACGTCAAACGGTAAACGAGGACTAGTTAGAGTCCTCAATCGGGCTACTAAAATGGTCTAACAGGTTTATTTTACATTTTTGGGAGATGGATTATCAGGTATAAATACCCGATTGAAATGTTAAAGATACGAGACTATGCCTTGGATGAGCCCTGTGCTAAGCAAAGGTTGCTTGCGAGGCGCAAAAGGCAGGTGCAGGACACTTTTGCAGTGCGCATGAGGCGCGTGCCTTTGATAACGCTAGCATCTGTTTTGAATTATGAATGAGGCAGACACAAGCATAAGGGAGATCTAAGCCATTGATAATGTTTTTATTTATTATTGATTAGAACTTGAAGTTATATTATTAGTTTAGTAATAGTAGGTCATGTAATAAAGGAATAATTTTATTATGTATTAACTTATATTTCTTTGACACCGCAGGTTTTGGTGGGAGAGTCCCTAATAAAAAAGAGTGATCCTGGGAAGGCAATTGCAGGGCTCTTTGGTAAAGATATATCAATATGATCCGATGCTTTCCTAAACTTCACCAGCTCCTTATGTATCGTGTAACCGTTTACATATTGAAACAATAGCGTTTTGGGGTTCTGTAGTCCCCGGAATTTTCATTTTTTCGTTTTTTCGTTTTTTCAATTGTTTATTTAGTTTTGGGGTGGGGGATTTCCTGATGATATTATATATCCACCCCTTTAATGGAAAAGTAAATGACTGATATGACTCTTGATGTTGCATTTAGTGCTATTTCATTTTTATCTCGTTACATGGATGATGATGTCCTTTTATATTTACAAATTTGAAACTCGAGCTAAAGATATCTGCATTCCACTAATTCCAGCTGAGGATCCCACATTTTAGTTCATTGGTGGGTATTAGGCCGCTTTCATATTCAGATTTTGGACAAATTTTCAAAATAGACATTCTAAGTATTTTATTTTAAAAAACAAACCTATTTGAGATTTATTTGCCATTTTCGACCTAGTTTCAGTGACGTGACCAAAACTGGGTCGAAAATGACAAATAAAGTTCGAAAACTTCACGGGTTTTAAAATCCTGTGAAGTTTAGTGTCTGATTAATCATGCTAAAAGGTGATTAAGTTGGGTGATTAGGCACTAAACTTCACGGGATTTGAAATCCTGTGAAGTTTTATTCACCAATTTCGACCTAGTTTCAGCCAACTGGCTGGAATCAGGTCGAAAATAGTGAATAAATTGCAAATAGCTCGATTTTTACAAATAAATTTCTAAAATGGTCTATTTTGAAAATTTGTTCATTTTAGTTTGGAAGGCTGATTTTCATTGTGGGCCCAAATCCTTCTTTAGGCAAAAAGATATGGATAATTACAGAAATGTCTGTGTATGGTGTGTATGAATTATAGAATGTGAAGGTCTTGTCATCATTATCATATCATCATCTAATTATTTTTTTCTAATTGAATATGTTCTCTCTCTCACAAATGTACTCTCGCTTTCTGTGTGTTTTCCATCTTGACTAGTTTCAATTAGATCTTGATACCATGGTTCCCATCACGATCTGTGTTTTCTGATCGAATTGAGCCATGTATGAAGCATCACTTGATCTTTATGAAGGTGACTCAACTTTAATCTGTGGTAATGAGCTATTAATAATCTTTTATTTGTTATTGGCTCTCGGTATTTTCTTTTGGTGGGTCTGTGACAAATTGACTTCCAACCATATGTTTGGGTTGGAATTTACCAAAACTTGCCAATATCTCGTTCTCCTCTTGCCGGCTTTAAGTCCTGGCTTATATAGACTATTGCAAACTATGCAACATTTCCACTTGCTTGGTTGTATAAAGAACTTAAAACTTTGAGCTTCTATGTGCGTGATGGCTGGACCCTTGTGCAACTATTAGTAGCAGCGGCATGCATCTCTGTTGCAGAAACTTGATGTTTGTGCGAAAGACTGTAAAAGACTGGCATCATTTCTGGCTGTTGTCACAGTTTAGGATTCATTTTTAAGGATGCCATCTTTTCTTGCTCGTTTGATGATGTCGAGGCAGCTGTTCTTCATAATTTAGTTTGAGGTTGCAATATATTGGATGCCATTTGCTTCTTTTCAGACTTGGGGATACGTCTTCGATATGTGTACTCATTTTTCTCCTTTGTTTTCAAGCTTTTGTAATGGTCTCAGCATTCTTTAGCGGTATATGTTATTGCAATATGAAGAACATCTCCTAGATAAAGTTGTTTCTGACGTGAGGATAAGGTTGATTCGTGAAGAAAGTTGTTTTCTTTCTTTTTCCGCATTAATGTCACAATGCGACATGAAATAAAACAAATGTTTTTTGAAATGTCTGAGATAGTCAATATGATTGATATACCAAAATTTTCGAGGGATTAGGTCAATACATTGACTGGTGTGTTGTTATTCAGAATGTAAGATATAGTAGTAATTAGTAGGTACAAAATAGAACTCCTTGGTTTATTATATAGCTGAGTTGTGATGTTCTACTTATGTTTCCATTTATTAATCTGAATTCCTATGAACTTGTAGATATTCAGAGTACGCAGAGTAAATTCTCAAACTTCTGTTTAGTTAATCCCTCAACTGGGTACCCCCATCAAGTAACTCACAGGATTGTACATAAAAATTCGAAGATTTTGCCACACTAACTGAGTGTTCAATAGGCAGATAACCAAGGGTAATTTTCAAAGGCAATTGTCCATAAATTTACTTGTCAATCTCTACTCTACTTTTTCTTTTTTTTCTTTTTCTTTCTTTTTTTGTCTTTTAGCTAAGCAGCAGCCATTCATGCATCAGCAACAATAAAATAATAGTGTCCATAACTTTAATTGTGGTCTGAGAAGGAAATGCCTGCTGAGCATTAAAAATACAATTTTAATTATTGGCTGAAAAGGATCTAGGAGACTTTCATATGAATGAGAGAGACAGAGAGAGAGAGAGGGGGGAGCGAGAGAGAGATGGAAGGAGGAGGAGGAGGAGAAGGGGGTCCCTTGTTTGAGAGCAGAGGAGCCAAGGGTAGATTATGGTACAAGCTCTATGCTGCTTCTGTTCTTGTTGGGATTATCTTGATTTGGGTGTATAGAGCTATTCACTTGCCAAAGGGAGGAGGAGAGGGGAGATTGATTTGGATTGGTCTCTTTGGAGCTGAGATTTTCTTTGGTTTGTATTGGATCCTCACTCAAGTAGTCAGATGGAACCCCATCTACCATCAAACTTTCAAGGATAGGCTCTCAAAAAGGTGACATCTCTCTCTCCATAGTTTTTTTTAAAATTATTTACTTTAAATTTATTAATAAAATATCTTGTCACAAGCCCCAGTGTTTGACCCACATGGTAAGAAGTGGATCAGCTTTACTGGACAGTCGGTCATAGTTTCAGAAAAAAAAAGGCAAAAAAAGAAAAACAAAAAAAAAAAAACTTTTGATTCAATGTAAACACAAGGGTTTAAAGTCGAGATCCAAATTTTTTTTTTAATTTAGACCATCAGTTGTCCAGTAAAAAATAAAACACCAAAGAACTTTCATTTTGCGCACCTAATATATTGTACATGGACGTAAAGGAAAGGAAGATTGTGTCCTCGTGGAAAATATGAACTGTTTGTGCAGGGACATAATCTTTATCTCTCCTGTTATGATGCATTATATGAGGTTTGTCCATTCTACAAGATAATTTCTCTGTCAGTACCATGAGAAGTGAAGAATTTAGAATGCTGTTATATATAAATGTATGTGTGGCAACACAGTTACTCTTAATATACTTCCAATTGTATGATAAAAGAATGCAGCCATGAAATGCTTGTATAAATGCTGCTATGAAAAGAAATGAAAATGAAAATGAAATAAAAGGTTAAGTGCACTTTAATACCGTAAAATTTCATTAGTTTTTAACTCTGACATTAAGTTTAAATTTGCCCAAATAATATCCCGAACTTTCAGAAATTTTTACAACCTTCTTTACATTACTGTTCAAAATTTGATGTAAAAAGGATCATAAGATTTATGATTATCATGTGGTAATATTTGGATTTAGGGGCTGATTAGTTCGTGGATTGGATTTTAATGCTTGTAAGGGATTTTGAAAATTTTATACTCAAAATCTTGTTTGTTTGCAATGAATCTTAAAGAGGTTTTGCATGAGAAATAAAATCCTAGCCGAACTTTGTTTGGTTGCAGAAGAATTTTGTTGAGAATATGTGACTAAAATCACAAATCCGGTTAAAATCAGCATAATTTTAGGGAATTACATTTGATGCATCTATCGCACGTGGTAACCTCAAATTTGTAGTATAAAAAATGCGGAGAAAACAACATATTTACGAAAAAAACACGATTCTTAACTTGTAGGTCCTATTTTTTTAATGCAAGGTTGCTACATGCATGGAAACAAATAGCCCCCATATACCTCTTAAACTGAAAATAAATCCCTGCAAATCCTTCTCTTCCATCTTCCTTTCAGTTTCAAACACCGAATTTGGTATTGAACTGTAGCAAAAATTATCCCTGTTTTACAGTGTTCACAACGAAAATTAAAAGGAAGAATTACAAGAAAGGATTAGAAAATTTTAACAATGATGTAGCAGAAGGCATTAGAAAAAGAGTGAAACTTTGGGGGTATTATTTGGGCAATTTAAACTTCAAGGTACCAAAGTTGAAAGTCAATGAAACATTATGGTATTAAAGTGCAATTTAACACTAAAATAAAATCAAACTAGCTACCCGCGGATAGTTTTTTGGGTAATAAATTGACTTCATTCAGAAATTAATACCACTCTGGTGTTGGTCTAAATTATAGTTTCTGGCCCCATGATTGTGCTAAATTATTGGTACCATATAATTCAACTATTCGGCATCTGTTACTCCACTGTTTTGTATGTGGTAGTTTAAGGGCCTGTAAGGTAAAGACTACCTTTGACATATATGCACACGTTATATGCTAACATTAATATAAACTCCAAAGTACAGGGAGGAAATAAATGGATTTCAGTTGTAAAATTCATCTATAAGTTTGTAGAAGTCGTCATTTATATATCTTCTCTTCATGAGTTTGGCAGATTTCTAGCTGAAACCTTTTGACAAACTTGAGTACTTTCCTTCAATTCAATTCCTTAGGAAAATTATTCTCAAATATGGAACCACAATTACAAACAAATGGAAGTTATAAACTACTTGTAATCTAAGCATCTAGAGACCACCACTAACTCTCAATTTATTTGCATTCAAATTCAGATTTGAGAATGATCTACCTCCTATCGACATATTTGTATGCACTGCAGACCCCACAATCGAGCCTCCAATGCTGGTCATTAACACGGTGTTATCGATGATGGCCTTTGACTACCCAACAAAGAAGTTGAGTGTTTATCTTTCTGATGATGGTTTCTCTCAGTTAACATTCTATGCTCTCTTAGAAGCAGCTACTTTCTCCAAGTACTGGATCCCATACTGCAATAAGTTCAAGGTTGAGCAGAGTCCAGCTGCATATTTCTCTTCAATATCTGATATCACTGAGTTCTATAGTGCTAATGAATTTTCAGCCATCAAGGTTATTTTTCCACTGAGATTATCTATGTTTATTTACTACATTTTGGATATATCATAGAAACCACCTAATAGGGTGACAATATGGAAACCACCTCTAAAGCTCAATTAATGCAAAAACCACCTTAAAATGAGGTTTCAAACGCAATCAACCACCTTGTCTATTTTCCAGTGAAATGTAGACTGAACTCCCCAAAATACCCTTAAAAATGCATGTGTCAGGCCCCCAAAATGGTTAAGAAGTCATGTCATGTGCCTATCACGTGTGTTTTAAGGGTATTTTGGAATTTCAGTTGAAATTTCACCGGAAAATAGGTCAAGGAGATTGATTACTAACAGAAGCCTCTTTAAGTGTGGTTTTTTATTATTTGAAATTTAAAGATGCCCTTCATGTTGTCAGCCTATTTTAAAGTTAGTGTCTGCAAAAAATCCCTTACATTTTTCTAGTTTTGTAATTGTATTGTGATTATAGAAATTATACAAAGAGATGGAGAGTCGAGTAGAAGCCACGATTAGATTGGGGAGGATTTCTGAGGCGTTTGCAAAACAACAGAAGGGTTTTAATGAATGGAGTTCAGATTCTGAACCCAAAAATCATCAGCCAGTAGTGGAGGTTAGTGTCCTATGT
>JBAKGM010000233.1:17333044-17347553 GCA_037177215.1 Asparagus racemosus
GTTGATGGTTCGTTGGTTGCGAATCAACCTTCACGAGTCTGATTCGGGTACTGATAAGCGATTTTCAACGCCTACAGTAAGTATAAGGTTAATTTTACATTTGCACATACTTAATGATTTATCAATAGAGTTGCTAATTTATATTTTTTATTGTTATACAATATTCAGGCGGCGCTGAAAGCTTTGCAAGATGTTGTGTTGTCCCAGGTACTCTAGTCACAGGGCGTAGAAGGCACCCCTTTTAAATCCTAACCCAGAGAGCAATGCTGGGAAATCGTTGATGGGGCTTACCGTTCTAGACCAAAAATGAAATGGAGGGTGCCCTTATCAAGTGCTAGAGTTAGGTCATTCTCCACCAGCAGGACTAAGGCTAATGACTCGTCAGTGACCTCGAAGCGACCAAGTGAGATATCATATGTCGTGGGTAAAATCGGACAGCACTTGTCGCACAATCTTGAACCCACCTTGGCTTTTCAATTTCGTCTCATGCTTACGCACGAGTTAAGGGTGCACAATCATCCTGGGATGTTGTGCAGCACATCATCAATTCTAAGCCCTTAAAGGAGATTCTTCCTCAGCCTATATACATAGTTATCACTAAGTTGGTGTTTGCGAAGCATGGAGATATCGGTGGTGAAGAGGTATATATTTCTATATGTATTTATTACAATTTTTTTAAAAAAAATTTCATATTGACTTGCATTCTTTTCAGGCTAGAGGAGGTACTCCCGTAGGGAGCAGCAGTACGATATGGTGTTCTGAAGCAGCCGATGCCAAGGATAGAGATGATGACAATAACAACGAGGAGGAGTGAGTTAGACTTGTTATTACATTTATGGACTTTTGAATTGTGTTAGACATGTTGACTTTTGGATTTTATCTATATGTATTATATTTTGGATTCTATTTGTGATTTTATTGCTTTGTGGATCGATATGTGATTGCTTGAGTATGGAGATGTATTGTGGTTGGATTGTTGGATAATGTGGTTGGATTGGTGGATGAATATTTTGAATGTGAATATATATTGTGGTTGATTGTTTGGATATTTATTGTTTGATATTGTGATTAAATTAGTGGATGGATGTTTTTACAGGTTTTTATATATGTATTCCCATACATGGGCTATCCAGGAACAAAAAATATTTTTTTAGGGGTAAATAAACATTGGTGACTGGTAAATCCATCACCGATGCCCATTGGCAATGGAGCCACTCGTTGCCAATGCCAATAACATTGGCGATAGGAAATTCTATCGCTAATGACCATTGGCGACTGGCCTCCCATCGCTAACGTTTGAAATAATGGCAATGGTATATTCCGTCACTAATGACCAGCGGCGATGGATAGGCTCCCGTTGCTAGTGCACATTGGCGACAGCCGTGGCCCCATCACCAATGGCCATTGGCGACGTACCACTCCATCGTTAATGTTTCCCCAACGCCAATACCATCCCGTCACCAATGAACATTGGCAACAGCGTGCTCTATCGCCAATGTTTATTGGTGACGGAAATATTAGTGATGGGTCGACACCCATCACCAATTTGCAATGGTAACAAATTTCAGGGTATTGGTGACAAATTACCAATTCACCAATGCCCTATTTCTTACTAGCGTATATAGCTGTAACGAATGAGTTTTGATAAATCTAAATATATTTGGTCTCAAATTTGACTCGAAAGCTAAGCATATGGCCTAGAAAATAATGAAGGGGTTTGGACCTGCATCTCATTTTGCCATCGTCATGTAGGAGTCAAAAAGGAATAATAAAGCTGGTATTCTCTCGAATTTAATATTATTCAGTGTTAAGAAGACAATTATTAAATAATTTTGGGTAAGTTGCACTTAAATACAATATAGTTTTCCACTTGTTCCACTTTAATATCAGAAGTTATATTTTGTTATAATTAAATACTATAAAGTTTCCCATCGTTAAAATCTAATTAATGTCATTAAATTTGACATGGAAAGACCAAAATACCCTCTCCCCTAAAGTAAACTCTCTTTAGTTAAAAAAAATCTATTTTCACATTCACCCCCCCAATTTAACCGAACCCTAGCTGGTGATCATCGCCCTAAAATCCAGCCCAAAATTCGTCATTACTGCTAAATCAAGCCCCAAATTCGTCATCGCTGGTAAATCAAGCCCCAAATGT
Organism: Asparagus racemosus; assembly: GCA_037177215.1. Classification (NCBI taxonomy): domain Eukaryota; kingdom Viridiplantae; phylum Streptophyta; class Magnoliopsida; order Asparagales; family Asparagaceae; genus Asparagus; species Asparagus racemosus. The sequence goes on from JBAKGM010000233.1 coordinate 17,335,203, forward strand.
GAAGTAATTTGCTTTGATTCGGATTTTTAGGGTTTTCTTGCTTTGATTAGGGCTGTTTTCCTAATATTTTGCTTTCATTGGGAGTCTTTGAACTCTTTCTCATCCTTGATAGTTGACGAAACTTAAGAAAAGGAACCTCTACTGACCAACTTCATTGTCTTCTTCAAGAGGAGAACGAGAGGAGATAGATGCAGGGTAGAAATAAAAGAGAGAGTTAAATAATAAAGACATGACATCATTATAAATTTAAAGGTATGGAATGGGTAAAAACATTATAAAACTATCACATGAGAATCTTTTTGGAGAATATTCCCTCTTGTATTTAACATTTGGTAGTAATAGGCAACAACTATAAATTTTATGATATTTTATATTAACAAAATACAACATAGAGTATTAAGGTGGAAGAAGTGGGAAACTATATGGTAGTTAAGTGCAATTTACCCAATGATTTTTCTTAAAATTAAGACGATAAACATAAAATTTGTTGGTATCAAACCATAAAGTTTGTGGGCCTGTGGCCTAATAACTCTCCGTTTTACTTGGATATCAATTTTGGATTATTACATCTAAAAATCTGTTCATAGATCCAAGAGTTAATATCATTTTGATGTATATTTAATGTAACAGACAAGGTCTTTTGGATAATTGCTCGTTATAGGGAGTTATAAACTGTATAGCTAATAAGTGCTTCCTCCAACCTTAGCATAATCCACTTAATTTGACATAATGCGCCTATAAATCACATGATTAATGGTTGCTGAGGGATAAGGCATGCTGACTGCCCTGTACGAATGATGTAGTCAGTTTTGCTCCTTCACTTTCTCATTCTCACTTTGACTGTACTGCGGGCCCCATCTCACTTTAGTGATTTCCAGCAGAGCATGGTCGGTTTTTTGTCCTCAGGTTTGGTTCAAGCAATGGTCTTTTCGGACCCACAGACCAGAAAGGTAAGGTGCTGGGTGACAGAATGGTGTTCCGCAAGAAGACAAGCACACGAGCGAGAGTTGTACACACAGTAGAAGCTGGGTATTTATTTGATTGAACAAAATATGATAACTTTCATAAAACCCCCGATATTTTGTGGGCTTTTATGACAAAAATCCCCACCAACGTGACGAAAATGTCTCTCGGGCCGAAAATTTCTTTTTTCACCGTTTCAATTTTTTTCAAAAGGCTCCTACATTAGGCAATTTGCAAATATACTGACATTAGTGAGGAGGGAAGAGGGAGAGGATTAACGCATTGCAAATTGCCTAATGCAATGATTTTTTTTTAACAAATATTAAATAATTGGGAAAAAAGAGGAATTTTAGTTGTTTAATGAAGAAAATAAAGTATCAAAGAGTTTGATGGGAGACACCCCCTACATATTGAGGGAATGTGGACTTTACTCAGCTAAATATTTACAGTACAATCAATTAAAGAAAAGAAAAATTACTAGTGGTCTATACAACAGATTGTAGGATTTCTCTATAATTAAAATTGCAAAGCATTCAAAGGCTTAAAAACTTGGGTTTTTACATCAAAACCATCTTTATTTTTATTTAAATTAATACTTACCACCTTTAAAGTTTTTTTAATGTAAACCACATTTACTTGCTAACATACTTGTAATGTTGTGCCTAATCCAGTTTTCAGCCAAAAAAATACGCGAAATGACCATTTTAACCTCACCATTTTCTTGTTTTTTCATCTCCTTCCTCACAAACCCTAACCTTAACCCTAACTCTAGCCTCTTCATCCTCCTCTCCTCCCCGCCTTCCCTTTCCCTCCTCCCCCAACTCCCCTCCCCCTCCCTCTCTTGTCCTCCATGTTCCTCCCTGATATCCCACTCTCCCATTCCTTCTTAGGTGGGAACTAGGAGTAGAGTTAGGGTTTGGAGGAGGTGGCGACCATGGGTTAGGATTAGGGTTTTGAGGGAGGTGACGGCCATAGGTTAAGGTTAGGGTTTGTAGAAGAGGAGGATGGAGGAGGCTAGGGTTAGGGTTAGGAGTTAGATGGAAGAAGATAGGGGTAAAGTGAGGATATCTGATTTTTCATGGGTGAACAGTAAAAAAAAGGTGTGGCATTGCAAAAATGTTAGCAAGTAAAGGTGGTTGACATCTAATTTTTTTTAAGGTGGTAAGTATTAATTTGGGTAAAAGTAAACACGATTTTGATGTAAAAACCCTAAAAACTATGAATGTATCTACTCATTGAACAGTTGGTATATCAATGGAAAAATATTGCATATATTTTTAACACTTTATCAAAGTAGTTAGCCAATTTATATATAATGACATTGACTGCATAGTTTTTCTCAAACATTAGGATATTGGTCTCATGTATATAATTGTGTCTTATATTGATCCAATAATAAATAGTTCCTGAAATTTCAGCTGCTTAATGGGAAAGTACCTAGTAACCTCGTTTATGACACTAAATGGACATTAAGAGGGGATTAAGTGTTGGTGTAATTTTAAGGTAAATGGGATAATTTTGAGACTTTACTTATGGTCTTATTCATGGGCATAATGGGATTGAGATTTTACCCTAAGGTGTTATTTATTGGGACAATGAGATTGGGACAATTACCTCCACTTTTTCCAAAATTATCCCACTTCTATACACACATTTTTTCCTAACCTCTAAAAATTACCTCATTCTTAACTTTGGGGCAATCATGAGAAAAGTGGGATAATTTTGAAGCATTAATTTATTAAATGTCTAATACATATTAATTGTATTATAATATATAATATATCTTAATTGTGTTATATTATAAAATTCTGCTATAACATAAGATAATAAAATATTATATAATATTATATAATATTTTCTAATATAACATTATTATATCATTATTAAATATTAGTTAGTAATATTTCATATATTATAATATTAGTATTATAATATTACTTTATATTATTCAATATATATTTTATTGGTTAGAATAACCATATTATTGTCTTGTTTTTATGATATAAAATATTATATTATAATTTATTCTTTATATATGAATATAATATTAAATTAACTATATTATAATAATTTAATATGATAATATATTCTATTATATAGAATATTTTAATTTATATAATAATTTACTATTTTCTATTACACTTTATTATATTAATTAATAGTCTTAAGTATAATGTCAATATTGTGGTAGTCATAATATTAAACAATATTTTATTGCTACAATAATAGCAGTAATAATTTATTATATATGTTAAAGTATGATATTATATATAACATTATATATAAATTTAATATAATATAATATATTAATGAATAATATTTTTTAATTAATAATATTGAACATATTAATAGTATATTACAGTTATTATAAATATTATATTTTAATAAGGAATCGTGTCATCAATTATCCAATTTAAATTATAGTAATTATCATAAAATATAATATTAAATTTTAATAATATAATATTTTAAATAATATTATATTGAATAAAACAAACTATTATAAAATTTATGTTTATATTGAACTAAATAGTATAGTATTGAAATATTATATAATTAATTAGTAATTATAATATAGCATATTAGATTTTAGCATAAAGTAAAATAATATATTATATTATAATAACATATTAAATAATATATTAACCAATTGGATAAATTAGTTTAAACTTAATTGATAAATAAATATTATATTTTAATAAGTTGCCGCATCATCAATTATCCCACATGAATTGTCACATCAAAACTTCAATTTGTCCCATTATCCCAATTTGTCATACTTTACCCTACTCAAATTATCCCAAAAAGATAAAATTATTCCATTAGAACAATTATCTCACTTGATCCCGACTTGTCCCAACCAATAACCCCCCACTGAATTCGACTTGTTATCCCCAATCTCTGTACTCTGAGTAGGAATGTAATACAATCCTAAAGATGAAATATAGATATTCATAAAACAGAAATGATCAGACATCAATGAAAACCGGAAAACCCCGTTTAGATATTTACAGAGACACTAAATTTGCCCGGAATCAACACGAACCGCTCATACGAATTCACTCAAAAATCATTTTGAGACTGTTTCATTTATTCCAGATTCATGCCAGATGGGACAATATTCCACCAAACGAAGCCCTCAAGCATCACGAGTGTTTCTTGCTATTCTAAAATAAAAAAGTAATAATGGGTGTAGACCATCAACAATCTGTTGAATGTGCCAGTGTGTAACGCTTGCCATCTTTATGCCACAGGTTGTCGATGTCTTTGATGCAAAACTGCGGATATTTGGTAAATGAATTAAAGTTTGATAAATAATTTCCAAAATAAATAAATATTTGCATTACCTTCATTGAGATCAAAAGAATTCTTCCGCGAGAATATTTCAGCTGGGTCCAAGTGGCGGTTCGAGAGTAAAATTTGATTTAATGATTGTTTCCTGGAAAAAGAGCAGATAGAGAAAATCATCATTAAAATGGAACTGAACAATCCATCAACACTTAAAAGTAAATCTAAATTTAAACATCTCCTATGTCTGTTAGCAATGAGAAACCTTATCACACAGAGCCCTCCCTATCCCACCCCACAGTTTTTCAAGTTGCAGCATGTTCTGTAACATATATAAGGTATAGATAGCAGGAATTCAAATAAATAAAAGCATCATCAGGTTCATAGGCATTACCAGCTATCAGAGCCAAAGATACATACACTTTTTAACGAAAGAATAAATATAGCACAAATGTTGCAAGAAATTAACCATATAGCAATTTCTTTTTCTTTCTTTTTTTTCCCTTTTTTTCCCCTTCGTTAATTGGAGTTATTGCTTACCTTGACAAAGATACATACACTTTGTTACCAGTAAATAAATCTTACCACAAATGTTGCAAGAAATTAACCATATGGAAATTTCTTTTTCCTTTTCCCTCCTTAATTGGAGTTGTTTCTTACCTTGCCCATGGAGGAACGTGTTTCATGTTACGTCTGTAATCTTCATCTCCATCTTCGTCATCTGAGTCTTTGTATGGAGTGATATCATATGATTGTAAACCTTGACTTTGTGTGGTCACAGACATGCGATCTTGAATTGTTGTTTGCGATTCATATGAATTGTTAACAACCTTTACAAGACCAAGAAAAGAAAGTAATGAGGCTGCTTAAATATTTCATTGATAACATTGACACACATTAGAAGTATAATATCCCTGTAAGTTATAAGAAACTTCACAATTATGTCATATACATGACATCAGCACAATCAGATCTATCAAGATGAAAACTATGAATTTTATTTGTATAGTTTCAAGTAAGAAGTGCTCAGTAGTGAGCAAAGCATAGGAATTGAATGGCACATGATATTACAGGACATAGAGACATTTTCAATACAGGGATGCAAGAATACAACAAATGTGCCTACACACACATACGCGCACAAAAAGGAAAAGAGAACAAAGCAGAAAGAATAATAAACCAGATATCATCAAAAGGATAATCATAAACCTTACTCCTTAAACTAATAGATATATAAAAAGCAAGCATATTAATAAATAAATAAAAAGGAACAAATCCTGAAAGACAAATCCTACACCTGACATTAGAAAATCTAATGATGCCCGAATAATAAACCAGATATCATCAAAAGATAATCATAAACCTTACTTCTTAAAATAATAGATACATAAAAAGCAAGCATATTATTAGAAAAAAAAGAACAAATCATGAAAGACAAATCCTACACCTGACATTAGAAAATCTAATGATGCCCCACTGATACCTGGAATATTTTTAGGGCATTCTACCAGCAATACTGTGGAAAGCAAAAAGCAAAGTGGGATTTAGAAATTAGGCTTTAGGGATTTTTAGCAGGGTTTATAAGCAAAAGTGAAAACATTATTTTAAAATAAACTCAGAAAATTGAAAAAAGAAAAGACTCAAGATGGAGTGTATAGTTTAAGAATCTTAAATTTTAGATGCAATACAAAAAGAATACTGAAGCATCTTGAAACAAATATAATAAGTATATCATCAAAATGTTTAAGAAGATAATACTAAAGACACCAATGGACCTATTAATATTCATTCATTCGATTGTTCAATGTGATAAGTCAACAGAATTTATTTATGGAAAGAAATTGATGCAGGACAACCTATGAGACGTGAATATATTCGATTTGAGAATTTAGTTAGGATTTTGTTCAATCTTGTTAGGGTAAGGACACTGCAGTTGGTATATGGTTTAGATATTTACTTATCTAGTTAGATAGTTTTCTTTTATGTTTCTTTAGATTTGAATTGTTGTTAGGGATTTATTTGTTTCTAGCAGATTATAATTTGTTAGTTTCCTTATAAATAATCTGCATCCTCTCTTTTAGAAGCAGACAATGATTAATGAAAATTCCTAGATTTTGAAAAATCTCTTTTGAAGCATGTGAGTTACTAATTTGAGCGTGAAGCCCTCCCCTATCTGTAATTTTATCATCTCGTTCTTTTGTTTCTCTATCCCAAATCATCCACCGTTCACAATCCCACTGCTTCCTGCAGTCCCCAAACAGCCCCCAATTCATATGTGCTGGTGACTTCATCAAACAAGCAACTTCCGCCTCTCTGTTTTCTCAGTTCCTGCAGCAAGATAGCCCGACCATGACTCAAACAGTAACCTGCAGTCCCATATCCTCCTTTGCTTGATCCTCAAACCCCTGAAAGTAGTCAAACAACCAACCAAACTCACTAACAGCCTTCAGACCCTGATTCAGATCAATCCTTGAACAGATCTTTAATAATCTACATCCATAGGATTCATGCTCACAGTGGACTCCAAGCTCGACAACACTCCCGTTCCCCCATCAGAAATGAAAACTAATGTAAAGACCAAGAAGTATCTAATACCAAACAATTTCACATACAAAATGTAAACATGTGAGGAAAAGAAATCAAGACACTCCAACTGGTGAAAAATAGTGAGGTCTTTTAAAAATAAAATTAAAAACAATAGAAAATACAAACAGAAAGATCAAGGATATTTTGAGCCCCTATTCAAATAAGCTCACGTCTGTCTCAACTATATGAAGTCAAGTATCAACAAATCTAACGATTGTATATGACAAAGAAACTTGCCATATCCTTTCCTATTGTGAGAGAACTAGCAATTATTGGTAAGATATAAGGAGGTGAGATGCAGAAATTAGAGAATATCTCTCTAGTGACACATAAGTTGGTTTGATCTGGTTGGGTTGCACAGAATAAAGTGCACAGCCCAAGGGGTTTATCCCACTTTGGCTCACTAAGCAGATTAAAGCAAACAAGCCAGTTTTGAAGCCCTCTGAACCGGAGCTTCAATATTTAAAGCCACCTTAATTTTTTATGCTAAAACATTAGTAAGAAGCATGCCAAATGGTCTGCTTCCGCTAATCGAGGCTTTATAGATTTTTTTTAACAACAATGGAATACTAAATTGACCAACCTATGCCTAATTTTTTTTCTTTCTATATATCAGTTTGACCCAGATATTTCTCCAGCTGTCTGGTAAATTCTCTTTTATCCTTTTAAGCTGATGTTTGTGAATGAACAAGTCAGGTTTTGTCGGACAAGTACAAGTGTCTGCTATGTAGGGTAATTTGAAGTCAGTTCTTATTAAAACAAAATGTAGCATTCATGTCATGATGAACTATAGACTCAGTAAAAAAGATGAAGTACAGAAATCACATGCACGGCATCAGGTATAGAATGACATAGATAAACCCAGTTCCCTAGAAGTACTGCTACTTACTGGGGTTAAAATTTTTTAAAATATAAAAATATAAAATATTGGTACTGAAAAGGTAGAGAATCACTTTATTTGAATCATATGTTTCGAGACAATCACCATGCAGTTCCCTAGAAGTACTGACCTTTGAAGGGTCCCCACACACAACCTTGGGGATGCTTGGTTCTGCTTCTGAGGTGTTCCTATAAGTAAGAACTTCTCTTCCTTTTACTAAATGTGGCTTCTTTGCTTTTATGGCCAACTCCTTTCCCTTTCGTTTCTTCCCATTCTAAAATATAATCGTATTAGCCCACAATAAATAGATAGAATCTTTTAACGTATTAAAGGAGAACAAGGAACTTACTGCATTTTTATCTTGCAGTTCTTTATTGCCTTTCTCTACACGTAGCCTTTCAACAATTCTTTGTTGTTTACGTGCTTCTTCAGTGCATCGCCTCTTCCTTTCTTTCTCATTTTTTTCCATTTCTCTTTGCCTTTTCCTTGCTTCAATTTCGGCTTCCTTTTTCTTCTTTAGTTCATCTTCCTGCTTTTTCTTTCGTTCCAACTGTCGCATGTTTTCCTGTTCCGATCTTATCCTCTCAAGTTTGGCTGCTGCTTTCTTCATTTCACGCTCATATTGTCTTTTTTCCTCAAGACGCTTTGCTGCTTCAGCAGCCTCTAGTGCTTTAATTTTGATGTCCCTCTTTCCTGCTATGTAATAGAAGATTAGATAAAACATCATTACAAGTTGGAACTTATTCATTAGCTCAAGCAGCACAGTAGAGTTCTTATCAGATGGTGATGATGATGGTGATGGTGATGGTGATGACATGATGATGATGATGATGATCTAGTACAATGTTTTAAAAAACAGAAGCGCGAGGTGAAGCGTTAAGACCTTCTTCATGAAGTGAGGTGTAAGCTTCAAAGCATGAGCTGTAAGCCTCACGAGTTAAGTATATTTTAATTTCTAAATGTGATAAACATATAATATATAGTGTTACAAAAGTTTACAATAGACACATTCAGGTCTTGATTATTAAATAAGAATTAAATATGCTAAGTACAGATGCAAGTCATAACATGCTAAGCTACACTAATAAGATATATATCTTATTTCAAGTCACATTGTCATATTGAAGACATATAGTCTAAGGTTAAATTTATTAAAGGGGAATCCTTGAGAGGAAAAGAAAATGAAGAACTAGAGAGCATTTTAATTTTAGTAAAAATTTATTTTATATCCTACTATCTTGTCTAAAGGGTGCGCTTCAAAAGAGAAGCATTTCATAGAGCATGAAGCGCACACTTTAGTTCCGCTTTAAGTGATGATGCCTAGGCTTGAAGGGAGAAATAACTTCATTTATGAGCTTTGAAGCAATAATCCTTCAAAGAGTTTTGAATCCATTGATAAAAATAACAATAACAATAATGAAACAGTAATAATTCTTCAACAAAGAGATCCCTGGTTATTACTTTAGTTATCTCTGAGCTAGAGGCGGACGGCAGCAGTAGGAGATATAAAACTTGAATATTGAAAAGGAAAGTACCTATCTCAGGAGCTGCTTTCTGTTGCTTTTCACGAACAAGCGGTATGAAAGAAGATACATTAGATACAATGTTGTCGGGCTTACCCTGCTTTTCAGAAACAGTGCTACCTCTATTTTTCTCATTAGCTTTTCCAGATCTATCTGGCTTACTGACCCAACTACAGATAGAATTAGCAGAATTTTCCACAACACTTTGAGTTAATGGAAGACTCTCATTCTCCTTATAATTTATATCCACTCGAGGCGCCGTGGCAGAAGAATCCAGACTAGCTCTTTCTAGGTACTTCCCGCACAAAGAAACTGAAGTTGGCATGTTCTGATACACTGAAGTTACATCTGCAAGTGCTGTTCTCTTTGTCGACGTCCGGACCTCTTTTGAACCAAACACCTGTTCAGAAGCAGGTTCTTTTCCAGTAGTTGTAGAATTCTCGTCAATTCGAAAACACACAAGCTCTGGGTTCGAACCCTGTTGCTCTGAGCTGGCAACACTTTTCCTCAAGATGTTTCTCTGATGCAGCTTTCCAATTGGAGGTGTTAAAGGAGGTTTCCTAGCCTCTTGTGCATATTTAGTATCTGAACATGAATAATTGTAAGGATGTGATCTCAACGAAAAGCCATCAAATTCTGATGTCAAATGGCAGCAAGGATCAGTTGTCTCATCATCTTTTATAGTCCTAAATTGATCCGAAACAATACCATCTATGTGAAGGGAATCACTCAAGTTCAACTGCTCTAAAATGTCTGCAGGTAAAGAATGATACACATCAGAGATATTATGCATATTACATTTTGGTGTAGAACAGGACTTAAGGGCAAGCATACTTCCTGCTCTGTGCAGCTGTTCAAGCAAAGAAGGCCTTTCTTTTGAAAGACTTGGAATTTCAGAGCCAGTGAATGTAACAGCACCCTCCATAGTGGGTGAAACATTGATGCTGAATCCTTCAAACTCTGGCATAGTCTCCTGCAAACCAACCTGACTGATGTCATACTGATGAGTCAACCATGCTGAATCGTATGTACATGAACTTGCCTCTCCCATATGCATCTGTCCTACGTCAACTGATTCTTCCAACCCACCAGACTTTATTGGGCTTCTATGATCGAATCTATCTAAACCATCCTGTCTGCTTTGAGGAACATAATTCTGTTCTGCATCAAGAATGGTAGATTGAGCAATTGCACTGGAGTTTTCATCCAAATTAAGACGTCTATTTGTATGCTTAATTGACAAAGGAGTTTGTACACAGCATTTCCCTGACAAGTCATGATCGCCCTGGCAAGTAAGAGATATCAGCCAAATGGATACAAACATATTGCAACAAACTAGGCAGTGAGAGATATCAGCCGAATGAATAGGAACAAATATTACAGCAAACTAGGTAAGCTCAAAGAGAAACAAAAGCTCACAATGCTTCCTAAGTTCCTATGACAACTGAACAAAAGAATTTCAACTAAAATTGAAATAATCAGATAGACAACTTGATTCTAGAGAAAATGGACAAGCTATATTATGATTTTCTAGTGATGAAGAACACCGTATCAATATAAATTTTATCAGTCAAGGAGTTAAACCCTCTAAGACCCTCTAAAACAGAGAAGATGTAGATCTCCAGTAAAACATGTTTACATCAAAGGTCGAGGTATAAGCTCTGCAACATAAGAACTAAATGCAAATTCATGCAATTTCAGTACCTCAACTACCCGGCATTTTTTATTTTGGTGTGGTTCTTCAAATTGGCCTGATGCGTCATCGAATAACCTATCTCCCGGCTCACAAGATGGCATGCAAGGCTGGAAATCAATACAGGATTCTGAAGTACCATTTAAACTTGTCCTGCGAATGCAGTTAATGTGCTTCTGTTTTTTAACTCTCGACCTTGGCGAAGTAGCAAGCACATTATTTGAGCGAGTCTTCATTTTATTCCTTTTAGGCCACGTAATATCACATGCGTTCTGCTCCAAACTACTTGAATCATCAATCCTGTTGGACTTTACTGTAGCATAATGCTTGTCATTACTGGCTGAGCTCCTCAAAAAGTACCGAGCTTTTGGTGCTGCTTCATTCTTTTTTTCAGCATCTGGTGTTACTCTTTCTTTTACAGCTCCCATTTCATTAGAATCCCTTTTACCTATAAAAAAAAAGTAGAGAATCACATTACCAGTAGAAACAATTCTTCTAAGTAAAACAAGAACATAACATCCCTATGACAGCTATCTAACAACAGTAGGTAGACAGAATGAAAAACAAAGCTTGGATGAGCCTGAGTTTGGAACTGCATAATTATAGTACAGACACGTTTGCCTAATCAAGAATCAGGAGAACTCAAGTAATTGATGACCCCTAATTAATAAAGGGTTTTCAAGAACCACGGGAAGATTTCCTCCATAGCAGTTCATGACTTCTTTATAAGCAACTAACAGTTTTTTTTTTCACAAACGAAAAGGTCCTCTGTAAATTTTTCGTTTTCCTTGTGGTCAAGTGTGCTTTCACCAGAAGAATATCTATTAGTACGCCAACGTACCCTGGTATACTTTCAGAGTTAAGAAGTATTTTCAAGTTCTAAATGGACTAGGCCAGACCACTTCAACCCCAGGCATTGGTTACAATCTAAATCACCCAGGTACTTCTATCATGAAGCCGTACCCATACCGGACACATCCCTATGACCAAACTTCATGGACGCTCCTTGGACATATGCATACATTTATTCAGTACTCAATTACATGATATATATTTAATTTTAAAACACTTGTCATACACTTCTTGGACGTATATCCTACATTTCACATCCATTTCTTGAAACCCGTTAGACATACAGGCTTTTTTCAGTCCGTACCAAAGTTAAAAACTATGAAAGGGTTGTTTGGGTGTCTAGTTCAAAAATGAGTAGTTTCCAATTTATAATAATCAACATTTTAAAAGAAACATAGAAATGCGATAGGAAATATAATTCTAATAACACATGTATTGAAAAACAATAATGACCTCATGTGACATTATTAATTTGAATATATATATATATATATATATATATATATATAGGGAAAAGTGTGTATAAGGTGGCACCTTAGATTCAATCTAAGGTAGCGGCTTCAAAA
>JBAKGM010000233.1:17352218-17364095 GCA_037177215.1 Asparagus racemosus
CCCTTGGGTACGGACATGGTATACCCGTCTTCTTTACCTCTTGAGCAGAAATCAAAGTGTTGATCTTACTCTCGAGGTTCTTTATCTTCTCATTTTAGGGGATGACGACATTGCCACTGGCATTCTCAAGGCTACCCCCCGCATTCCATTCATTAGGGGGATTATTGGCGTCACGTTCTTCATTCCTATCCGTGTTGCTATCTATTTGGTTAACCCGACAACTTGATTCACCCTAGCCATTCGTCAGTGCTTGGATTTGCTGGTCATGCATCTCTCTCATTTGCTGCATAGCCATCTCCATCTCGAATTTGAAATTCTCCTTTTATTTGGCCATAGCCTCCTCTTCCAGCATTTTAGCCACCTGTTCTGTACTGATCATGAGTGCCTCCTGGGGTTGTCCCTTACTGGAAACCGTGTTATCAGAAGCCACTGCGGAGCCAGCGTCTGACATTTTATCATCCGAGGGTAATCCCCTTTGCACCTTGCCATAATTGGGTTATCAGATAGTCCCGGTCCGCAATCGACTTATTCGTTGAGATGCACCAGGAATGGCATGTGACGACGTCCCCTTCTCCATCATATTGATTGTAACTCTTAGCAATTCATCACCTTGAGAAACTAATCTTCTGTGGAAGCGCCTCGACCTGGTTTTCGACATTTCGGTACCAAGTCTATCAAAGACCGACGCCTTCTTCGGAGCTGCCCTGGTGCAGTTACACTCTGACAACACTGCCCTGATCAGCTTGGAACAGAGACAATGTGCATTCAACTCGGTGGAACTCCTTTTTAGGATTTACTCGTACCCCCAGCACAATAGCACAACTCATCGGCCTGAATGCTAGAGCAACCCATCGTGTGTCGGCACGATTTCTTAGGTATAACATCGTCATCGTCAGACGAAAACGTTTCCTTCTGAGGATGGACCGCTTTATCAAAGCTTCTAAAAGTGACTCGTCTCGATGTTCACCTTTGCGCGTGTGAAGTTTGGACAGACTCTTGAACGTCGATTCGCAGTCCAGTGCTAAGAACTAGAGGGGTCTCCTTATTGTGGTGGAGGTGAATGTGACCCCTAGTGCCGTGGGTAGTCCGGGGCCTCTTCAATGGGCCCAAGCGCTCCCTAACTGGAGTCTTGCCTCGATCATTGTGCAACAGTTGAGGCACTCTTTGATCGTTGGCTTGCTCCAGAATGTGCCTATGGGATCAGCTAAAGCGGGAACAAGCTTAGCCGGAGGTCTGGATGTGACCGCCGCCGGTGGCCTCGGCGCCGGGGTGACCTTATTCAGATCACTCTGCAGTGGCTGTGGTGGCCGGTGCTCAGTTGGGGCGCCAGGCTTTGGCCTCCAGACTTGGCGCATCTTTGGTGCCTTCTTGGCCACTTCTTTCTCTTTCAACATTTGGATCTCCTAGACTAGGGCCCGTGCGCGTGAAAAGAGTGCGCGGCGTTTTCGGATGTGCTCCTCACGTGTTGAGCGATTCTGTCTGACGCGGACCCACTCACTTGTTGGCGGCTTGGAGGAGCTGCCCACTATCTGAGGCTAAAGCCTCTGACTTGTTCTGGATCTTAGATCCACCTCATAGCTGATCCCATCCACTAACTGCAGGGCCTTAGCGAATCGACACACCATGCTTTAGCGCCGTTTTTGCCAGGCTCTCTTTGAGTGTGTAGGCATGACTTCAGCGGTCATCCTCTGAGTGGAGGGCATGAAGTCTGCAGATCTAGCCACCTTAGGGGCCTGGGAAATGCCGCTACCTACAACCTTGACAGCAGCGGGGCTGGAATCTTTTTCCCAGGACTCTAAATCCGAGGCCCAACGGATCATCCTTGTAGCGGAGATCATCTTAGACTTGTAGGGAGAGGAGGATCTAGACGAGGATGAAAGGTACTCCTCGTACTTTTGTTGGTCAAACTCGTATTTGACCTCCTCATCAACCAGGATCTAGATCCACAATTGCGGCACGATGATCTCTTCATTGAGACTGTTGACCCCCACTGTGGTCGCCAGCTTATTCGTGAGAAAAGTTAGTTCGATCTTCATTGCTTGTGAATTCATTACAGTTTTATGTGATTACAAATGAATTCAACAAAAAAAGACGTCTTTTTATAAGACTTACAATGAAAATCAAGAAAAATTACAACTTTCTCCTAAACAAATGTAGGATCCCGTTTATTGGAGTCCTACTTGCGTGGGTTCTTTGCCAGTGCTGGGGTTTATCTGTGGACCACCGTGTGATCAAATCTGAGTCAAGATCTACGAGATCGAGGGGACTATTTCACAAAGGAAATAGATCACCTTAAGTGAACGAGATCGACCAAGTGAAATCGTTACTCTTCTCTAGATCAAAACAAAGTTTGAATGTGGAGTGATGCGCTGTAGATCTGATCTAGATCTTCTCAAACTTCTTTGCTCGATGCGTAGGATTCACTAAGTCTTCATATCTATGTCGGGAAGAACTCTGGAGTTGTGGAAAATGTAGAGCTCGCGTGCAAGAAGTCCGGTGCAAAAAGGTCCGGCCTGTGCAAATGAGACCCCCCTCTCTATTTATAGGCAAAAGAGGGGGGGTCAGATCTATGGCTGAGCCACCTAGGTGGCTCGACCTCGGCCGCCGAGCCACCATTTGGTGTCTCAACCACCGAGCCACCATTTGGTGGCTCGGTTTGGGCTGAGCCACCTACGGGGCTTCTTCCATCGATTCTCGAGTCTGATCGGGTTGTTCTGAGTTCGATCCCGTCGCTTTGAGTCTGACTTGGTTCAATCTCATTGATTCGTGCCGATTTGAGGTTACACAGATGAGTTCGTGCCTTGCCGACTTGCTTTATGCTTTCTGTCGACTTGCTTTATGCACCCACATCATCAACTGTTTGCCATTGGATCGCCACTGAGTTGTTGGAGGGCTTGCCACACGTCAACTCGCTGTCACGAGTTGGGTTCGGGAACTTATAGGCAATTTTCAATCAAGTCTTCACACATAGAAACAAAGTTCACCATAGGTGAACCTCACTCATAAGTAATAATCATCTTTATGAACTAAGTGTTGACAAGATGAGTGAGGTTCACAATAAAAGTAGTGAACTTCAACACCGCAATCAAACTCACTCAGGAGATCACATGGATCAAATTGGCAAAATTTGCCCAATCCAAATAGGTTAGCCTCACTCAAGTGAAGGCCATCAAGATCAAACTAGCGAACTTCACCCCAAGAGAAGGTCACTCAAATCAAAATAGCGATCTCCGCACAAACGAAGTTTGCTACAAAAGCCCAAAAGGCAAACAATAATGAGCTTCGCCTGGGAAGTGAAGTTTACCATATCGAGCGCCATTAATAGCCGCAAATGTAACTTCATCACCACCAGTGGAAGTTCCTCGGAAAGACCACAAGTTGTCATAAAAATCACGCCTTTAGCAACAAATGGAGTTTTAAAGTGCCCTATGACATTGTTCAAAGCCCCATGGGCTGAAATTTGATGGATCCAAAGCTCACCATGAGTGGGTTTGAAGCTTACCCATGGCCATTTCTAGCTATGTCGGCATGTCTTCTGCTCTTGGTTGACGAGCTCCCCTAGCAGCGCCTCTTCCCCTAGAGATTACACGACGAGGAGCCACTGAAGATTGGTCTTCTAAGTTCTGAGAAAGCTAGGGTTTTTGAGGAAAATAGGGTTTTTAAAAATCAAAGTGAAGAAGAAAGGAGGTAAACAGTTCTATTTATGGACTGACCGCAAAATTCATCGAATATCTCACCCCGAACATCACCAAAGATCTTGCCTCGAACTTCGCCAGAGTTTCTCACCTTGAACTTCACTAAATTTTCAGGCACAAAAATCAAAGACTCAATTTTTAAATTCTTAAGCCAAGCCTCGCTCAACTAACTTGTTGAGCCTCGCCCAACCAACTTAATGAGCTTTGCCAAGCAGACTGTTTCTTAAGTAAGTGAACTTCGCCCCATTCAGCAGAGCGTTAAGACAAACTTCACCAAAATGACGTCGTGAATTTCACTAAATCTTCAAATTGAGAAAATTCTAAATCAATTTGTTTGAGGCCTTATATGGCGAATTTTACTAAGTCTTCAAATTGAGAAAATTCCAACTCAATTTGTTTGAGACCCCCGTTTGGCGAACTTCAGATCGACCCTCGCCGACATAAGGAATCTTGAACTTCGCTTCCAGCACAACAACTCCATCCAGAGTTTAAGTTTGCTACAGAAGTAAAGTACGTATAGATCAAACACATGAAGATGGGCAACTTCAGAAAAAGAAAGTTTATTTTTATTGATCGGAGACTCTACCACATAAAGGCAACATTCACACTCTCCAATTACAAGGATGGTGGCCATTTGTTGCTACTTGCTACTTCCCTATACTCCTAACTATGGGTAATGTGAAAACTGAGGATCATACATGAGCTGCACCAAGCGATACCCCTTGATCTCCTGATCTCACAAGACTTGGAGAATAAAAATTTTCCCCAAGCAGAAAAATAGCTCCTAAGTACTCTTCCCTATGATAGACGATGAGAAGAAGCTAAACAAGAAGTGCCCCCCTTTCATGTGACTGAAACATGTCAAGAGGAAGAAACACTTTTTGCAACCAAAATTTGACGTTGGGCCAGAGTCAGCCACACGATGTCTACCTAGTTACTATCAGAGTCCTCACTTGTGGAGCTCCAAGGATCCTTCTTCAACCGCCATCTCAGGTGTCGAATGGTCTTACGTAGAGTATAGTATTCAAAGCTCCACGCATCTCTATCACGGTTCAACTCACCCTAAGCGATTGACTGATTCTCGACAATTTGCTCGAGCTTCGCCTTCTCAGCCGACAACAAATCTGCCAGTCAACGAAGTATGCAGAGTTCATCCGCTTGATTGCCCTCCACTTGGGCAAGCTCCTATTAGAGCTATGCTATTTCAGCTCTTTTATCGAGGAGCATCTCCGATCTAAGCGATGGAGAGTTAGACATGGAGAAGAAGATGAATGGTGCTATTTATAGCCTTTTTCAAATCTAAACTTCTGAGAAAATCACATCTTTTACCATTTTATTGGACCAGACAAAGAGGCTAAATCTTATCCAAAAACCCATTCAAATCTATAGCAGATCTAGTGAATCTTCAATCAAAAAATCTCAGCCACAGATCACAGTACAAATCTAGAGGCGAATCTCAACAACCATCGCCAGTTAGCAAACATCACAAATCGATGAACTTCACCCACGCAGCTCAAAATTAAGGGAACGTCGCTAATCGATGAACTTCGCCCATGTAGTCCAAAGTTAAGCAAACTTCATGGATACCTAGAATCAGTCAAACTTCACTGATTTCTCAATTTTGCCTCAACAATAGAGAAGGTGAACTTCATTCCAAACACAAAGTTGGATGAGTACAAACATCATTAAGCCTTCACGAGTTTATAATAAAGGAAGCTACGTTCAACAAGACGCCTATGGCAACCAAGTAGACAGAAGATGATTTTCAAACCCAAAACAAGATGACTCAAGCTACGTTCAACATTACACCTCTAGTTATTAGCCAAAGTATTTCAATCCTAGCTACAAGTCAAAATGCAGGATCTTAAAAACTTTAGGGGCGTCTTGTAGATGGTTAAAATATATTTCTACTTAGGCCAATGTTTAGCTTGGATCCAAGAAGTGAGCACTCATGGGCTAACACTTCAAATAGGCCTAAAATCGAGCCCACATCGAGCCATAGTGAAGGTCGCTCAACAAAATATGTGAACCTCACCATGCAGCCCATCTCAACTCGATCCGACCAAGTCAAGAACGGGTCAACTCTCAAACAGCAGGAGTGGAGCTCGCCATGCAGTTCATCTTGACCCGACTCAACCAAGTCAAGAGCAGGTCGACTCCCAATTCACGCCACATGCCAAGTCAATAGGTGTCATTTGTCGGCCAAATTATGAGTTGAATTCTATGCTAAATTTGAACTCATAAATGAAGCTCGCCAATCAATGAAATTTACTTATAACAATCCAAGTGAGCCACGTCATCCACAGTCTCGAAGAAGGCTCACCCATGTCCAAGCCAGCCTTGCCCAAACATCTTCAGTGAACTTCGCCAAATCAGCAAACCCCACCAAATAGCTGTTTAGGGCTATTTTTAAGGAAATAACTACATCTCACCTTCTCCTATTTTTAAGGCCACTTAATCCACAATTAAAGACCATTAACTCTCTCTTTTAGCCTATAAAAGGAGAGGAAATTGCTCATTTTGAGGCTCGAGCCAGATCATAGAGAGATCAACACACACGCATAAAGAGATTACTAATCTCGCACTTGCGATTCTATTGAGCAAAGGTACTAAGAGAAGACTGAGATATCTTCTAAGCAACTAAGTTTTCATCAATAGCAAAAGACTCATCGTCTTAGTCAGTGCGTCAATGGAATACAAGATCGACATTCTATCGCCACACAGAAACGAACCCCAGGAAATATAAATTTTTTCTTTGTTTCATTGTAAGTCTTCCAATTGTAATCTGAGCTAATTGCAATACAACAGACCCGAAACAAAGATATCAATGGAAAATTTTGAGTTAGACTTTAGCCCTACTAACCTGAATATTGAAGAGATTATTGCTGAAGAAATTAGGCTTTTTGCTGAAGAACTAAGGTTGCTAGGAGCGATGGAACAAGCAGCTCATCATGTTTCAATCAAGAATATTAATTTTGAGGAGATTTTCAGTTTGAACGTGAGTTCTTTGAGAAATTAGAATAATCTTTTATCCAAACCTAAACCTAACATTCTGTCGGTGGAAATACACATCAACAACATACAAGTTAATTTTGATTTGATAGATTACTCTTTACTGACCTACCATCAATTGCTGCAGAATTCTTGAAAATCTCAGAGAGTATAGAATTTAAGCACATTGTAGAGTTTATCGTTTTAGACTTCTTTAAAATTTGAGATAGAATTTTTAGCAACAAGGTGGTGCTGATGTAGAATGTGAGTTTTTACTTTGCAATCCTTTATTCCACATCTTGACTCTGTATCTCATAATAGTAAGAACTAAAAAAAGAATTTGTTCTTCTCTCGTTTGGAGAGTTTCTTTTTCTTTTACTAAAAAAAAGAGAGGAAAAAAGTAAAAATAGAGTAGAAAAAATAAAAAAGAGAAAGAGAAGAAATAAATAAAAAATAAAAAAGAGAGTAGGAAATGTTTTTGGCTGTATCCTTCTCCTATTCGTCAAAATTAAAGATGATTACATATATTTATTACTTTATTATTGTTCAAGCTCAATCGAACAACTATCAGTGCTTTATTTGCTATTTGCTTTACTTTTTCCATCATATAGTTTGCATTGAGAACAATGCAAAGTTTATCATTTCATTTATCCTTTCTTTTCTTTCCTTTAAAAAATGTCATTTGTCAACTTGATAAAGTTAAATAATAATTGATTTACTTCATGAATTTTTAAACTTTCAAAATCTTAGTTTAATACTCAAGTTAGCCCTTTTTTATAACTCTAAATAAATTTTTAAGAAATAATTTTCAAAGTGTTATACCTTGCTATAGCTGTAACTTAGGACTTTATTTGAGGTAATGAATATTTTTCATGCGTAACTTAGAGTGAATAACAATTTCTAAATCATACATCTATATGTGTGAGTGTGCGTGTGCGTGTGTGTGTGTGTGTGTGTGTGTGTGAGGCTAAATTACCAAATTGGTATTATAAGTTGACCCCTTTTGCCGATATGGTATTCAGTTTTCCTCTAGCGTCAATAAGGTCCTTTTTTGCATTGATGGTGAGAAAACTCCGAGGAGGTGGTCACATGAGATCACATGACACATCTTAATATTTTTTTAAAGGCTGATGTGGTAGGTATCATTTGACCTAGCAATGGTAGTTAGGGGGCCTAAATAAGGGTTTCAAGTTAAAAGAGGGAAGAATTAGGGCAAAATTGTGGGTTACATTGAACTTGGAGATGAAATATAAGCTTGTGAAAAGGAGAAAATAAGGAGGGGGAATGGAAGACGCAATCATCCAACACTAAATGTCACTTGCAGGGAATCACATCATGGCTTGTTCAAGCTCAAGGTCCAGTTCATGCTCAAGTTCTTCACAAGGCTTCAACTATTTTCCATTTATTCGCAGGTGGAATGATCTTGCCAAGAGGTTAACGGTGAGAATTTGTGGATGTGGTTTGTAATGTGAGTATTACACATCAATGATAGTTGAGAATCCTGGTCAGAGGTTCTGTAAATTCCCCAATTATAACATGAGTTTGGTTTATGACTTTGTTCTTCATTATTTATGATGTAAATGAAGTTGCTAAATTTCTAATTTTCTTTCTTTCCCCTGATTTGGTAGAATGGTGGTTGTGGGTTATGGCAATGGATTGACAACAAAATGGGTTATTTGGGTTGTCAATTTTTTCCACTCATGAAAGAAGAAATTCTAAAATTTATGTGTAAGGTTAATGGCAAGAAGTAGTATTTTCTGCAAGTATTTTTATCAAACAATGTAATGTATCCTTTTAAATGAAAGAATGCAATTATGGAAATTTTGACATGCTCTCTTTGCACATAATGCACTATGTATGCTTATAAAATTTTGGGCATGGTCTCTTTGCATATATTGGCAACAAATATTTCTTGCCATACAGTTTGCAGTCGTCATCATCATCAAATACACTCTAAACCGTATAAACCCACAAAGTTTCAGCAAAAAACATACCCAAATTTCATATATATTACAATAGCAGATTGCATTGTAAACATAAGAAATAAAAATACATGTTTAAACATGTTTTTGATCCACAATACAGAGTACTAAATTTAAAAGCACACAAAAGCATCCATATATGCACTTGGCATAAACATTCACATTTATCAACAAAAACATTAAAAGTGGATCATTTGCTACTGGTTATGATGGAACTTGCGTAGCATTGAGTTGTTCTGAAACTTGAGATGCAGTTTGGGAAGCAGCTTAGATGAAGATTGCTTGATTGGTACTAGCATCCATAAAAGCCAGCTCTCCACCATCACCTTGCCATATATCACAACCCTTAGGCATGTGAGCTACATTTCTCTCCCTCCCTCCACATCTTCCTCTACCTCTACCACCTTTAACACTTCCTCTAGCAGCTTGATCGGGTGCACCTTTACCTTGATGACAACTCATCGTGTTCTGTAAGTGCACATACTCAGCAATATGAAATCATAAAAATTAATTAAAAACTTGTAAAAATCCATACTACTAGCTCTTTCTCTTGCCCTTGCTCTTTTGTATTAGTGCTTCAGCTGCATGTTAGGTATATAAGTGTGAACCTAAAGTTGCAAGTGAACAACTATCAAGTTATAGTATAAAAAGTTATCGATTCCACGAGGAAGGTGTAGTAAAAGTTAATCAATATCGGTTCTTATGTTGTGTGTGTGACAATTAGGAGTAAATAAAAGAAAAATGATGGGTTGTGTAGTGATATGAGAGTGTTTGTGATTTAGTGCAAACAAAAACAAAATGAGATTGAGAGAGGAGAAAGAATAATGAATAAAATAAAGGAAAAATAAAGAAGGTAATAAAAGAAAATAAAACAATTAAAAAAAAAGTAAGAACAAAGATGAAGATCAAGAATGTAAAATATGGAGGATTAATTAAAGATATGAGGAATCTAGAATAGATTCACTTAGCTAATCTCAATCTTATGTGAATAAGTAGGATATAAACCTAGTTTCAAATAATTTCTAGAATTCCAACAAATATTAGCTCCACATTTAGAAAAGGGCAATTCCCTAGAGGTTCTAGCCTCAAGGTGAATTGTGCAAGAGAATAAGATCTAAATTACAAATTAAATGTGAGAAAGTAAAGACATGAATGTAAATCTACTCTACAAAGTATTAAAATAAGTAAGAAAAAAATATTACAAGAAAAGAAAAGAAAAGAATAAAAAGTAAACCTTCATCTTCATCTTATCTTCATCTTCATTCTCTTTTCATCCTTGGACAAAGAGAAGAAAAGAAAATATGAAGGGTGAAAATATTTTTATTGATTGCAACAAAAAGTTACAAATTTAGAAGGTCTTCTCAATTAAGAGTAATCCTCCTCTCCAAATAGAGTTTTTACAAAATATTTCATACTCAAACCTCTCACCCTGTACCCCTATTTATAGCTTACAGTTGGTAACAAGAACAACTCGATTTTACTTGGGCTCCAAGGATTAAATCCTAGCCACAAAACAAGTTTGTTACAACTCAATTGGTTAGTCAATCGGTTGACCAATCAGTTAGCCGACTGATTGGCCAATCGGTTAACCGATCGATTAAAATTATAAAATTCTAAAAATGTGGATAGCTCGTCTCGTCGAGATAGGCGATTTTCATATATTATATGTTAAATTCCGCCTTCTGGATTGAGAGATATCGCCGTTTCTTTATGGCTAATATCTTGAACATGATTTTGACTTGATTTCTTTTCATATTGGATCCTTGTTTCTTCGGTTTTTATATATTTCTTAGCTTGATCTTGGGCTTCAATAAAAGGTTAAAAATGAGGAAATTTAAGTTCTTTTTATATTTTATTCATTAATTCTTCATTAACCTGTAAATTAAGATAAAACTTGTTATTAATGATATAAAATAGATAATGAGGGTGTAAAATTGTAATAAAAATATGATTATCATTCCCCTTATCCTTAGGGTTTTTTGCTTATTCTAAAATGTAATATCTAGAGTAGAAGTTCTATAGAAGAGATTGGCCAGAGAGGGAGGAGAATCAGCTGGAGAAAATGATCATTGATTCAGGTGAGTGATTTCTCCACTTGCTTATTCTTTTATGGGGTTTTTCTCGATCTCTCTTTCCTTTAGTTCTGACATAAAGCCCTAAAATTCATGTAAATCATATTAGGATTCATAGATAATGTTTTATTGTTGAGTTTTACAAGTTTATATAAGATCTAATAGGTTTTAATCCTTACGCGATGAATAAAATTAGAAAACATGCACAAACTGATACGAAACTCTAATTATGTGTAGTCTTTGTTTTTGCTCTAGAAACCATGTGGAAATATGTTAGTTTGGTCCCTAACCAATCCAAGAGGTTACTAGAAGACTGGAGGTGAAACAGCGAAGAAAAAGTGATGAACGTGATGAATTTGTGTAGATCAGAAGAATTCAGATGTCCAGTCGAGGAGGACCAAAGGTCTGGTTCGGCATCATCCATCTAAAATGATGTTCAGACATCTGATTTTGGTTTGACAAAAACCTAGTTTCTATAGATAACTATCAGAGACGTCTCGATTTTTTGGGCAGACGTCTTGTTAGATAATTTCAAACACCTAGTTGTATTTTTAGCCATCTGATTAATTCTGAGTTGAGTTTAGACACTCTTTCGATGCATATTTTAGTTTGTTTAGACAAAATACCTATTTTTAAACGATGTATAAGAGAGTATAAGACAAATTGATGATGTAGGAGTAGTCCTATGAGATAACTATACAATATATGGAGTGTCTTGATCACTTGAATAACTCAGCACATGAATAAATGAATATGAAATCACTACAAAGTGAAGGAACAGTAACGTAAATACTGTTATGAAATAAATGGTGCTAGAGTTAACATGTTAGGACTGACAGCGTAATTAGTGTACATGTAGACAGAGACCTACATTCTAGACTTTGAAGGGTACCTCGATTTATTTAGTCCTAATACATGAGTCGACAAGGCAGGTGATTCCTATCCTAGATCATTCTAGTTAGTACTAACAAGATTGTGTGAGGTTATCATAGGACTAGGATTTAGTGCATAACATTATGTGTGCAAATTAAATAATAACGGGGATGGGCAAAAGTATTGAGATGGATCACGACTTAAGGTTGGTTGGTTAGCCAAACGACTCTAATATGAGTACCTATTATGAGTATGAGAGATCGG
>JBAKGM010000233.1:17371556-17396196 GCA_037177215.1 Asparagus racemosus
ATTTCTCCTCAATCTAATACGTCGCGGACTTGTTCACGTACCGTTTCCGGGTATTTTGGGAAGCGGGGCATGACAGCAACACCTTGGCATCTTCCTAAGTCCAGGGCACGTACCAAAGACCCTAGTATCTATTCAAGATAAAACCAAGGCACTCCAACAACTCGGTCGGCCCTACATCGACTAAAAGACCCTTTTACCTATTCAGGATAAAACCAAGGCACTCCTACAACTCGGTTGGCACTACATCTACTAAAAGACCTTGGTACCCTCTCGGAATAAAACCAAGGCACTCCAACAACTCAGTTGATACCAACTCAAATGACCTTGGTACCTTGTCGGGATAAAACCAAGGCACTCCAACAACTCAGTCAGCACTACATCGACTAAAAGACCATGGTACCTATTCAGGATAAAATCAAGGCACTCTAACAACTCGATCGGCACCGACTCAAAAGACATTGGTATCACTTGTAAAACCAAGGCACTCTATCGACAAAAAGACATTGGTACCTATCCAGGATAAAACCAAGGCACGTTAGCAACACAAGAACCTTGATGCCATCACAAATAAGTCTAAGGCATGAGGTCAAATCGCAATACCCACCGCTCATATAGCCGAGTCGCCTCGACCCAAAGAACTGACTCATCTCAGTTACAAATCTCAAAATAAGGTAAGACTACTGATCAACATAAAAACACAGACAAATAAGTACACCAATCGAGAAGACAAAAATATAAATTTCATTCATATGTTAAAATATTTACATCAATATTTACATAAAAAAGAGAGAAAATACATAAGACTCTCAAGGCACTCGACTCAGATCTGGAGTAGGCCTGGGGAGCACTGCACTTGTCTCAGGAGCTGGAGTCGGCCGGGGAGAAGTAGTAGGAACCTCTTCATCTTGATCATCCCCAGGCTACCCCAGCTATCTCTAGCAAAGCCTTCTTCTGACTCCTCGCCTCCCTCATGCCCATGGTCCACATCCAACACAGCCCGCTGCGCTTCATCTCTATCTCTTTCAGTGCATCGAGGGAAGTGGCAACTCAGGAGGGGTAATGGAAACGGTCTGGGCTGGGTCTAGACTCATGAGGGATCTATTCTAGGAGATAGTCGAAGCTAGCTTTACAAGCTAGAGCCACCTCTACCTTGCCCAAGGGCCTATCGTGGTATTGCTCCACAACTTCCACCGATGGGCCTCTGACTCCAGAAAGGCAAGGCAAACTTGCAAGGACTCGATCTCAGCACGGGACGACTCGCTCTACTGCTCGACCTACAGAGCAGCCTTTAACTCTCAACATCTAGGCAGTCTGATCGAGTGGGCTCCTAGACGTCAAGCCTCTCACACTTCTCAGCATCGACCTCCTCAGACAAATATCTGATCATGTCTTCCCACTCAAGGATCTCGTGCTAAAAGTGGTCGACTTCTTCTTTGAGTTTTGTAATCGTGGCTATCTGCTTGGTGTGATGCGCCCGGAGCCCCTCGATCATCTTCCCCCTAGTCTCCAACTCTCAACACTACTTGCTATCACTCCTCCTTCAAGCCTCCAGCTTGATGCCCAAAGCAACTACTTTCTTCTCGACCTCCTCCCGAGTCGTTCTCTTAGTCTCCAGCACCTCTTGAAATTCTACGGGGACTTCTCGCGTGAGCTCGAGCTTGGAGAATAGCTCCTGATCGAGTAAGGTACCCCATAGTAGAGAGCCCTTGAGGGCTTGGTGGAGGCTGACACTAGGCATCCTCGAGAGGATCTCATCATCTTGAGGGAGGGAGAACTGCTCTAGAACCTGAGATCAGGCCATCTAAGACTCCAAGACTGAGCTTCTCTTATCGAGATATCATTTGGGAGTGAATCTATATTTCTCGGCTGGCTTCCTGTCATATCAGGGTCCTTCTCTTAATGAACCGATCAGCATGGCCTTTAGCGCCCCCCGCACGTTCGGGTCGAGGTCATCAATACGGTGGAAGTAGGGCCACTCGAGGTCAGCCCTAGGAGTCAGAGCTGTGTTGCCCATCGCTAGCTTCTCTGTTGGCGGAGGATGGACCATCTCCTCCTCAGCTATGGCTAACACCTCAGCTAGCGCCTCTCTAGGCCTATGGGCCACTTTAGGTAGAGGAGGTTGGGTTGTCTCCTCATCAGCCCGAACCTCAGCCTCACTAGGCTCCATTGCTTCTTCTTCCCCCTCAGGTTGAGCCAGGGATCCCTCGTCAAGGATGACGACCTCGGTCGGCTCGAGGGTAGGGACACTTGGAGCTGGGGAATGTTGGCCAACTTCTTAGACTGAGATGGGAGCTCTTGCCTCTGTTGCTCCCTCCGACCCAACCCGAGACGGCTTGGCACTTCCATGAGGACCTTGGCCACTCACCTTACGCTGTCTTCTCCTCTTTTTCGCTGACCGTATAGCCTGAGCAATTGCACTTGGCCCCCCATATGAGCTACTATCTCAGTAGCTTTTTCTGCCACCATCGCAACCTCAGCGGGAGCTAACTCAGCCCCAAGTCATTTTTGGGGCCTACTTGATGCCCCTGGCTGTGCCCCATCTAATTCTTTTAGCGGAAGTGCTAGGACCGCCTCTCAGATGCTATTCTCCTCTGTCAGTAGGATATTGGATATGCCGACCGCTCGAAGTACAGTCGACTCAATGAGATTGTTGATCTCCTGAGACCCGGCATAGGCTTCAATCTTGTCGAGCCCCCGCTTCTCCTCATTAGAGAGTAGACCTGGCTTTATCACATCCTTCTTGATCTCAGGCCAGATTGAACAGATAAGTAGGGTTGGCTACAAAGATCCACATAAATCTCTCTTTCTAGTCCTTGCTCGAGTCGGGGGCATTCGAAACAAGCTTGAAGCCCCCCAAGTTCTGAAAGTAGTAGTGTCCCTCCTTCTTCACCATCTTGATGCTGATGAGGTGGCTACATGTGTGTAGACTCAGCTCGACGTTGACCCAATGGCAAATCACCACAAACCCCACTAGTGTAGCAATGGAGTTCGACTTGATCTGAGAAGGGGACACCCCCAGAGCCTCGCAGACCCAATGAAGTAAAGGATGGAGCAGCAGTCGGAGCCCATACTCTAAATATTTTAGATAAAGTAAAGCCCTATCACCACCGTGATGATACATGAGTTCAGATCTCTCTAGCACTGATAGAGTGAAAGGCTGGGGAAAGTCGAAGTGGTCATAGTAAGCTTCAAGCTCCATTAAGAAGATCTTCGAACAGAATAATATGAAGAGGTCGATTCTCATCTCATTGCAGCTAGAGGTAGGAACGGTGGAAGCCACCACAGTTCGTCAGAGAGTTGATTGAAAATCACTTGAAGCAAAGAGCTAGGGTTTCTAAAATCTCAGCGCAAAAAAGCTTGTAAAGCAAAACTCCTTCTTAGAGATGAAGTATATATAGGCCCATATCAGGACACATGTCAAGATCAGAGCGACCGACTCAGGTCAACCTCAGAATTCGAACGGAATGTACGAAAAACAAAGCGATGTCCTCCAATCAAAGCACCACTCAGCTCAAAAGCCAAAGTAACAATGACGCACCATATCTGCTGACGTCAAGAGGTCACTTCAACAGCAACTAGTGGCTTTCTTCATAAATGCACCTCGAGAGTCGCTAACCGACAGCTGTTTGAACTTTCACCCATACTCGGCCAACCGAGTTCAACTGGAAGGGGGCCACTGTTATAGCCTGCAAATAAGCTAAGTGCTAATCTTCCTTTGGGGCCGACATGTGTCCTCCACACCTAATCAGACGTGTTCAAAGCCCAGATGACTCAAGCTACACCCACATACTACTTAACAGGCTGACAACTTGCGTAGCCGATTAGAAAGGAGTTATTTGTCGGCTTACCCACTAGATTAACTCTACAAGTACCCGCACTTGGCCTACTATTCTAGCAGACAACTCACGTAGCTGACTAAAAAGGCGGTAATTGCCAGCCCTTAGCCAG
Organism: Asparagus racemosus; assembly: GCA_037177215.1. Lineage (NCBI taxonomy): Eukaryota > Viridiplantae > Streptophyta > Magnoliopsida > Asparagales > Asparagaceae > Asparagus > Asparagus racemosus. Next base: position 17,375,505 of record JBAKGM010000233.1, read on the forward strand.
ATGACTACAAAGGCGGTGTGTCCTCAAAATCCCCACTGACAACCAACCACCCTCACCTTAAATGTGCTATCAGAGCCACCATTTCTCTAGTTCCCATGATCTTATGACTCATCAGACTTAGTCAGCACCAAGCACCTACTGTAGCCCTTACATTAAATGCCCGATGACTCACCATCTCCTATAGCCAACACCTATAAGGTGCTTGCCGAGTAAGCTACCTGTCTGGAGTCACCCAAAGTTACCTATCTGCCCTTCCGATCTACTATAAAAGGAAGCTGCATGGCATGGGGTAACTCTCTCTGCACTCATGCAACTCTGAGTATATTCTCACTACTCACCTTTTAAATTCCCACTCAAGTACAACTACTGACTTGATTGTCGGAGGAACAACTGAAGAACCCAACTCCATCCACTCACGAGTTCTTTATGTGCAGGGAAGAATAACGAGCTTTAGAACTAGTCATCTAAAGGAGTTTGAGGACCCTGAACCCCCTAATCCACCAATAAATCCCCTGTTTGATAGCTGACATCAACACATCTCATTAGATGTTAATGTCACCTTATTAGAATAAAGATAGAGATAATTAATCTCATATGAAAGATCTCTATATCTTTCTCAAATCTAATCATTTTGTTTAATATATTTCTCATCCTTTTCTTTTAGAAGATGGACTAAATGAGTCATGTAAACTCTGATTTGCTTTTTCTCTTGAGCACATATATTGTTCCACGGATCATTGACAATCATATAATCAGGCAATTGTAAACCTGGGTCATAATAATATTTTGACCTTTTAAAGGAAGGTGCTTGGGTTGAGCAAGTAGATGTCGCTTGATTTGAGCGATAGAATTTTCCTTTAGCTTGTGAGATTGAAGCTTGATGAGTCATATTTTTCCTGCAAAATGTTTGAAAATGTGTATTGGAGTTTAATATTTCATTAAATTATTGAAAAAATATTTCTAATTGTTTCTAGTATTCTTCAAAATTTCTTAAAAAGAGTATTATTATTTTTGGCAATAATATGAGGAAATCTCGACATTCATGAAGATAATATTCTAGAAACTTTAGATATTCTCGCTGGAAGTAAGTGTACCCTGGCGACCTTCTTCTCCAAGTGTAGCAAGGGAAAGGTAGAATGAGGATAGTTTTCAATCTATTTTTGTCTAACACTAACATTTACCAAAAACCCATAATTAAAATATAAAATTTTGTAAATATTTTTCCATGGATAATATTATTAATTTGATATTTTGGTACTTTAGAATTTACCCATACAAGATTATTTGACATCTTATAATCAAAAATTTGACTTGAGACTCCATGTTCAAAATAATTGTTAGAGCCCATTTGGACATCTTTAATAAGTTCTTCGATTTCTTCCTTACAAAGAAATAAAAGATTTTTCATCCATTTGGATTGGCATGTCGAAGTATATATTATCAAAGGATATAAGGGAAAATTCTTTTATATAAGAGAGACGGAATATAACAGAGACGGATATTCCTTTCATTATCAAGAATTTTTTTATTCAATGAGTCTAGATAATTGTTATTCTCATCTTCTATATTAGAAAGAACATTTATAAAATTTTATTTATAATGTAAGGCAGAAAACAGTTGATTAACTAATATGTTTTCTGGTTCTTTATTAAACCAGAAAGAAACATTAGGATTACTGGCATTTTTATCACTGCCATGATTATCTACAATATAAGGCTTAAGATTATTAACAAAAGGACTTCCCAAAATAATACCTTATTTGAGGTCTTTAAATAAGATAAATGAAGTTTTGATTTTAAGTCCTCCATTGCAAATATGAGCATTAGTAATTTTATATCTTGCTTTGAGAGCTTGCCCATTAGCGGTGCTAACCAGATGGGATGTTTTTTATAGATTCTAGAAGGAATAAGATCTTCTCTAATACAATTCACATATGCTCCAGTGTCAATTAGAGCGGTGTGTTGAACAGAGTATTCATCCATAATGTTAAGTATGATATTACATCTCCATTTCTTTCCAACATATTTTTCTATAAAGTTTATAAATTCATTATCATTGGAGTTTTCTTCAAAGTTTTTTATTTCTGTGAAACCTTTAAATTCTTCTATACTTTTATTTTCTAAGTAAGTTTCCATATGAAGACCGAAATTCTTGACCTTAAACAAATGATAACAAATTTGGAAATGGGGTCATCATGAAGGGTCTCTACGCCTCTTATATTAGTGTTGCTGAAGGAAATGGGCTGATCTGTCCTTGGCTTCTTTTCACAAAGGTTTATTTCCAACGTTTGTCGAGCATACTTCTTTCGAGCGTTGTTTGACATTCTTTCTGCTGATGGACCATCGCTGATGGTGTTGATGACACCTCGACTGCTTGTCTCTCTGGGTTGGTCAACTTGTTGGTGTTGGTGATAGGGTGATCTTGATCGAGACCTTCTTCTCTCTGACTTCTCTAAAGCTGGTTCCGCTCTATCTCGTCGAGAGATGGGCTTCTTTAGTAGCCCTTTTTGTATTAACTCTTCAATATCTCTTTGGAGGACTCTATAGCCATCAGTGTGTTGACCGTGATTTCTATAATACCGGTAATATTGCTTGGGATTTCTAGATTGGGGGTTCAACTTCATGTGGGGAGGAGTAGTGGTAAGGTGTCATTCTCTCTGAGTTAAGTAAAGAGCTTGTGCGAGAGAAGTGTTGAGGGAAGTAAGGAACGATTTCTTAGCCGCCTCTTTCATCGGATCTCTCTTGTTTGCTCGGTTTGGCTTGGAGTCAGTTTTGGGGGAATCCTTCTCTGTCTTTTATCCTTGAGAGGACTCTACTTCAATTGATGTGTTTCTAGCCGCCTTCTTGTAGGCTCGACTATCTTTTGCATCCATGTGTCCTCAAGCTTTGGCCATTAGCTGATCAAAGTTAGTCATAGGGTCCATGACGAGTGAGTTTGCCAACTTATCATCTTCTAGCCCTGCAGAGATCATGGCCATGGTGACCATGTTACCACGGTCTTCAATTTCTAGCCTTTTGGCTTGGAATCTCTTGAAATAGTCCATGAAACTCTCCCTAGATTTTTGTCTTATCTACAGCAAGACGGAGGAGGGTGCCTTCTGCTTGGAGTCAGCTAAAAAATAATGTACAAATTTTTGGCTGAGTTGTTTGAAGCTGTGGATTGACTTTTTGTCCAATGAGTTCCACTACATTGTTTGCAGGGAAAGTCGTGTCGATTGTCATTGTCAATGAATCCGTTACAAATTTTTTTTTACAATGAAATTCAAATAAAAAAGTCGCCTTTTTATGAGGCTTACAACAACTAACTGAAAAAGATCACAACTTTACTACCCTAGTTGAACAAACGTAGGATCTGTTTACTTGCTTGCGTGGGTGTCTTTGCCTGTGCCAGGGACTCTATTCCGTCCGTAGACTGCCGCGTGATCCTATCTAGGTGCTAGATCTACAGATCTAAGGTGCTTATTTCACGAAGGAAAAAAACACCAACGGGGATCAACTCACGATGGAGATGATAGCTAGAGTGGGTGAAATCGACGAAGCGAAGTCACACACTGACCGTGGGATTAAAACGAAGCTTAATCTAGAGGGTGAGATTGTAGATCTAATCTGGACTCTTCTCCTCGCCGTGTAGATCTGAGTCAGAAAACATTCGTCGCTTGCCCAGGATTTAGATCTGGCCTTTTTGATTTTGTAGACACTCGGATCTGTGCAAAATCAAAAAGGCTAGATCTAGATCCCGGCTAAGCGACGAACGTCTTCTGACTCAGATCTACACAGTGAGGAGAAGAGTCTACATCAGATCTATGATCTCACCCTCTGGATTAATCTTCGTTTTAATCCCAGGGTCAGTGTGTGACTTCGCTTCGTCGATTTCACCCACTCTCGCGATCATCTCCTTCGTGAGTTGATCCCCATCAGTGTTTCATTTCCTTCGTGAGATAAACACCTCAGGTCGGTAAATCTAGCACCTAGATCGTATAACACGGCTGTCCACAGACGGAATAGAGTCCTCGGCACAGGCAAAGACACCCACGCAAGTGAGGATCTGATAAACAGATCTCGCATTTGTTCAACTAGGGTAGTAAAGTTGTGATCTTTTTCAGTTAGTCGTTGTAAGCCTTATAAAAAGGCAACTTTTTTATTTGAATTTCGTTGTAAAAAACAAATTTATAATAGATTCATAGGCAATGACAATCGACACAACTTTCTCCACGAACAAGCTGGCGACCATAGTGGGAGCCAACAGCCTCAAATCTGAGGTCGTAGTGTCGCAGCCGCGGATCCCGATCCCAGTCGAGGAAGAGGTCGAGTTCGAATTTGACCAGTAGAAGTTCGAGGAGTATCTCTCCTCCTCCTCCAGATCCACATCTCCCCATCATTCTAGAAGGATCTCCACTGCAAAGAAGATCCGTTGGGCCTCAGACGCAGAGTCCTAAGAGGATGAATTCGACCTCGCTGCCGCCAAAGCTGCAGGTAGCAGTAAAACTCCCTCGGCGCCAGCAACTTAAGTACCCACGACGCCTGAGATGATCGCTGATGGTGTGCCCGCACTCTCCAAGCGAGCACGGCAATGACATTGCCAAAGCATGGTGTGTCAATTCGCCAAGGTGATGCAATCCACAGATGGGATCCGCTACAAAGTGAATCTAAGATCCAGGTTACAGCAAAGGCTCCAGCCTCAGGTGATTGACTGCTCCTCCAAACCGTCATCAAACGAGTGGGTCTGAGTCAAACGGAACCGCTCAACGCGTACGGAGTGCATCAGGAAGCATCACGCACTCCTCGCGCAGGCTCAGGCTTTGGTGCAACAAGCCCTCAAGTTGAAAAAGGAGGAGGTGGCCGCTAAACCACCAATGAGCTGCCGGGTCTGGAGGCCAAGTCCACTAGAATTCTAACTCCAGGGATGATGGTGTCTAAGCCCAAGTCTGTCGGCACTTCAACTCCTGTCCTGGTGCCAACGCCAAAAGCTGTAGGCACCCCAATACCAACTACCCTGGCACCGAGGCCGAAGTCCACCGACACCCCAACTCAAGTTGCCTCGGCGCCGAGGCCACCTCCGCCGTCTACATCCAAACTTTCGGCGAAACTGATTCCTGCTGCAACTGGCAAGCCAACCATCAATGAACGCTTTGGTCCGTTGAGGGAATCACGGGTCACTCCTAATGCAAGAGGTCGTACCCACCTCAATGAAGGTAACAAAATCCCTACAGCTCCACCAACTGGACTGAGGATCAAAGTCTGAGAGTTCGCCGAGACTTCATGCCTACACAAGTGAACGTCGAGGTGAGTCACTTTTGGCAGCTTCGATGAAACAGTCCATCCTCGAAAAGAGACATTTTCATCTGACGACAACGGTGTTATACCCGAGAAGTCGTGGCAAGACACGATAGGTTGCTCCGGCACTCATGCCAATAAGTTGTATTATCGTGCTGGGGGTGCGAGAAAGTCCCAGAAGAGGAGTTCTCTTGAGAAGCCTGCACGGTGCCTCTGCTCCAAATTGATCAGGGCAGTGCTATCGGAGTGTACCTGCAATAAGACAACTCTAGAAAGCGTGTCAGTCTTTGACAGACTTGGTGCCAAACTGCCGAAGCCCAAAACAAGATACTTCCATAAGAGAAAGTCAGTGGCTCGAAGCGATGAATTGATGAGAGTCACTAACAATATGACGAGCAAATGAATGTCAAATCGTACTGGTCCCCGATCATCCGACCGGCTTATTCGGTTGCACACCAGGACGATCTGACGTTCCAACTATGACAAAATCCTAAAGGGGTTGCCATCTGATGATGAAGTGTCAGATGCTGGCTCTACGATAGCTTCTGACAACACAGTTTCTAGTGAGGGACAATCCTAGGAAGCCCTTATGATTAGTGCTGAGAAAGTAGCCAAGATGCTCGAGGAGGCGATGGCTAAGGAAAAAGAGAACTTTAAGTTTGAAATGGAGATGGCCATGCAGCAGATGCGAGAAATGCATGACCAGCAAATCCAGGTACTGACAAACCACCAGGGAGAATCCAGTCATCACAACAACGTCAATTAGGTTGATAGCGACACTGACGGAGAAGAAGACCATGGTGCTAGACAACCCCTGAAAAGCGAAATGCTGGGGGTAGCTAGGAGAATGCTAGTGGCAACGCCATCCTAGAAAATGAGAAAAATCAAAGATCTCGAGAGTAAGATCAAAACATTGATCTCCGCTCAAGAAGTCAAGAAGACAGGGATACCATGCCCATATCCGAGGGAGTGGAGTCGATCCCGTATCTGTCAAAATTCAGCTTGATCAACTTCACACCGTTCGACGGAAAGGGGTCCCCTACTCAGCACCTAATTTACTTTAAATCTCACTTGGGAGTGATTTCTGGAAACGATCCCTTGATGGTTCGGTCCTTTGTTGGCACCCTTCGCGAAGCTGCCTTCAATTGGTATCGCCGTCTCAAACCGGGCAGCGTTATCAACTGGGATGACATGGAGTCCATGTTCCTCTCAAAATTCTTTGACGATGATACCGAAATATCTATCGAAACGTTGCTGGATGAGAAGTAGAAAGATGGGAAAGCTGTGGATACCTTCGTCAAACAGTTCCAAAATAAGGCGATGAACTGCCGGGATCTAATAACAGAGGAGTTTATTCTCCAGACCTACCACAATAACCTGTCATTAGATGTACTTGAGGCAATGGGAACAGTGCCCTCCACTACATAGAAAGATTTAAAGGTGCGTGGGGAGCAAGCCGAACGGTTCCTCAAGAGGAAAAAAGGTGGAAAGAAGCCAACCGATGGCTAACGCTCCCAAACGCAATTTCGTCCCATGCAACAAGGGGAAGGAGCAAGCGAGAACGGCGATCACAAACCAAACATTCTAACTGCAACCCCAGTAGCAGCCGTAGCAGCGAGCGCCACAGCAATCACAGTCGCAGTGGTAGCAAGGGCCGCAAAAGCAGAGAGCCTCAAAACTAAGATTCTGGAAAGTCCTATTCCTTCAGGGAGGATGAGATTCCCGGTCTCTTCAAGTATCTTGTGGAAAATAATAAGATCAAGCTCCCTCCGATCCAGAATCAAGAGGAAGCGAAGAGGACCAACGATCTGAGGTACTGCGCCTACCACAAGGTGGCTCACCACCCCACCAAGTCGTGTTTCGACTTCAAGGATAAAATCTAGGCCTTGATCGATGTGGGAGTAATTACGATGTAGCCGTCTAAGGAAAAGAAGGTCAAAGCAAATGCGGTGTCCATCAGCTTCAGATCGGTACCTTTAACTTGGTTCGAACTTGAGCCTATGATAAAGGTGGCAATGAAGACGGTGAATGATGATTCATATAAACAACGCCAAAAAGGGCTCATGCCACATACAACCCCAAATGGCGAAGTGCTGTGGGTCTACCCAGATTTGCTTGAAGATGACTAATGGGCGACCTCTTCATCCAGGAAGAAATCCAAAAGGAAGGGGAAACAATGCCATGCTACGTCAGCAGTCCTAAAGGGGGACGATGAGCAGATGGTGACGTTCTAACTTTCTGAGGAGGAACCTGAAGTCCATGCCACCAAGAGAGGGCACGAGTGCAGGTACAAGTACCCGGACGGTTCTAATCCAAACGCCAAGATGCTATCAGAGCTGGGGGTACCAATAACTCTCCTCACCTGGGCCAAAAAGGTACAACAGCAGGCAGCTGCCAAAGAAGCTGTGGCTAAGTCGAAGGAGAAGCAACCACAGGAGATTCAGCTCCCGAAGCAGTCTCGATTCAATCGCCCGATTGGAGGAGACAAACTGGGAAGCTATAACTCCCCATATCGCTTCAATGTGATGGCTCAACTGGCCAACGTACCAGTGAGGATCACTCTCTACGAGGTACTACGGCTGTCGAAGCAGAACCGGGAAGCCCTACAAGAGGCCTTGGCTGACTCTGAAGTATTCCTTACTCAGATCAAGCCAGCTCCTGAAGAAACAGAGTCGTCAGCACATTATTGCAACCTTGCTACCAAGCACCTCCCCTGCATCACTTTTACCAAGGAGGACATGCAGACGAGGAATTCCAAGCATGATAGGCTACTGTACTTCACCGAGTACATTAGCTCCAGTGAAGTTAACCAGATCCAAGTTGATCCGGATTTCTCTGTGAGTATTATGCCCCTGTGCCTCATGTACAACCTTGGGATTCCTGCCAGTAAGCTGGCATCAACCAACATAGTGATCTATGGATTTAACACCAGCGGGTCTCGCCTACTAGGTAAAATCTGAATGAAGTGCCAGATGGGAGATTTGAAGTCCGAAGTCACATGCTATGTGATCGATGCTGAGACTTCCTATAACTTATTATTGTGTCGACCTTAGATCCATAATAATGTTATAGTTCCCTCTACTCTTCATCAGTGTCTCAAATACGTAGACAAGAATAATAAAGTTAAGACGGTGGTCGCGGACAAACAACCGTTTAAGGGAATGGAGAATTATTTCACTAATTCTCTCCTCTACGGTAACAAGTCCGATACTGAATCATCGGCCCAAGGCATGGACAGCGGTAGAGAAGCTGATACCAAAGCTGGGCTTGATTATGATGGTGGTTTTGTTCTGAATGGCATTGTACTCCTTGTAATCAATCTTGACGACGAAGAATTGTCGGATAAAGTTGTAATTGGTAGCTTGTTGATGAAGTAATAAAAGATGATTTAAAGTACTCGTTGTTTTTGACTGATGTAATGATAGGATTATACGATAATCCTGACTTACACCTACCAACACGGTCGTCGTGCATAACACAGAAGCTGTCCCGAGACTCTTTTGGGACAACACTTGTCATCCCAAGTAGAACAAGTAATGGAGATGCAATTCCGACGCCGAACCACTTTTTAGAGGAGGATGTCGATGACAACAAGCCTACACTTCACACATTCAGATATAGTCTGGAAACACTGGACATCATGAAGAAGTGGGGGTATGACTTGGTGCAAGGGGGAGGTCTTTATTTCAGACGAGGTCCTCAAGTCCCAAAGCGGCATATGTCCCAAGAGGGAAGCCCGACAATTATTACACATTCAAAAGGAGACTGGGTTATGAATCCTCCTCAGAAGATGAATGCTCTTAGTTGATTGATAACCACCTACCCGATGAAGGAGACGGACATTCGTCTGACTCATCTGCTTGGGATTCTGATGTCAGCCTTAGCGAGGTCTTCAAAGCCTTAATGTCAAATATGGCTACAGCTGGCCCCACCACTATGGAGGATGATGAGGAGATGGCAACCTGGGAAGACCCATGGTTTCATCACCTCAACATGCAGTATGGGGACCGGTTCGAGCAAAGAACCTCCCACTGAAGATATAGTCGTCCAAGTCAATATGGGCGACGAAGCCAATCCAAAGCCCATCTTCATGAACGATAGTCTCCCCCCAGAAGAAAAGGAGGAGTTAATTACTCTTGTCAGGGAATATATCAACGTGTTCACTTGGAACTACGAAGATATGCCAGGGCTTGACCCAAATGTGGCAACCCACTATCTCAATATCAAGCTGGATACCAAACCTGTCAAGCAACAGTAGAGACGGTTTCGTCCGTAAATTATGGAGGCGATTGTGGCTGAAGTGAAAAGGCTTATCGAGTCAGGCTTCATTACAGAAGTACAACATCCGGACTGGGTGGCAAATATTATCCCAGTGCTGAAAAAGAACGGGACAATCAGGATCTGCGTCGACTACATAGACCTGAACGCCACTTGCCCTAAAGATGATTTCCCTCTCCCGATCACCGATGTCATCATTGATAACACGTGCGGGTTTGAGAGGATGTCCTTCATGGATGGCTTTTCGGGATATAATCAGATTAAGATACACTCGGATGACGCCAAACACACGGCATTCAGAACGCCTCTCGGCATATTCTGCTACATGGTTATGTCGTTCGGTCTAAAAAATGTAGGCGCCATGTACCAGCGGGCAATGACGAAAATTTTCTAGGATCATCTCTGGAAAACTGTCGAGTGCTATGTTAACGATTTGGTCGTAAAGAGCCGTGACAAAAATGATCACATCAAAGATCTTAGAACAGTATTCGAGTTTATGCGAGCTTATCAGCTGAAGATGAACCCTGCCAAGTCCTTCCTCGGGATGTCCAGCGGCAAGTTCATTAGGTTCATCGTCACCAATAAGGGCATTCACGTCGACCCTGATAAGGTGAAGGCAATTCAAGAACTACAACCTCTGAGAAATCTGAGAGAACTCAGGGGATTACAAGATCGATTAGCGTATATCCGGTGATTCATATCGAACCTATCTGGGAAGTGCCAGTCATTCTCTAAACTCAACAAGAAAGGTGTCTCATTTATTTAGGACGACGCTTGTCAAAAGCCCTTCAAGCATATTAAAGCATATCTAGCGAAGCCGCCTGTTCTCGTTGCATCGCAGTTAGGTAAACCATTCCTGATCTACACCAAGGCAACAGACTACTCGTTAAGTGCTTTACTCACACAAGATGACGACAGCGGTCACGAACAGGTAATATACTACCTGAGCCGAACTCTAGTCAGTGCTGAGTCTTGTTATCCAATGATCGAGAAGCAGTGCCTTGCATTAGTGTTTACGATTCAGAAAATGCGACGCTACTTGGTCAGACAGACGATTTATGTTATCTCTAATGTAAATGCAGTCTAGATATTTATGACACAACCAGCCTCCATGAGCTGGCGATTAACGAAATGGGCCTTGTTCTTGTCCCAATACGACTTGCACTTCAAACAGCAGAAGTCAGTTAAGGGACAAGCAATTTGTGATCTTTTGGCGGCAAATATGACGACGGATTCAGCCGAATTATATGATGACTTGCCGGATGAAGCCCACGAAATCAACACCACCTCACATCAACAAATATGGCGACTGTACTTCGACGGAGCTTCTCGAGTAACTAATGTGGCGAGTGCCCCCGGATGTTCTAAGATTTTTGCCAGAGTCAGAGTTGTCTTAGTTTCCCCAGGGAAACACGTCATGCCTCGAGCCTATTCTCTCACTGAGCCGTGTTTCAATAATGTGGCCGAATACAACACGCTACTGATTGGGCTAAGTTTCGCCAAGGAGCTGGGGGTTGAGTATCTCGAGGCTTATGGCAATTCACAACTAATAGCCAAACAGATCTGTAGAGACTACAAAGTTAGAAATCCAGATCTGGTCCCCTATCACCAGGCGGCCATTGAAATGGAGGACTCGTTTGAAGAGTTCTTCATTGAGTACATTCTACACCTTCAGAATGCTTACGCAGATACATTGGCGGCGTTAGCAGTGTCTTTGGCACAACCTCCCGAGACTGAGCAGTTAGTCATGGTTAGAACTCATCAATTGTTCGTGCCGATATATGATGAGGCAGAGGGAGACAAGGGGGTGGTTATCAGAGAAGTAAACACCACCTAGACTAAATTGGAGCCCCGAAATTGGCGCTTTCCTATAATCAACTACGTCCTACATGGTATTTTGCCAGAGGATGTGAAGGAGAGAGAATCCATCCGATAGAGAGCCCCAATGTTCTTCTACGATATAGAAACATAGATGTTATATCGTCATGGGTATGATGGCTTACTACTCCGGTGCCTTTCAAACAAAGAGGCAGAAGAAGTCCTTAGGGAAGCACATGGAGGCGAGTGTGGTGCACATCAGCCTGGTCCCAAACTCTATGATCATATCACTAGAATGAGATATTTTTGGCCAACGATGGTCAATCACGCAATCAAGAACGCTCAAAAATGCCACGCGTGTCAAATTCACGCAAATTATATGCATCAACCTCCGGAGCAATTGCATCCTTCGGCTACATCCTATCCTATCGACCGCAATACAGTACAGAATCGTTCCCGTTGTCAACCGAAATGTAAGCGTCAATCCTCATCAAGGAGGAATCAACGCTCTTATCAATCGCCTCACTAAGGAGAACGAAGCTGGGACGCGGTAGGCATATTTAAGCTGTGTAAGCGTCGATCCTCACCAAGGAGAAGTCAAGGCTCTTCCCAATCGCCTCACTACAGAGAACGAAGTGGGGATGCAGCATGCGAATGCAAGTCGTGAGTGTGCAAAAGGACGGGAAAAGCTCACCAGCAAATGATGGCGGTATGCCCTCACGTGAAGGGGTAGACGGCTGGCTTCTCGAAGCACGTGATCTTCCCGACATGGCTACCTGCACAATAAATCAGAAAATTAGGTGTAAAAGAAGGAAATATGAACTCTAACCAAAATCCTATAGAAATATGGGGTTTTGTGATCTAAGTTAAACCTACAAGGGTTACACCGGGTTTGACTTTTCGCTCGAACACCTCTCCGAACCTGATTTGGCCATGAAATGACCAAAATACCCCTGGGTTTGGATTGAAATTTTGGCCATCAAAGTCAATCTCGGTCCCAAAACCTTCAGCCATACAAACCCCCCTACAACCCAAAGTTTAGGGCTGTTTTTGCACAAAACCCCTTGAATTTCAGCCTTTTTGCACAGAACACCCTGAATTTCAGCCACAATTTGCATATAACCCCTTTAGATTTTGGCTAAAAAATTTTTAGGAATTCCCAGCAATCATTGGCCTACCAACCCTTCAAATTACAGTCCAATTTTTGCATAAAAACCTCTTGAATTTCAGCCCTCTTTTTCATAACTCGAAATCCCTCCAATTTCATGTTATTTCCCTCAAAAACCCTAATTTGAGACATGAGATCAAACCCATAATTTCTTGCATGCATGATTACAGATTTATTTGCTAAAATACAAAACCAAAAATGCAAGAGTGGTGGAGGATTTATCTGGAAGGAAGTTTGGATACCCGAGAAACCAAAATCTGAGAGAAAAGATCGAGGGGCCTCAAGAATCCAAATAGCTTGAGAATTTAAATGAATTCTTGAATTCAAAATAAAGAGGAGACCTGAACTTTAGAGGTTCGCTGAAGTTTGAAGACGGCGACCCGAGGAACGAGGGAATCAAAGCCGAACAAGGAGGCTAGGGTTTCGGCCGGCCGAGAACAAAAAAAAAGAAGAAAAAGAAAAGAGAGGGCAAGGCGAGTTTAAATAGCCTTGAACTGGGTTTGGGTTGGCCCAAACTCAGTTAGAATTGGAGTAGGGGCCGACCAAACCAAACAAGAAAAGGAAAAGGGAAAGAAGAAAAGAAGAAAAGGGAAATTTCTTGACGAATCCTACAAGGAGAAGGAGAAGCAAAAGGGGCTGAATTTCCACCTCATCAAGTGGGTTTTTTAATTTTCCTAATTAATCTCAAGTGGACCCAATCTAGTTCCAACTAGGATTCTAATCTTACTCTAATCAGGAATTCGAGTTGGAAGCCAAAACGAGTGTTAAAATGACTCCAGATTAGCCCGGCAATCAATTTCTTCTCAGTTCCATTCAGAAAAGTGGGTTTTTGAGTTTCCAAATCGGTCTCAATCAAGCCCAAATCAGTCCCAAAATAGTCAAATCAACCCCTGGAGGAGATTCAAATTAGAGCTGAAACGGGTACCGAAACGGCGCCAAATCAGCCCGACGATTGATTCTTTCTTTCTCCCACACGCTTTGAGGGGATACCGGAGATTTATTCACCTCATGAAGGTTAATTTCATCCAGCTCAAATTATTCGAGTTGTGAAAAAACTCTAAATAGGTACATGAGTATAAACTGTTCCCTATTTTGGCTGAGAAGTTCCTAGAAAATATTTTTAAGAATAACTCGCCGATACACCAAAAAGGCATACGAGTATAAACTATTTCCTATTTTGTTGAGAAGTTCCTGGAGATTATTCTCATAAAATATTCTTAAGAATAACTCGACAACCTTTGAACGGGTATAAGAGGATAAACTAATTCTCGAAAACTCCTATAAACCCTCGAGTATAAACTGTGTTGGCGCCAGGCAATGCGTCGCTGCCGGAGGATTCGCCAATTAACGGTTCGATTCCAAGCAAAATTAGACGCTGGTCAACGCGTCGCACTCGCCGATTGAAGGTTAAACTCCACACATTTCGATGCTAATCAACGTGTCGAAATGAAGAATTCCCCAACCAATGGAGGAGTCTCGTAAAAAGTTTGATGGTCAGTCGAACGACAGTTCACTGACACAAGTCGCAAACAAATGAACTCAATTAGCTTCAAGATTCTGACAGCGGTCAAGCAAAAAAGATGCAGCACCATAACGCCTTTAGCTATCCACAAAGCACTGGAGAATCTGAAAGGATTGGAGGAATCAAATACAGAAGTAGAAGAAATTTATCTATCAACTTTAGGTCAAGATCTTGACAATGGTCAGACAAAAAATAAAGTATCGTGATGCCTTCAGTTATCCTACAAAGCACTGGAGAGTCTGAAAGGATCGGAGAGGTCGAACACCGAAGCCATTCACAGGTCCTATCACACCGACTAAAGGTTAGGGCCTATCATATACAAAGTATCCCAGGCTCGTCTAAAAAATCGAGACTGAGACACTTTAGATGGTGTATCTGTAGGCATTGAAAAGTGCTTATTAGTACCGGAACGAGATTCGTGGTGGTGGGTTGACATACGACGACCCATCTAACGCTGCGACTAAGAACCGCTGACAACGTAACTGTGCCACAAGATGCATAAAGCGAGTCGATGAACACATGAAGTGAGTTGGCAAGGCATGCAAGTCAACGAAGCGACGGATCGTGGAATAAATCCAACGACGAAGCTTCAGGTCAGCGAGTTTCGACAATGCGAGTCGACCGGACTCGAACGTCGACGAGATGGAATCAATCAGGACTCAAGCATCGACGGAATTACGCCGATCAAACTCTAGAATCAAACGAGACGATCAACCAGAATTGGGTTCGACGTCACCGGATGGATCGAGATTGGAGAAATCTCCAGATTCGCACGTTGATGAGATCACCGGACGTAACTCGTCGACGGGATTGAACCGATGGAGTTCCGAGTCAGTGAGAAAGTCAATCGGACATGGACCCGATGCAATAGTGACACAATCGAAAGAAAATGATGCCGGAAAAGTGCTGGACGAACGTTGAAAACACTGAAACAGTGCCTCGGCCAAGGCTGAGACACTAAGGTGTCCGGCCACAAAACACCCCCTTCTCCTATAAATATAGAGGGGGGCCTCAGATCTCAAGGTTAGAAATTCTGAACCTCTAGGTGAGATTTTTGAGAGCTTTTACACAGATCTGAGTGTCTGCAAAATCAAAAAGGCCAGATCTAGATCCCGGGCAAGCGATGAACATCTTCCGACTCAGATCTACACGGTGAGGAGAAGAGTCCAGGTTAGATCTATGATCTCACCCTCTAGATTAAGCTTCGTCTTAATCCCAGGGTCAGTGCGTGACTTCGCTTCGTCGATTTCACCCACTCCGGTGATCATCTCTTTTGTGAGTTGATCTACGTCAGTGTTTTATTTCCTTCATGAAATAAACAACTCAGATCCGTAGATCTAGCACCTAGATTAGATCACGCGTCAGTCCACAGATAGAATAGAGTCCCCGGCACAGGCAAAGACACCCACGCAAACAAGGATCCGATAAACGGATCCCGCGTTTGTTCAAAAAATGGTGTAAAGTTGTGATCTTTATTCGATTTTCGTTGTAATCCTTATAAAAAGGTGATTTTTATTCGAATTTCATTGTAAAAAAATAAATTTGTAACAGATTCATTTGCAATGACAATCGATACAACTTTCCCCGCGAACAAGCTGGCGACCACAGTGGGAGCCAACGGCCTCAGATCTGAGGTCGTAGTGTCGCAGCCACGGATCCCCATCCCAGTGGAGGAAGAGGTCGAATACGAGTTAGACCAGCTGAAATTCAAGGAGTCCCTCTCCTCCTCATCCAGATCTGCTTCTCCCCGTCATTCCAGAAGGATCTCTGCTGCAAGGAAGATCCTTTGTGCCTCAGATACAGAGTCCCAGGAGGACGATTCCAACCCCGCTGCCGCCGAAGCTATAGGTAGCGATAAAATTTCCTCGGCGCCCGCAGCCCAAGTTCCCCCGGTGCCTGAGATGACCGCCGACAATGTGCCCGCACTCTCTAAGAGAGCCCAGTAGCGGTGACGACAAAGCATGGTGCGTAAATTCACCAAGGCCATGCAATCAACAGACGGGATCCGCTATGAGGCGGATCTAAGGTCCAGATTGACTCAAAGGCTTCAGCCTCAGACGGTGAGCAACCCTGCGAAGCTGTCAACCAACGAATGGGTCCAAGTCAAGTGGAACCATTCCACACTTCAGGAGCACATCTGGAAGCGCCACGCACTCCTCACACAGGCTCGGGCTTTGGCGCAACAAGCCTGCAAGTTGAAGAAGGAAGAGGTGGCCGCTAAACCACCAATGAGCCTCCAAGTCTGGAGGCCCAAGTCCGCCGACATTCAAACTCTAGCGATCACGGCGTCTAAGCCCAAGTCCGCCGGCACTACAATTCCTATCCCGGCGCCAACGCCAAAAGCTGCAGGCGCCCCATCACCAACTGCTCCGGCGCTGAGGCCAAAGTCCACCGACACCCCAACTCAAGTTGCCTCGGCGCCGAGGCTACCTTCGGCGTCCACATCTGAACCTTCAGCGAAGCCGATTCTTGCTGCAACTAACAAGTTAACCATCAAGGAACGCTTGGGTCTGTTGAGGAAATCACGGGTCACTCCTAATGCAGGAGGTCGCACTCACCTCAACGAAGGCAACAAGACTCCTGCAGCTCCACCAACTGGACAGAGAATCAAAGTCTGGGAGTCCGCCGAGGCTTCACGCCCACACAGGCGAACGTCAAGGCGAGTCACTTTTGATAGCTTTGATAAAGTAGTCCGTCCTCGGAAGGAGACGTTTTCATCTGACGACGACGATGTTATACCCGAGAAGTCATGCCAACACACGATAGGTTGCTCCAGTATTTATGCCGATGAGTTGTACTATCGTGCTGGGGGTACGAGAAAATCCTGAAAGAGGAGTTCTCCTGAGAAGCTTGTGCATTGCCCCTGTTCCAGGCCAATCAAGGCAGTGTTGTCAGAGTGCAATTGCAACAAAGCGACTCCAGAGAGAGTGTCTGTATTTGACAGACTTAGTGACGGAATGCCGAAGCCTAGGTCAAGACACTCCCATAAGAGAAAGTCAATGTCTCGAAGCGATGAATTGCTGAGAGTCACCAACAACATGACGAGCAGAAGGATGTTGACCCGTACCGGTCCCCGAGCATCCGATCAGATAACTCGGTTGCAGACCAGGACCATTTGGCGATCCAATTATGACAAGATCCTAAAGGGTTTGCCGTCAGAAGATGAAGTGTCGGATGCTGGCTCCACCCTAGCCTTTGATAACATAGTTTCCAGTGAGGGGCATCCCCGGGAAGCCCTGATGATCAGTGTTGAGCAAGTAGCCAAGATGCTCGAAGAGGCTATGGCTAAGTAAAAGGAGAACTTTAAGTTCGAGATGGAGATGGCCATGCAGCAGATGAGAGAAATGCATGACCAGCAAATCCAGACACTGACAAACTACCAGGGAGAATCCAGTCGTCGCAACAACGTCAATCAAATTGACAGCGACACAGACGGGGAAGAGGACCACGGTGCCAGACAGCCCCCTAAAGAACGAAATGTTAGGGGTAGCCAAGAGAATGCCAGTGGCAACGCCATCCCAGAAAATGAGAAAATCAAAGATCTCAAGAGTAAGATCAATACATTGATCACCGCTCATGAAGTCAAGAAGACGGGGATACCGTGCCCATACCCGAGTGAGTGGGAGTTGATCCCGTATCCGTCAAGGTTTAGCTTGATCAACTTCACGTTGTTCGACAGAAAGGGGTCCCCTACTCAGCACCTAATTTATTTTAAATTTCACTTGGGAGTGATCTCTGGAAATGAACCCTTGATGGTTCAGTCCTTCGTTGGCACCCTTCGCGGAGCTACCTTCAATTGTTACCACAGTCTCAAACCGGGCAGTGTTACCAGCTAGGATGACATGGAGTCCATGTTCCTCTCGAACTTCTTTGATGATGATACCAAAATATCTATCGGGACATTGTTGGATGAGAAGCAAAAGGACGGAAAGGCGGTTAACACCTTCGTCAAGCGGCTCCGCAACAAGGCGATGAACTGTCGAGACCCGATAACTGAGGAGTTTATTCTCCAGACTTGCCCAACAACTTATTGTTGGATGTGTTTGAGGCAATGGGAACAACACCCTCCACTACATGGAAGGATCTAAAAGTGGGTGGGGAGCAAGCCGAATGGTTCCTCAAAAGGAAGAAGGCAGAAAGAGGCCAGCCGGCGGCGGAAGCTCCAAAACGCAACTTCGTCCCACACAGCAAAGGCAAGGAGCAGTCAAGAACGGCAGTCGCAAACCAAACATTCTAGCTGTAACCCCAGTAGCAACCTCAACAGCGAGCACCACAGCAGTTGCAGTCGCAGTGGCAACAAGGGCCACAGAAGCAGAAGGCCTCAGAACCGAGATTTCTAAAGTCCTATTCCTTCAGGAACGACGAGACTCCCCATCTTTTCAAGTATCTTATGGAAAATAATAAGATCAAGCTCCCTCCGATCTAGAATCAAGAGGAAGCGAAGAGGACCAACGATCCGAGGCACTAGGCCTACCACAGGGTGGTTCACCACCCCACCAAGTTGTGTTACGGCCTCAAGGATAAAATCCAGACCTTGATCAATGTGGGAGTCATTACGATGAAGTCGTCTAAGGAAAAGAAGGTCAAAGTAAATGTGGTGTCCATCAGTTTCGGATCGGTACCTTTAACTTGGTTCCAACCTGAGCTTGTGGTAAAGGTGGCAATGAAGACGGTGAATGATGACCCGCATAAACAACGCCAAAAAGGGCTCGTGCCACATACAGCCCCGAATGGCGAAGTTCTGTGGGTTCACCCAGACTTACTTGAAGATGATCAATGGGCAGCCTCTTCATCCGGGAAGAAACCCAAAAGGAAGGAGAAATTATGCCATGCTACTTCAGCAGTCCTAAAGGGGGATGACGAGCAGATGGTGACGTTCTAACTTTCTGAGGAGCAACTTGAAGTCTTTGCCACCAGGAGCGGGCATGAGTGCAGGTACAAGTACCATGAAGTTCCTGACCCAAATGCCGAGACATTAACAGAGCTGGGGGTGGCGACGACTCCTCTCACGGGGGCCGAAAAGGTGCATCAGCAGGAGGCAACCAAACGAGATGCAGCTAAGTCGAAGGAAAATCAATCACAGGAGATTCAGCTCCCGAAGCAGTCTTGATTCAATCACCCGATTGGAGGAGACAAACCGGGAAGCTCTAACTCCCCATATCACTTTAATGTGATGGCCCAATTGGCCAACATCCTAGAAAGGATCACTCTCTACGAGCTATTACGTCTATCGAAGGAGAGCCGGGAAGCTTTATAAGAAGTTCTGGCTGATTCTGAGGTCTTCCTCACTCAGATCAAGCCAATTCCTGAAGAGCCAGAGTCTTCTGTCCAGCAGTGTAATCTGGCTGCCAAGCACCTTCCCTGCATCACCTTTACCAAGGAATACATATAGATGAGGAATTCTAAGTATGATAGGTCGCTTTACTTCACCGACTATATTAGTTCTAGTGAAGTTAACAGGATCCAAGTTGATCCGGGTTCCGCTGTGAGTATCATGCTCCTGCGCCTCATGTACAGCCACAGGATTCCTGCCAATAAGATGGCATCAACTGGCATAGTGATCTACGGATTTAACACCAGTGGGTCTCGCCTACTTGGTAAAATTCGAGTGAAGTGCCAAATGTGAGATTTGAAGCCTGAAGTCACATGTTATGTGATCGATGTTGAGACTTCCTATAACTTATTGTTGGGTCGACCTTAGATCCATAATAACGTTATAGTTCCCTCCACTCTTTATCAGTATCTCAAATATGTAGACACGAATAATGAAGTCAAGACGGTGGTTGCAGATAAACAACTGTTTAAGGGGATGGAGAATTACTTCATTGATTTTCTCCTCTACGGTTACGAGTCTGATACTGAATCATCGGCCCAAGGCACGGACAGTGGCGGGGAAGTTGATACCGAAGCTGGGCTTGACTATGATGGCGGTTTTATTTTGAATAACATTGTACTCCTTGTAATAAATTTTAACGATGAAGAATCGTCTGATGAAGGTTGTAATTGGCAACTTGCCGACGAAGTAATAAAAGACAATTTAGAGTACTCATTGTTTTTGGCTGATGTAATGACAGGATTATATGATAACCCTGACTTGCACCTACCGACGCGGTCGTCGTGCATAACCTAGAAGCTACTCCAGGACTCCTTTGGGACAACACTCGTCATCCCAGGTAGAACAAGCAATGAAAAGACTTGCTCTACTGTAAAGGAGACGCAATTCCGACGCCAAACCATTTCTTGGAGGAGGACGTCGATGACAACAAGCCTACACTTCACATATTTCGATATAGTCCAGAAATACTGTATATCATGAAGAAGTAGGGGTACGACTTGGCACAAGGGGGAGGTCTTTGTTTCGGATAAGGTCCTCAAGTCCCGCCCAAAGCGGCATATGTCCCAAGAGGGAAGCCCAACAACTATTACGCATTCTGGAGGGGACTAGGATACGAATTGTCACGCCCCGCCAGGTGTTACACGAATCCTCCTCAGAAGACAAGTGCTCCTGATTGATTGACAACCGATCACCTGAGGCAAAAGAGGGATATTCATCCGATTCATCTGCTTGGGATTCAGATGTTAGCCTTGGCGAAGCCTTCATAGCCTTGATGTCAAATATGGCTACAGCTGACC
>JBAKGM010000233.1:17432637-17445871 GCA_037177215.1 Asparagus racemosus
TGGAGCTCTTAACTAGGAGCTTGTTGGAGCTCCATAAAATAAGGAGGGCCTCCCAAGACTTATCTTTTTAATTTTTTTTCTAAAATGCTTGAGAGCTCTTGAGAGCATGCTGACTAGGACTCTCAACTGGGAGCTTGCTGCCCTTGCTCTTACAAAGGATGGTCCTTAGTGAAGTATACGTGACATAAGGAAAAGATAGTCTAAAAAGCTCATAAGTTTTACCCAAACTTTCCTAAGAAATCTCGATTTTCCTAGTTTTCCCAAATGAAGCATCTAAGTTTTACCCCTCTCCTCAAGAAGTCCTATCTTTTTTTTTTACAAAGAAGCCCCTAAGTTTTATAGCTCTCTTCTAAGAAGCCCCCAACTCTTTTTGTTCACTTAAGGATTTCGTTGTCAAGAATAGAAATTTAAGAGCTTCTTTGTAGGACGTGGTAGAACATATAGCTCCATTGTCAAAAAAAGAAAGTTGAGGGCTTCTTTCTAGGAGGGGTAAGAACAAAGGAGCTTCATTGTCTAAGAAAGAAAGTTGTGAACTTTAAGAAGAGAGGGGTGAGACTTAGCATTTTCATAGAAGAACACCTCCTAGAGAGTACAAAACTTGAAGGCACATGTTTTATAGAACAACACTTTAGTATGTGAATAGTAGATGAGATCGAATTTAATCAAGTTGAAAAAATGAAGTTGCAGATGATTTTCTTCCATATTGAAATTGAAATATTGTTACATAATGAACTGATATATATTTTAAATTTTTTTAGTTCTTTTTAGAAGTTGTATCTTTTGCTCTCATTATATTGATTATAGCATTCGCCATTATCTTTTTTTTTATTAATTGCCAATGTACTTACTTTTCGTGGGGGGGCAGGGAGGGGGGGGGGGGGGAGGGTTGTTAAAACTAGGGATGAGCAAAATTCAATTTAAACCAAATAAACTGCCCGAACTACCTATTTTTAAGCAGTTTGGATCGGTTCTGTGTTCAATTTGGTTCCGGTCGAGTAAGAATATTTTGAACTCGTATCCACCGAACCAATAGCATTACCCACTTAAATTACACTCACTTTTGTACCTCATAGTCTCTCTCTAATCCCCAACGGACCTACTCATTCATTCATGCGATTCCAATCCAATATTAGTTGTCTCCCCAATCCCCAAAAGGATAGAAATAACTCACCTCAATCTCTCTCCTCTCACAAATCACGAGAGCTATTAATGTTATAACAAATTAAAATATCATCTCCCATTTCTCTTTGTTCCTTCTTCTTCTTTGTATTTGTCCTTTCTTCAATCTCTCTTCTTTTTATATAAGATAATGAATTAAAATCATGTGAATTTTTACTGTGCAATTTCTTCTTCTTTTTGTATTTGAATAGCCTTTTAGTTGCAACTTGTTGCTTCTTGGTAAAACCTGTAACAATTGAAAAAAAATCAAACTGGACTAAACCGAAATACTTCTGTTTGATTCAGTTCGGCTCCGTATCTACCACGGGTTAGTTTTGGTGTGACAACAATCGGTCAAAACCGACCGAACCAACTTTTGCTCACCCCTGTTTAAAACTAAAACTAAGATAAATTATGGGATAAAAGTTTATGGAGTTCATCAATTAGAACTAGAACTGGGGTAACATTTTGATGTGTCAGTCAATTAGAACTATAACAAAACTAGAACTGATATAATGGTAAAAAAAAATTATTCCTTCTTTTTGTTTCTCTATAAAAAAAATAGAGATCTAGTCTCTCAAATTATCCCAAGTTTTAGACTAGCTAAAACTAGTTGTAAAAAAACATGACTCTCTTAATTCTTTTCTTTTATTATTTTTCATATCTGTGTTTTTTCCCTTTATCCTCTTTTCCTCTGATGCTCACCGTCATAATCAAGCCATGCCATCAGATTGGACCACACCTCCTCTTACTTCTCTCTTTATATGCTATATTTTGATTTTTTTTAATCAAATATTAGATTTCTATAATTAATTTAAAGTAAATAAATCATAGACCCATAGTTTATTAAAAAATAATTGAAATTGAGATATGATGGGAAGAGATTTGTGGGAGTAAAAAGCACAAAGACAATGAAAAGCTTTAATTATTTTAGACTGGTACTATAATAATTCAGAAAAAATTATGAATTATTATTATAAAAAATATACAATAGAAATCATTGTAGTCTAACCAAAAGTTATTCAACAGTAACTACCATTATATTAAATAATTATTAATCAATAATAATAAGTTTAAAAATATAAAATAGTAGTTATATTATTAAAATACATAAATTATATACTTATTGACTATCATAAATTATCTCACATCATTATATCATGACATCTCACTTTAAAAAATTGGTCCTAATTATTCCACTAAAATATCCACTTTTAAATTATCCTACGTTAAAAGGTATTCCAATTCTTGTGAAAATGTTCTAACTGACTAACACTCTTTGCAAGTTAAACATGAAAGACACAAATCTAATGGTCTATTTGTTTGCACAGAAGTAGCTGTAAAGTAGCTGAAGTCGAGAAATTAAATGCTACTCCCGCTACTTCTAAGCAAAAAAACATGTTTGTTTCTTAGAAAACATTACTTCATTTACTTCCTCAATTGCTTATGTGGCACCTACATGTCACCTTCACTTGCTGAAAAATTTTCGAGTCCTCTAGGCATGGAAGTCGTTCAGAAGTGAATGAAACTTGAGGTGGGTCCACATGTAAAGAAGTGGATCAAGTGAAATTAGGGATATGGATTGAGTGTTCTTGCCATTTCTATACATAACACTTCCTAATTAAATGGCTCATATATATCCAAGGCTTTCATATCTAAGTTTTTATTATTTTAACCCCACTCTTTGACTCCCATTTAATTTTGAACCCGCATGCTTCTAAAATTCTTCTTAAACCAACGTTCAAGCTAATCTTGTTACAATAAAAATTTAATGTTAATCAATGCAAGTAATCTTGTTATAATAAAAATTTTATATTAATCAATGCACTATAAGGTTTTATAAGTTGTCATAATTCAATTTGAAATGTTATTATATTTGTTACAGTGTTATATTATTGATTAAAGTGTTATAGTAAGTAGAGATGATCTCGTTATAGTTTATACCATGTAGTAGTTATCTTAACAATACTTTCAATTGCTATCTAAATAGAAAAAGTGAATGAAGTAGAAGAAGTATCATTTCCCTTACTCCCACAAATGTGTGATACAAACAAGAAAAGTATTACTTTTACTACTTTCTACTTCATAATTTTAAAAAATTACTTCTTTAATCTATTTCTTATTTCTAATATTTCCTATCATTTAAACGAGCTCTAATTATGGTCTTTACTTGTGCAACTCCGTTTCTCTTCAACCAAACAATCCCTATTACATGAAGAAACTCTTATCTACTCAATGAGCAACAATCTGGCATACATCAGTTCAGTTAACAGCTGGCATGTGGTGCTCCGTACCTCATTTTGTGTTGGTTTTACACAATACCCCCTATACAAACTACCTTCTCACTACTACTACTCTCTCCCGGAATCAATGGCAATGAAAGATGAAGAGGAAAGGAAAGCAGCAACGGCGGCGGCGCTGGCGAATCTCCTCCTCGACCACCCGTTGAATCTCAGACAGTTCACCTCCAACTCAATCTCCCAGTTCGCTGTCGTCGCGCACCATCAAGATCCTTGAACAGGAGCCTGTAACTCTAAATCACAATTCACCTAGATTTTCTAAGGAAAAAAGTGATTGATATTTCCATTAAATTGTAATTTATTTTTTTCAATTAAATTGCATGATAATTGAGAATTATTTGTCACAGATGAGGAAGGGGTTGCGGTTGAAGGCATAACCGATGCCGAAGCCACCACCTTTGATGTAGATAAAGATTGAGAGTTTTCCTCATCAAAAGAAAGAAGGAAAAAAAAAAAATACCCCCCTTTTCCTAATTCCCTCCAATTCTAGCAAATGCCCTTCTCTCTTCCTCTCTCTCTCTCTCTCTCTAGAATCTCCTTCTTTCATCATTTCTGTCTTCACTCAAAGACCCTCAAGCTGCATGCCCATCACTAGATCATGTACAAATTGTCATGAACGAGCTCACATATTTTTTTGATAAGGGTTTGAACTAGTGGTATACATCGGTTTTGAGAAGATAAAGGGTTTTAATTGAAATTGCTGAGGTATGTGGTGTCGGATTCTTCAGCAATCTCACAGTGAGAATTAATTTTCTCCAGATTCAAGACGCTCGTATCTCCAGTCTAATGCGACAGAGACGAAGAGAGAAGCAACATTCTTATTTTTATTCTTCAGCATTCTCTTTTTGGGCTTTATTTATTTGTTAAAAATAATATGTACAGGGGGGATTTCATAAAACCAACACAAGATGAGGTGAGGAGTGCCACGTGTCATCTTTTTACGGAGAAGTATACCAGCGTGACGCTCATTAGGTAGCAGGTAATAAATATTCATATTACATAGCGTTGGAATTTTCATGGAAACCTTTGGGGGAGCAGATAGTGTCCTTGTACACGTGTCAGCTACTGCTGCGCGGCTACCACACGGTGAAAACTCCACGTCACCTACCAAACGACGGCGATGCAAATGACCTTATTGCCCCCCGCGAGATGCATCCAAGCAACTACCGCTAATTAATTATCCCCACTGATTGATATTTACCTCTTTTAATTAAAAAAACTAACGTCCGTACGCTGGACAAAGACATCCGAACCTTCTTCTCTCTAACTCCGCTCCAAACAAAAAAAAAACGCGTCGAAAATCTAGCATATTGTGTTTCATTTGCTGAGCTTCTCATTGTGGCCGTTGGTTTCTCGTCTGATTAGACCCCCAAGACTTTGGTGCGTTTGTAACGTAACCCTCTGAAACTTTGTTTTTCTTATTAGACCTCCAAAATGTTTTCATGGAACCTCAAGAATCCAAAATGTCATCTGACCTCCCAAAATTTTTAATTTTTCTCATAAGTCTCTAGAAAAGGTGTGTTGCAACTGGAGGACCTTATTATCCGCTCAATTATATTATTTCCTTGGGGCTCATCCTCTCCTCTTCTCTTTAGCTTGTTCGGCTCTTTGTGAAAAAAAGTTAAAAGTTTTAGGGGTTGTACAAAATATTTCGGAGTTTTGGATGTTTTGTGTGAAAAGTTTTGCTGGTTTAGTAAGAAAAACAAAGTTCAAGGGACTCAAATAGAAAGCATCTTAAAGGCTTGAGTTTTCTGAACTTAACCCTTTTTCTAATTATGGGCTTCATACACTGCAGACGGAAACTTCACTGCATTTCATGGGGCCGCTTAACCAGTAAAAAAAAAGGATTTTTATATATAAATCACCTTTATTTTATTAAAATTAGGACTTATCATCTTTAATGTTTTTTTTCTTCAATATCACGTTTATTTGCTAATATCTTTGCAATATCACGCATATTTTGAGTTTTCAGCCTAATAAACACATAAAGTGACCATTTTACCCCCTAATTAAGGCACGTGATTTGCACATGCGTCCTAATTACTTATAAACTTAAAAGTTGTTCTATATTAGTCCTCCCAATCTTTCATATTTTAAAATTAGTCCCTCTCTCTCTCTCTCTCTCTCTCTCTCTCTCTCTCTCTCAAAAACAAGCATGGTTCTCCTAACCAATATCCCCATATCCTAGCCCAATCTCAAAACCCTAGTTCCCAATCCCCAAATCCTAACTTCATCTCCCCTCAATCCTCCTTTCTCCCTCCAATCCAAGAAAAACACTCAATCCTTCCCTAAGCTCTAACCTCACCTCCCCTCAACCCTCCCTCCCTCGCTCCCCCTCCAATCTAAGAGAAATCACCCTCGAAACCCTAGCCAAGGAGCAAAAGATTGAGAAATCGGCCTCCCTATAACCCTCTTCGGCGAGGACGACGTCGGTCGGTTGAAGAAGGCATCAATTTGGGGGACTAATTTTAAAATATGATGATTTTGGAGTCTCATATTAAAACATGAAAGATTTGCGGGACTCATATTGAAAAAATCTTTGCTTTTTATAATTAGTTGGACACACGTGCTTTGCGCATGTTTGGGGTGAGGTTATTTTTGTCATTTCACACGTTTTTATGCTAAAAACTCAAATAAGTGTGACATTGCAAAGATATTAGCAAGTAAAGATGGTATTGACAAAAAAACATTAAAGGTGGTGAGCATCAATTTTGATAAAAGTAAAGGTGGAATTGATGCTAGAACTCAATAAAAAGTAAGGATTCTATCAGAACATTGTACAGAAATAGGTGATCTATCCTGTTACGGGTGGTTAAAGGGTTAGCTTACGAATTACAATTCTTCTATTTATGGTGTAGATCACCCCACTCCTATAGGGTTGATTCTGATAGGATCCCTACTAATAATAAAGTACGAGTCTTGATAAAAACTACAAACCCTAGTTCATGATACATTTATTTGTTGATCGTAATTAGAATACCATGAAACTTACATGTGTCGTATTGTTTTATTGTTGGTTCTACGAATTTTAGATCCTAGAAAAGGTCCCCAACTACTTTTACACTTCTAGACAAAAGTATAGGATCCATCAATTTCATCTAATTAACAATTGAAAAAGAAATTTTCCATACTTTTTTTTCTGGTGGTTCAAAAGTAGTATGAGTTTTATAGGCATTTTATATTACCCTAAACTACTATATGCTGTTGAAAGTTTTGAATGTACTGCTAAAAAACACATATTTACTACTTAAACAGAATTGAAGAGAAACTAGATCAATATTGTGAAGAACAAATATGATTATGTGTGTGTGTGTGTGTGTGAAAATAATGGAGCTAATTGGTACCAAGTACCCCAACATTACTTGGTAGTGAGGTGTAATCTTGAGAGCCATTGGATCTGAGCTAGATAAGATCAGGGTGATTGATGTTTTTTTGCAAAAAAAACCTATATCTTAAAAAGTAAAAACCCATTAATAAATAAAATCCACAAACTCCATCTCATTTCTCTCTCTCCTCCCAGCCCCCCCAAAAGACCCCCCCCCCCCTCTGGCTTTCTCTTTCGACAATAAACCACACCTCCACCTCTATCCTCTCGACGCTGACAAACCACGCCTCCACCTCCCCTTCTCCTTGCACCGGCCTGCCAAACTTCAGTCGCCCCCTTGATCAGTAACTGCCCTTCAACAGCAACGCCCTCATAATCAGCAGCCACCCTCCACCGCAGCCGCCCACTTTTAGGACCCCATCGCCACCGCCTCTATGGATCGGTCGCCGCCTAGAGCCCCACCTGATCCCCTTTCAGATTTCATCACGCCACAATCTCGTCCCTTTGAGACTCTCACCATCCCATTTAAATCTGCAGCTTCTCTCCTGCAATATCGATAATGGAAGGGTCTTCTTCTCAAAGGGCCATCTTATTGGAGGCCACCTCCTCGAGCGAGCAACAATTGGCAATGATCGCACCATCTATTTCGAAGGTATGGAATTTAAATCTTTAATCTATGTGTTTTTATGTATTGAACAAATTCAACAAATAGACTATAGCTTGTGCTTTTCAATGAAGTGTAATAATACTTGAGAAGCTTCATGTGACATGATAATCGTAAAATTGGTGATGCTAGAGAATTCATGAATATCTATTGTTACTATCAGCAAGAAATTGGGCACTATTTGAATAGATGTAATCAGGATGTTCTGACCTTTTGTGTTTAAAATTTTTGAGCTTCCAAGTTTGTGTGTAATCCCATATCTAATGGAAGCGAGCTTCTAGTTAACTCCATGATCTTTAATGTTCCATATCGACATCCCAAGGATCATCTTATTGAGGATATCACATTTCTTTTTTCTGCTTGATATCTAGGCTGCAAGAAACAATGGGCATAAATTCTAGCATAAAACTGTATCGTTCTAGATGTTGTGAGAAACTGTTAATGCGCTTTATGCTCCTGTTGTTGCATTATAACTTTCTAGATATCACCCCTACCATACACTTGCAAGCACACATAATAAATGTTAAATAACAGATGGTATAGCCATACACCTATTCACTCTATAGCATATGCTAATATTCACATGATTATTTGAATGTTAGCTGAATTACTCACGAAGCTTGGTCATATGTCACATGGCTCAAATCATATAGATACTATCAGTAGTTTTCAACTAGATTCTGATGTTTTACGTAGTGATTTCAAGTGGCAGCAATTTGGTTCCCAACTTTAAATGGTTGATATCATGTCTATAGTTGGTAGCATAAATTTAATTAACTATTGTGTTCAGATAATCTACCTACCTGAACCAAGTTTTCCCCACCATAGTTTATTATCATCATCATCATTATTATTTTTGTTTTGATGTTAAAAATTTTAATTGACTGATTATGCTCATGTTTTTTATTTATGTCAGGACTATGCAATGGAGGATATTCCATTTGAAGGAAAGGAGTTCCTAACGGACGAAGATGCATACAACTACTATAATGCATAGGCAAAGAAGATTGGGTTTGAAATTCACAAAGCGACTTAAGAAAAATCAAAGAAGGCTTCAGGCGAGATTCTTTCCAGAACATTTGCATGCAACAAGGAAGGGAGAAAGAAAGTGTCCATGGAAAATAAAAGTGGAATGATTATAACCTTCATCCAGAAACTAGAACTAATTGTGGTGCAAAAATGAAGACTAGGTTGGCTTCTTCAAAAGCATGGGAGGTTACAAAGTTTGTTGCCGACCATCTTCATGGTCTAACAAGTCCTGACAAGGTACTCCATCAATATTATCAGAAGCAACGACATCGATCAAAGCCTTGTAAGAGCCTCATTGATAACTTGCATGAAGAGGGAATGAAGCCTTCTAGCATCCATAGTGTGGTTAATGCTTTTTATAAGGGAGAAGATGACGAACTCATCACAAGGCAACAAGTAGTTGACCATACCAGAACAACAAGGCACAATAATATTGGCACTGAATGCTTAACAATCATTAGACGCTTTTAGTATAGGAATGAATCGGATCCAGATTTCTATTTCGCCATGGAGGTCGATCACCTTGGTACAATGGAGGAGTGTGTTCTGGGCCGATGGAAGAGCTAGAGCGTTCTATTTGAGTTTTGAAGATGTGGTTGTGTTTGATACAACATATAAGACCAACCATTTGAGTTTGCCTTTTGCTCCATTTACGGGAGTAAACCACCACTGATAATCTATCCTCTTTGGTTGTGCATCGCTTGCGGATGAACAGGAGGGGCCTTTTGTGTGGTTATTTTCTCAAAGGCTCAAGTGTATGCACGGGATCACACCAAAGGCTATCATAACCGATCAAGATGCACAAATGAGAAAGGCTATCAATGAAGTTTTGCTGAACACTCGTCATCTTTTTTATTCTTAGCATATTCAAAAGCATATTACCGAGCAACAAGTAAAGTTGAAGAGCAAATACATGGATGAGATGCATACATATTTTGACAATTGGTACTATGCTAGAAATATAAGCAAGTGTGAGGGGCTTTGGAAAGTCATGAAGGATAAATTAGGCTTAGATGAAGATGAAGATAGTTGGCTATTAAGAGTGTATAATTTGCGTGAACATTGGGTGGATGCATACTTGAAGGATTCTTTTTGAGGCGGAATGACGACGAGCCAAAGGAGTGAAAGTATCAATATTTTTTATGGCTTTGTCATTGCAGACACTAGTCTTTCTTGAGTTTGTGGGTCAATATGACAAGGTGGTGGCAATTCATCGTGCATCCGAATCGCATGAAGACTTCATGACTTTGAAAACCATGCCTATGATGAATTTCTCAAATCCGATTGAAGAGAAAGTTGGTAAGGCATACGCTAGGGTGATCTTGAAAATGTTTCAAAAGGAGTTTGGCAATGTGATGTGAAGAAGTATCAAAGGAGAAGTTTAAAGTTGTATATTTTGTTGGCAAATATTCTTAAAAAAAGAGAGAATTGGGAGAAAGTAACTTATGAAAAAATGGAGAGCTTAATATTGCATGCACTTGTGCATTTTAAGAAATCGAAGGGGTGCTTTGTAAGCAAATATTAAATATCTTATGGCTAAATCAAGTGACTTCTATTCCAGATGGGTATCTATTGTATAGATAGAAAATTGATGCAAGCTATTGGTCATTTGGCTTTGTTGATGCTACGAAGTTGCAAAAAAATGAAAATAGCACATAGCAGGAAAGTATTATAAGATTGTGGGCTTTACAGGAAAAATTTAATGAAGCATATGATATGGCAGCAGGCTCAAAAGATCTTCTTTCTAAGTTAGAGCAACTCATAAAAAACTTCATTGTGGAGGCGGGGAAGGAAGTTAGGGGCAATGTAGTTCAAACTTTACATTCTCAAGTTGGGAGTGAAGTTAATTCAAATACTCATGTGATTGTGTTGAAAGATGGTGAGGAGATAATGGTTCGAGATCCTCTCGGTCCCGTAAGGTCAAAGGGACGTCCAAAAAATTCTACTAGAATTAAAAGTGACTTTGAAGAATTAGAAGAGTTAAAAGAGGTGAAATAACAAAGATGTGGTCATTGTCAACAATTGGGTCATTATAGGACGGGTTGCCCTTCGTTAGTAATTTCAACTTAGTCCCTTTGTTTTTTTCCATGTGTTTTTCATATACTATTCGTTAGCTTCATTGTAGGATATGTAAACATGTTACTCATGAAATTTTTTTGTCTTTCGTTGATAGAAGAAGCAAATGAGGTAGTTTGTGAGAGTGTTTGGAGTGGAAGAGCAAAAGAGAGAGTTTATAAAAGCTTATGTGGTTGTGTGGACTAATTGCTTAGAATATTAGTGTATTTTGGTTATTGGTGTTAAATTATATGCTTGTATTGTGGATGTGGTTATTAGCTTTTGTGTGAATTTATTGATCATTGGTAATTATGTCGTGCTTGTATGAACTCATTGATGTTGTTTGTGAAATTTGAAAATGTTGTATAGTGGATGTGGTTATGAATTCTACTATTTTTTAAAAAAATGAAAGATGAATGTATGTATCTTTAAACTTAATGATGTACTTGTGCTCTAGTTTGTTTAATGTTGGGGAAGAAGTGTGGATATAACTATTTATTTTGTACATGAACTTATGTGTTGGTGAAAAATTTGGTGTATGGATTATTGTTTGCAATAGGTTTAATGTTCTAGTTGGTTTAATGTTGAGGAAGAAGTTTGTGTTCGTGTATGAATTATAATATCTCCTCTTTAGTTCTAGTTGTCTCTTTATTTTATTTTTATCATATATACATTGTGTGAAGTCAATGGATGTTGGTGGAGGTAAGACAATACATCTCTTTACTAAATGAGTTCAAACAATTTCAAAAGAGAACGTTTAATTCGGATTAAACATATCACATAAGAACATAATTTGAGCAATAATCTCAAGGTAACATATCACACAAAATTCATCATTTTTTCTCTCATACATCAACTTACAATTTTCATAGACTTTGGATTCCAATTCACAAAATTCCTAATACATATTTCTCTCACAAATTCATCATCGTCTTCGTAAAAGTATCACACAAATTTATCACACAAAATATCACAAGTTTATCTCAAAACTACATCAAAGCATCACAAAATTTATCATTTTTCCCACAAACTCCAACTTCACAAAATACATATTACTCATAGATTTCAATTCGTAAAATTCTTGATATATTCCTCTCACAAATTCATCTATCTTCTTCACAAAAGGCATCATTTAATCCAAATACATTAGCACATGAAAAAAAATTAAAAAATATCACAAATTAATCTCAAAATCTACATCAAAATTCACAAAATAATATATATGTATATGTATATGTGTGTGTGTGTATATGTATATGTATATGTGTGTGTGTGTATATATGAAATAATTAAACCATTTATATTATTAAAAATTTATGCTAAGTAGATATTATATTAAAATATTTATTAAATAATGACAATTATTCTTAATATTATATGATTTTATGTTGTAAAGAATACTACCTTGTTTGATAATTAATATCATCTTAGTAATAAAAAAATTAGATTTTATAAATTAAAATTACTTTTATTTAGGAAAAATACTTTATATAATAATATTGGATCCTTGAAATTTATGAAACATTTAATTTCCAATAAAAAGCCAATTTCAAGGATCCAATATTTTTATATAAAGTATTTTTCCTAAATAAAAGCATTTTTAATTTATAATGTCCAATTTTTATTACTAAGATGATATTATAATTCCGAACAAGGCAATATTCCTTAAAATATAAATAATTAATCCCTATTTATACTATTATTAATAATTAAAATGTGTACAATAATTTACTAAATAAATAATTTTACTATTTCATTACAATTAATAATTCTTTATAATAAATTATAATATATTTATGAATTTTATTATCATTATAAATTGTTAATATATTCTAGTGAATGACCAAATATTTTGGGATAATAAAGAGAAAAGTATATGTCTCATAAATTTCAAGGATTAAATATTTTTATATAAAGTAATTTTCCAAAATAAAAGTATTTTTAATTTATAACGTCCAAATTTTTAATATTAAAATGATATTAATTATTGAACAAGGTAATATTATTTACAACATAAAGAATCAATCCCTATTTATACTATTCTTAATAATTATAATTACGTACAATAATTTATTTAATAAATAATTTTACTATTTTATATAATTAATAATTCTTTATAATAAATTATAATATGTTTACAATTTTGTTTATCATTATAAATTATTAATATGCTCTAGTGAATGACCAAATATTTTGAGAAAATGAATAGGTGCATAGTTAATGAGAGGTTATGGATCATTAGTTTTATAAATAATGGTATAATTGTGAGTTTTAAAAAATTGAGTGGGTTAAAAAAGGAAATCAAAAATTTTGACATGTGTATTCTCTTTTATAAGTACTAGTATGTAGCACGTGCTTTGCATGTAATGCTTACTAAGTAACGATATGAGACTAAACATTCGAAGCCCAATTTATTGACATTTATATTAGTTTTTCTCTCCATGAATTTACATGTATAACTAATAGATTGATGATTTTTCCGTAAATGGGAGGTGAACTCAGTCGTGGATCTGCTCGTTTCCTTCAAAGAAAAACAATATAATCTTCTCTTTCAGTAATCACCTGTGAAATCTTCTTAACTGCGAGTTATCCCGGTTATTATAATTGAGGGACTGACTTCACTATCAAATTCTCACTTCCTCCATTTTCTTTGTTTTGATTT
Source organism: Asparagus racemosus (assembly GCA_037177215.1). Taxonomy (NCBI): domain Eukaryota; kingdom Viridiplantae; phylum Streptophyta; class Magnoliopsida; order Asparagales; family Asparagaceae; genus Asparagus; species Asparagus racemosus. The sequence continues at coordinate 17,445,831 of JBAKGM010000233.1, forward strand.
TTTTAGTGTTTAATTTTGTGCATTTGAGCATCCATATATAG
>JBAKGM010000233.1:17471091-17492935 GCA_037177215.1 Asparagus racemosus
TCTACAAGTTAAGGATTAGGTTTTTGTTGGAAAAGAAATCTCAAGAAAAAATTGACTGACTCAGATATACGCTTTTTGTATCCTCAACGTTTAATAAAATTGCATAGGGTTAATTGTGACTAGACCCTAGTAGGGTCACCCAACTGCGAATAGAACCCATAGAGTTATACTTGTTGTGAATAGATCCTCTTAGTATTGGCTCAAGTGCGAATACATTCTCATAGTCAACTTCTTTGACTCTTTTAAAAGTAATTGGAAAAAAGTAATTGGGGGTCTACCCTCACCAGCCCCTAGTACCTTTTGAACATCTTAAGAGTCAATAAAATTCACTCAGAGCATCTATTTGCGACAAATAAAATCACATTGAGTATACTCACAATGGGATGATACAACAGGGGTTTGTTTGTAATTAACCCCAAAGACATACTGATAAACCCCCAACATCCCCAATAAACAAAGCATCTTCTGCTAACCATCCGAAACGCGACAAGCGGATCCGTTGTCCGTCAAATAACGGGTCAATACGCTCAGCGACGCATTTCCTCCAGCTTGGCTGCTCTGCCCGTCAACACCACCGTTACTTCTAACGGCACCTGCTGACCTGTCACCCGCCCGCGTCTCCTCACAGCTGAAACATCACTTTTAAATAAAGGAAATACTCAATAATATCAAAATCTCTTCCTCTCTCTCTCTCTCTCTCTCATCGATCTCCCTTGTTCGAAGAATTCATCCATGTCGGTAAGGCTCCAATCCCATCCGCAGATGCTCTGATTCCAATCGCTATTTGTTCTTAGTTAGGGTTTGGAAACAAAACCTGACTTGATTGATTCGATTTGATGTTGTGAAGTTAGGTTTCAGTGATTTTCTAGGGTTTTAAGTGATCGATTCTTTTTGTTTGTTCATTGATGTCTTGTCCCGTGTGCGATTTTTTTTATTTGTTCTCCTGTTGATGATGAGTTGGGTGGTCTTAGGGTTTATTGTCTAATAATTCTAAAGTAGCGATTTTGCTCGATACAGTGAGCTGGATTTTTCTGGCCTCTATCGTGATGGCGATCGTGTCCTTATGTGATTGACTATTCTTACGACTTTATGAAATAGTTAACTAACGTTAGGTGTATTGTTTTCTTTTTCAATATCGTACACAAATTTGAAGGTTTAGTGCTTGTTATTTTCACCTGCAAGGTTAGGATGGGGAATTGTGGTCTCTGGATTCACCTGGAGAGTTTCACTGCGCCGGTGTTGTCTTTTAGTAACTGTTTTAATATAGGATTTGAAAAGGCTGATGTGGAACTTGTGCAAAGGATCCATCGTGAAATGTGTATACATTTTTGTTCTGTTGATGAGAAAGCTGAAATGGTGTGCTTATATGGATTTGCACTTGAAATATGAAATCTTCCAGCTACAGACATATGGAAATGCTACAAGATCCCCGTGTTCTTACGTACATCATGGTTTTTTGGGGATGATTGTATTTTCCTCAATCATGTATTTATCAAAATGATTGAAGATCCATGAAATAAATAATGGGTAGATAGAGAATGAAGAACATGTATCCTTCATATACAAGCAAGTTACATGAAATCTGCTTAGTGTCATCTATAGAACAACATAATTTTCTCTAAAAGTCAGTGTAAAGACATATTTATTACTCAAAGGAACAAGGGATCAGTTATTTTGTGATAGAACTTAAAAGTTGTACAGTGAGAAAACAACATCAAAGCCTATTACCGAACATTTATGATGATCATATTTTGAAGTGAAGTAAAAGTAAATAAATAAATAAATAAATGAATAAGATCAATGTTATTAAATTCATGAGGTGCAGTGCATGGTGATGTTTCTGGAAATATGTCTGGGCTACCCTGTCATATTGCTAAATTGGCCAAAAGATTTTGTCCTTGATTTCTCCGTCATTGCCTTGTTCCTATTTGCAAAAACAGCATATTTTACACTTCAAATGATCCTCAGAAAAATGGGCTTCCTTTGGAGGCCACATGTTTAGGTTTTTAGCTTGTTGATTATTATAAATTGATGCTGGAATATAGCTTAAGCATGTGGTAGATATTTGCAAAATATGTAAATGGGAAGTCACACTATTAAAGGTTTGTTGGCCACTTGGATTGCAAGAAGTCTTAGTTGGGGGGGCTATGATGCATAGAATGTTTAATTGATAAATTGTTAGGCTGTTAGCTACAAGGAAGAAGTGAAAGCAAACATTTTGAAGAAATAAACCCAACAACTCTGCAGAAATATCCAAGATCAGGAAACCTGGTGTCAAAATGAGTAAGGGCATGCTGAAGAGAAGTTCCCCTCCAGTTAGGGGTAAGACTTTTAGTTTAATTTATGTATTGCATTTTCGATAGCTTATACCATCATGATTATCAGAACTGTACTCATGGAATAGAGATGGTTTTCAATCATGATTCTAATCGCATAGATCTCTACACGATAATAAACAAAAGTTTTCAACTAGCTGTCAATTTATAGTAGGCTCTATATCTGTAAAATGGAGACCAGATGGGGGTCTGAAGCTATATTCTTGGTCGTGATCAAGCTCATGTAAACTATAGATCAGCAGTGAAGTTCCCATAATGTCCACTGACTGTTGACATCTATTGTATTTGTTGGTGTAATAGTGCTCCTTACCATTCCGATCCTTTTCATAGCCAGGATGTAGTTCGTCTGTTTCTCCTTATACCTATGTTGGCTAACCAGTTTCTTCATAGGCTAGGCACTCTTTACTTGTTTTATGAACTTGCGTATTTGGTGAATCAGACTGGCAATTTCCATCCTTTCATAATGCATGAAATTGTTTTACCCCATTTAATAGTACTTTTTCCACATATAACATCTGACTTTGGTGTAGGAATCTTGTCGTGCTTTATGAAAGATGTGATTACTTACATTGGAAATTGGAAAATTCCACCAACAGGCATGAAAATAAGCAGAAATATGATTCAGGGCATGGTTATATTGGAAAAAAGGAAAGGTCACGTCTTTCCTTCTTTAAGTCTCACTGCCTTTTAGATAAAGGATCATTGAACTTGAAGATAGATTTGCATTGCACGTCGAAAAACAAACCCATATGCCCAAAAATAAATTCGTAAATTATCATTATTGCCTAATTTCAAATTTATAGGACACCAATGACTTGTTTTTGTTTTATAAACTTGGATCACATTTGACATGTTAGGCTATAGCAATGACAACCCGAAAAGAATAGCATTTTTTAAAAGGGTTCTATGCAAGGTGCACATTTAAGTATAAATCAAGATTTCATCTCGTGTTGATGTTGGCTTCTTGAGGCTATAAAGATAGATGAGGCCTTTTGCAATTGTCTACTTAGTGCTAGATGTTGAACGCTAGGTTGCTGTCATTTGAAAAGAATGAGCTTGTATCATTTGAATCTTGATCATTAGCCTGTTGTTTATCTAGGAGCTCAAGTTCAAATTTAATTCAGAAGTATTATATATCATGCATGCTCTTTTGTCTCTCTGGTAAGGATTGTTTTCTGATGGTATTCAATGTAACTCATTATTTTATGTTATGTAGCATAACAAAACTTAAACATTACGTAGCTTTTTGAAATAGCGCATGCACATCGTAATGATATGCTATTACTCTCTCTCTCTCTCTATATATATATATATATTCACTTTTCAATATAGAGGACATATTTCAATATAATATGCACTATTTTAATGTAACACACACTATTTCTGTCTAGATGGAGTAATAATAGTTTGATATTATGCAGGAAATGCTTCTTCTCAAAGCAAGTAAAGTCTGTTCTAATAGTTACTTATACATCACCTTCTTAGCTGAGTTGTACAGATTTACATAGCTTAATAATAGTTTAATATCATTTTCAGAACTTAGTGTGTCGCCTTGCTCAATCCTTCAAGTTTTTTTTTCATTTTTAAATTTTAATCATAGAGCCTTGAATAAATATCACAATTTTATAGTCGTCCCTTGTGATGAACTTTTGATACTGGTAGTCCACAATGTTGTTGGGTTGGGAAGTCATCCATGCCCAGGGTTGATTAGATGATAGTTAAATGTCTAACTGCCTCTAATATATGTAGAGCGTCTTTGTTTTCTTCATCTCTTTATCTCTCTAAACTAAATCTGCTAGCAAATGGATCATGAAATTTGGTACTTTATGACAAAGATTTATGGGTCAGCCTCTTCCTCCATATTCTCTCTTTCTCCCTCCCTCAATCCCCCTGTCTCTTCCATGAATAAACATGACCTCCACATTCACATACTAATGACCCTTACCATTGGCACCTTCCTCCATCCCTTACAATGCCTCAACTGCTGCCGGTCCGTCTCGTCAAAGGCCTACAAGCCAAGTCCATTCTCTTCTCTATTGTTACACGTCACCAGATTTTCCTAAATCCTCACTCTTTTGCCCTGAAAGGTTGCCTACTAAGGTATGAAAATCTTGGTATTGGTTGTGGACTTTGTTCTGCTTTATTTGTATTCTTGTTGGGAGTTTCAGAAGTTTTGGAAGTTTCAGATCATCAATACATAGAGTAAGTAACTTTTATAAGCTTTCTATTCAGTGATTTTGCTTTTACTTTTCTCCAGTGTAGCTGCCTAATCCTCTTGATATTTTTAACCTCAATACTCATCATGTATTGATCATTATTATTAGCCAATTTATTTTTATGCTTGAGTCATTAGTAGCCCATTTCTGCTGTATTGATCCATTTTGTTTAGTTCAGAACTTCAGATTAACATGCTTACCATTCAAATAAGGTATGACCTAGATGTATCAGTAACCTGATTGTGGATATTTGAGGAGGTATTGTTGAATGTGATCAGAATAGTGAGAACTTGATGGTTGAACTATTTTCTTTTTAGACTATACTTATTTTCATGTCTCCAGCGTCTCTATTTTATGTCTTAACCTTTTTTATTTGTAACGTTATATGATGCATGTTTCAATCCATTGTATTGGATTCTGAATGTTTTCAAAGAATGATTTTGTTTTCTTGAAAATTTTCAAAAACCTAGCATGAAATTTGGGGGGTTTAGCACATTTTGAGGGACTAGTATCAAGTCCTCATTTTGTTGAGGGTCTAGTATGAAATTAAGATATTCCTTAAGGACTTATGTCAGGAAAATCCTTTGCTTTTTTATTAGGAGATAACAAACTCCACGTTTTGAGGGACTAGTATCAAGTTCTCATTTTGTGAAGGTCTAAAATGAAATTAATGTATTCCTTAAGGACTTAATGTCAGATAAATCCTTTGCTTATTTATGTTGCTTTACAAGTAAGGTCATCCTTAAGTTAATTGTCATTAAAAGAAAGAACTGAATTCGGTTTGTTTAAGGATAGAGTTATTGATTCTGGTATTATGGAAATGATAGCATGTAGACCTGTCATAATCAAGTGCCTGTTAGTTTGAAGTTCGATGTTTGTTCTTAGCGAAGTCCTTGCATATATACAATTCGTTTGTCGTGTTCTTCATCCCTTCATCATTTTCCATATATACAATTCTTTTGTAGTGTTCTTCATCCCTTCATCATTTTCCCATTTTTCTTTATCTTGATGTTTCCATTCTCATGTGTACTTTTATAGTAGACCCAATGGGTAAGAGACAGCTGTTCAACATGAACATGAAGAAGGGATAACTGAATAATTATACATTTGGGTTGTGATCTCTAACATACCAATATAGATGTTTTTCTCTATCAGAGCAAATTTACTTTACTAGGTAGAGTTTCTTCTGTCACCTTAATTATTTAGAAGACATTTCCACTTGAGCTGAATCCAAGATGGTTGTGTAAGGTATAAATTATTTATGTTCCTTATATTGATTTAACTGGATAGCTCTGCTTCTCTTCCTATTAAAATCTGTACAACTTGCGACTTATTTTATCTTTGTTGATATCTCTCCTGAGTCTCCTCATCAGGTCGCAAGTTGTTTCTTTTGTGGGTGCATATAAAAGAAACAATTTTCCAATATTTTGTTCCTTTGTTTCTTGGAATGTGTTCTGTAGTTCTGTAGTGTTTAAAACTTGTTACTGGCCTGATTCAATCAAAATCAGATCCATCCTTGTGGAGATGTTATTTCCCATACTAGTATAAGCTTTATTTGCGTTGTATTCCACGATATTCATTCTGGCAGTTGCTCTTCAGAACATCACGTATTTTAACACTATCCTTTGTGGCTCTTTGTTTCATAGTTAAAATTTAATATCTTACAACCATAGAACCTCCTCTTTCACATGTAGAAAGTAACAAAAGGACATATCTGAAATATACCAGCTCTTCCACTTAAAAAGAAAACAAATAAATAAAAATTCTTCTCCCCTTTTTGCCTTAGGCTCTTGCATCATTGGTTGTGGCAGTAACTGAAAAATTATCCGCCCCCTACCCCCAACCCCCACCCAACAACAACAACAACAAAAGAGAACCCCAAACACCACACCCCCCCTCCCCCCCCCCCCCCTCCCCACACACACACACACACACACACACAAAAACCACACCACAACCACAACCACATTGTTTATCATACACAACCAATTCCCATTATATGAGATCTGGCCATAATTTCCTCTTGTGGGGTTTCTCAAGGATTGTTCTCCATCAAGCATTAGGTGACCAGACAGGATTGAAATATTTTGCTTTAATTCTCTATTAAATTCTTTCGAAGATGACTTCATTGATGATTATGCTTCACGTATAAAGTTCATGGATTACATTCTCTAAGAAAACTCTAATGGGCGTCATGGACATTTGATTTATGGTTGATTGCCGAAGCAACCCCAGAAACAAAACAATTCCTCATGATATGATTGATCTTGTGTAGCTTGTATTTCTATTTAACTTTTATCATGGAAAATCTGGTGTAAATACATGTTTGTGTTGAAATTTCATGGAGTACATTCTTAAAAGAAGGTAAAAATTTAAGCTCAGAGATTTATTATTGGCTGTGGTTACTAATTCTGATTGAGTGGTTATGCTTCCTTTATAACATTGGTGTTTTATTTTTTAAAGTAACTGAAGTAGAAAAGTGCAGGCATTTTGATAGGAGATTGTTTCACTGGTTACACTCTTAAAAAGAAAATTGAAGTAGAAGCATAGGAATTTGTTTTCTTTGTTTTCATTACTAGCTTTAATTTAAACCAGTTCGTTGAATGCAATGAAGAGTCTGATTTGAGGAGAAAAGTTAGTTGGAACGCTAAAATGTGAAAATCATTATCGGTGACATTGGAGGAGTTTAATATCCGGATGATAATTTGCTTGGCCCGTTTATTTATATAATCCATGAGGTACGCTATTTATTTCCCCTAAGAGCACAGGCAACAATGGATGTGTATTCGTCTTGGCTGTTACTGTTTTTGGGAATTGATTAATGTTGCATCCTACAAAATTCTTTGGCTTCTTATTTTATAATTTTCAGCCTACTTGTGTTAAGATGGGAAGCTCATTTTTGTGCTCATGCCATTTTTCTCTCCTGATATTGTGAATTATGCCAGATGGAGAAGGATCGGCCGTTGCCAAAGTTTGGAGAATGGGATGTCAATGATCCCGCTTCTGCTGAGGGATTTACTGTAATTTTCAACAAAGCCAGAGATGAAAAGAAGACAGGCGGGAGTATCCCAATGCCAGATTCTCCAGCAAAGGATGGAAGTAGCTTTAAACATGGCCCATATTCTACCAAGTCGAATTCTGTGAGCTCCCTCCCCCCCACTTTCATGTCATAGTACACATACACACAAATGAAGCATTGGAACTGTGGTTTAATTTAGAACCTTCGGTTTTTCAGTTTCCATCATGAGCTCTCATAGTTTAAATGTGATGTTTATTGCAAATGTGCAGAAAAAATGGTTTTGCTGCATGCAAGCAAGTGGAGCAGAATCCTAAGGGTCATCAGGAAATCATCTTTAAGAAATAATATTTGTGAGATTTAATTTTATTTTGAGGGGGGAGAAACTTGTGCCCTGCTGGCCCAGAAGCTTTGGCAGAATGTTGGGCCAGGTTTTCCTTTGTTCGTGTCGATGACGGTATGTGCGGTGAGGGAAAGGGAGACACAGAGAATATGGTGGGAGGGCGACGAACGGGAAGTGACTGGTTTCTCTCTATATTGTGTACATGAATATATACTCATGGATAGTAGTTATAGCGCAAAGTTGCTTGGTTATTGCGATTTTCCCAGTTTGTCTGTTATCATTGGAGCTTTAAATTTAATTTTAATTCATCTATTCTTGCGTTAAAGAGTAGTATGGTTTACAAGTATGTCAAGATGCCAAACGGTAGACCTGAGCTATGCCAGGGTAACCCATTTGAATGAATCACCGGATTAATGCCATCTTTGAGCTAACCCAAGCTGATTGCATGCTGCAAATCCTTTTCTTTTCTTGGGGGTGCTGTAGTTTTCATCAAATTTCCCTTGTGCTCTGCCTCTCCCTCCTCGATACAAATATAAACAATGTGTAAAGAAATAAAATCTAATAAGAAAGATAATGTTGATATGCACAATCTGGACTGATGCTTTTAGTCTTCCCTTCTGTCTTAGAATATGGATATCAGAAAATTACGATCAAGAGATCATATCTAGAGGAAGAAGAAAGAATAAGCTCCTAATGCAATCGTGATCCAATTCAAATGGAGGAAGATTCTATCAAAACAAGCAAAATTAAACCGCGTGATGCCGTGGCATTACTTTGGAAAAAGTCACAATAAATATTTATTTATGCATCTGGTTTAAAAATACATTGTACACCTAACTCTTTAGACAAAAATATAGCAAATTACACTAAACTATAGCAACTTAACCATATACATATCTAAATTGCTGAAATACGAAGTAGATTAAAATTTAACTTGATTAAATAGTTTAGATCTAAGAGTGATTTTGGAAGCGAGTTTGGAAACGAGTGGGTTTAAAAATAAATTAGGGTTGATTTAACAAATTACTCTTTTTGAAAGCGCGTGAGTTTAAAAATAAATTTGGATAAACCCTTGAGTTTATAAGCAAAAAATCCATCTACAATTTGTGATAATTTGCCATTTGTATGGCAAAAGCTAATAAAATAATAGTTTAAATATTTCATTTAAAAATACACCACAAATCTAATCACTTATACCAAAAATATAGCAAGTTACAATATTATAGCATCTTACACCGCATACGAAATACCTGAAATTAAAAGTGGGTTTAAAAGAAAATTTATGGAGTGCTTTAAGTTTAGTAGTGATCTTGGACGTGAGTGGGTTTAAAACTAATGAGGGCTAAATTTTAGGTTCATAGGCAAAGAGTCCTATTCGAAAGTGGGAGGATTTAAAATTAAATAAGGGCAAATTTTTAGGCGAAATACTCTTTGGACATAGGTGGACTCAAAGATTAAAGTTGGTTTAAAATTAATTATGCGAGGTGTTTGAAGTATAAGAGTGGCTTTAGAAGTGGCTAGATTAAAAAAGAAAGGGATAAAGCTTTGGGGTTAATGACAAAAGCCCTCTTCGGTACTGGTTAGGCATAAAATTATTTGACATAAAACAATAGGTTTATAGGTAAAAGACACTTTGGAAATAGGTGGGCTCCAAAATAAATTGAAGGTAAGCTTTGGGTTTCTATACAAAAATGTTTTGGTATGCCTTTAAATTTGTGGGCTAAAAATTATCGGGATAAAGCTTTGGGTTTATAGAAAGAAAACCTAACTTTAAAAGTGGCTGGTTGGGTTTAAAAATTAATTTGGTTAAAACTTTGCTTTTGGGGAAAATCTAGAAAAATCAAAATAATTTTGGGTAAAAAGGTATCGAACCCGTAACTCTAGCTTGTGACCAAAGCTACACCACCGCTAGGACACTTTTGCCTTTTCAATTACTTTACCCAAACCGTATATCAAAGTTAACTCGGATGAACTGTAGCTAAGAATTGTTTATCCCCGTTAACTTTAGTAAATATACAAGCAAAATTGTCCAAGCGATGCCGCAACATTTGCGTGAAAACAGCTAAAAAATTATAGATTTTATGGTACAGAGATGAAGAGAATTTCTATTTGCGTGAAAACAACTAAATATAGAACCGTATTATGGTACAGAGATGAAGAGAATGAAAGAGAAAGGACCGGAATGAATAGATGAGGTAGAGGAAGAATTTATATTTCTTTTTTTTCTTTTGTTGTGTTCACACGGTTGCTTAGGAACTGCCAAAGCAACCTAAGTCTATGGAAAGAATTTGATTGTGGGGTGCGGTTGCAATTCAGTTTCATTTTTATCTTATTTTTCCAAATTTGACCTTGATATGAATGGAGAAAGTATGGCAACTCCTAAAGGATACTCTTTGGAATTTATAGATTTTATGACCAAAAAGGATATACCACAAAAAATGTGGACCAAAAACCTAGCTTTTTTTTAATAGTAGTGACAGATTATTATTGTTGTTGTTGTTGTTATTATCATCATCATCATATTAAAACTCATGAAACATTTTGGTGCTGACCATGAAAAAAGTCTTTTTGAAAGTTAATGGGCATAAAAACTGTTGGAAATGGAATAAATGACTTCTTGGTCAACAAGAAGTCTTATGATAGTTAATGTTTATTATAAACCAATCTCCTCATATTGAGATTTGGTGTCTAGAAACTAGGAGTCCTTATTCTTTGGGTTTCCAATGTTAATAGTTAATGTTATTTGCTATCTAGAAACTATGAGTCACTATCATTTGAGTTTCTATCATTTAGGTTTCCAATGTTAGTAGTTAATGCTATTTACTTATTCTATAAGTATTCTTGTAATCTGAAGTTATAAACAAAATGGAATGAAGTTATCTTCCTAGCACAATATTTCTAACATATGGTATCAGAGCCATTACGGTTCGGTTGTTCTCAAGGTTGCTAGGCTCAGATTATGAGCACGATGGCTTCGATGAATAGTGCCGGGTCGCTCCAACCTCAACTCCCGAGGTTTGACGGGAAGAATTTTGAGCATTGGAAGATCTAGATGGAGGTGCTATTCGGGTTTCAAGAATTGACTGAGATCATCGAAGCCGGGTTTGCGGAGCCAGAAAAAGCAGCTAGTTTGATGCCGGATGAGCAAAAGACCTTGAAGGAAAATCGCAGGAAAGATCGAAAGGCGCTATTTTTCATCTTTCAAGCAATAGATTCGTCCATCTTTGATAAGGTGGCAAATTTGAAGATGGCGAAGGAGGCTTGGTACACTCTCATCAAGATTTACAAGGGTGTTGAGAAGGTCTAGAAGGTTCGGCTACAGACTCTTCGTTGACAGTTTAAGCTTCTTCAAATGGAAAAGTCGGAGTCGATCTCTGACTATTTCTCGCGTGTTTTGGCTCTTGTCAACCAGATGAAAGCCAATGATGAGACGATCAACGATCAGCAGATCGTTGAGAAGGTCCTTCGTACTCTAACTTTGGAGTTCCAGTACATCGTGACGACCATTGAAGAATCTCGGGATCTCTCCCAGTTATCTGTCATGAGCTAATGGGCTCTCCACAGATGCACGAGCAGTGTTGCAAGGAGAAATCTAAGGCAATTGAGGAAACTTTGCAGGGCTAGTTATTGTTATCGGATGAAAAGAAGAAGCCTTCTGATCCGAGGAAGGATAAAGTGCGGTTGGATAAGAAAGGCAGCAACCGAAAGGACAAGTCCCAAATTCAGTGCTTCAATTGTAAGAAGTATGGGCACTACAGTAGATGAATGCTGCATTTCAGCATCCTAGAGATGATCTATTTTCTCTAACTTACAATCCGGGTTGGAGAAATTATTTGAAATGTACATGAAATCAGGGAAATTTCTTCGAAAATCAAAACTTTACTCCACTTTAACTCCATGATTTTCTAGAGAAAACACAGTTTCATTCAACACAATAAATAATTTTTAACAATCCAATTTATCTTATCCAAACTAGCATCCTCATCATCAAACAGTAAATCATATTTCTACGAGTTCTTACCATGAGAAACATTTCAGTGTCCTATGAAAGGGTTTAAAGGCCATGATTAAATCTTTCTACACAGACCACCAACATGTTGACTCAATCATCCAATACTCTAAATTCATTCATGCAGACAGTCGGTAAAATGCTCAACTCAAACACTCAAGCTATAGCTAGGTTAGAAACCGAATTTGGTCAACTAGCTAGTGCCGTGAGTGAAAAAGGAAAAAGAAAATTTTCAAGTCAACCTATTACAAACCCTAAGGACACGAGATCAAATTCAAACCATCCAGCTCAACTGAATGTAGTTCATATCTTGCGATTAGGGAAACATATAGATAATCAAGTTAGAATGCCTTTGGATAAAACCCCTTCTTCCTCAACTCCTATCCAAAATACTCCTTCTGATAAAGTAGCTCCTTCCAATGACTAAAAAGCTGAATCTGAAACTGAGCCTAATCTAGATAGGTAAAGCCATTTCTCATTCGTCAGGTATTCTTCATTGTAGAAGATCACACCCGCAAGAGCTTCTTCTTGTGCAGCAGCAGAGGCGACATTCCATTAAGATATTAGTGGTGCAAACTTCGCTGTTGCTCTCCTTCTAAATAAACTCAGACCTAGAAAAAACTCTCCCCATATAGAAAAAATCCTAGAAACTTTTAAGCAAGTCAATGTCAACATTTCTCTCTTAGATGCAATTGAACAAAATTCCTCTTATGTAAATTTTTTAAGGATTTGTGCACTAAGAAAACAATCACTAATGTTCCTAAGAAAGCCTTTTTAACTGCTAACCTCAGTGACATATTTCAAAGCCTATGCCTCTGAAATATAAGGACCCTAGTTATCCTACTATTTTATGTGTCGTAGGAGGTACCTTCATTGATAATGTACTTCTAGACTTAGGACTAGTGTGAATCTTCTTCCCTATTCAGTTTATCAACAGCTAGGGTTAGGTGAACTAAAACCAACCAGGTGCACCCTATAGTTAGCTGATAGATCCATGAAAATAGCCAATGGAGAGATAGAGGATGTTCTGAGCAAGTTAGAAGAGTTTGTTTTTCAGTGGATTTCATAGTCTTAAATATGCAGTCTGTTTCCAATCCTAAATGTTAGATACCTATTATTTTAGCAAGACCGTTCTTAGCCACTTTCAACACTCTGATTGATTATAGAACTGATTAAATGAATCTATTCTTTGGGAACAGGACTATCAATCTCAATATTTTCAATCTAGGGAACTAACTGATTGATTCATCAAATCAACCCTTAGAAGTAAACTACATCCAAAAAATTTCAAGTGAAGAGTTGAAGAAGAGAGTGAGTCAGACCCGAGTTTTGATGAAATCTTTGTTGATGAACTCAACATACTAGAGAAATTAGAATCAGAACTAGCTTCAATAAGGAAAGCACTGAGTCAAATAGAAGTTTCACAGATCTCAGTTTTGAAGAACTTTTTGGTGATGAGTTTAGGTTCCTATAAAATATAGAACAACTAGCTTATCATACCTCAATAAAGAACCTTGGGTTTGAGGAAATTTTTAAAAAAGAACTGGTTGTGTTAGGATAAATTTTCATTCTTGGGGAACACGAGTTCAAATCCGAGACTTGCTTCCTATTTGATCAACATTGAAAATTTAAAATGCATAACTTTCTATCTAGTTGTCTTCAAATATTGCAGAAATCTTTGAAAACCTCGTAATGTACAAGGAAAAGACTAGAGTTGTGTTTGCAGAGTCTGATAAGGAGTTTGTGGACATACTCTTCATCTTCTTGACATTTACCAATGGGAACAATCATTAGAGTTCTTGGCAAGCAATCAAGGATTGGATGTATGGACAAATTGTACCAAAGCGAAGAGAATCTGGATATGCAGTTTCCTAAGACGCAGGCTTGCAAGGACATGCTTCTCCATCCAAGAAGCTCATTAGAATTCGAATGTAAACATCTAAAGATAAGGATCAAGGATATGCATCCTCGAAATTCCTATCGTTGCGGAAATTGCTGTAGCTTATCAGTTCATTTCATGATGCTCAGTGCATATGTAGGAACACGGCGAACCAGTCATATGAATGGGAGCAAAGCAGAAGTGAAGTTGGGGATGGCACGTTTGTTAGAGGAGTAGCAGGGTTCATATGAATGAAGGTGTCAACGGCTACTTCCATTTCTCTGTTTCAAAAGCTTGGTATTAAGAATGCGGGTGTTCTTGAGAGAAAAGAAGTTAATTTTGGCTGAGAAGAGGTGAGTGTCCATTCCATTACAAGCTTTCAAGAAAAAACAAGTGTGAAACGTTCCTTAATCTATATTAGTCCCACAATTTTGCCCTGACCAATTTAGATGATGAACAAAAAAGTAATCTAGACATTAACCCTTCTAGTAAATGTGTTTCCTTTTGTAGATTCTGAAATTGCTGCAGAGAGCTCTTCCCTCAAAATCACCATTAACAGATGTCTTCCTTCAGAAGGCAGGTTCAACTGAAATCTATACCAATGAATTTGCTCATAGACGTTACTGCAGTTAAGTCAGAAACTGAAACACAAACTGGATCTGAGAAGATATGCATAAATCTCATTGAAAGCAAGGCCACTAACAAACTAGTGTTTGCTGATGCCAAAGATAACTTCGCAAATCTCCTTGTTAGCTTTCTTACTTTCCCCCTCGGAGCAATTGTTAGGCTTTTGCGCAAGAACTCGAGCATGGGGTCCAAGGTTTGAGTGTCGATGATTGCATCATATCCAAGGAATACAAGTATAAACTTCTCGATCCTAAACTTCCTTATCATTATAGATGTATCACTTCTCTCTTCAGGATTGATGAAATGGAACTCGGGCATACCACTGACATAAATCCCAAGTTGCCCAAGCAAGGGACAGACGTAGGAGGGAGTTTTGTAAAGAGCTTTAGTAGTTTTACAGTCACGGATGAGATGGTTGTGAGGCACCTCGCCCCTCTATCCAATGTCGAGATCTTCAAGGAATTGAAAGTACCAATTGAGACTTCGGTGGAAAGGAAGGTCGCTATTGGAGAAACAGAGGTGAAAATGCTTTAATCCCTTTTTTGTTAAGAAAGTTTATCAATCCTCCTCTCAATTACCCAACTTATTTTCTTTTCTTTTGTTGTGTGATGCAGGCTTTAAACCTGTTGAAAGCTTGTTTAATCTCTCGTTCTGCTCTGAGCACTGCCTTCACTCCTAAGAAGTAGTGCCTTAATCTTGCAGGAAGTTGTATATGTTGATCTAATACCTTGGCAACATTAAGCACTTGCTAACATAGGATTGCTCTCTTGGTATTGCACTTAGGCAAAATTTGTTTTTCAAGATCCATCAATAGTCTTTATATTGTTTAAAGTTTAATAGTTTTTTATGTTTAAAGTGTCAAAGTTTGTTTCTTTGAGATGGACTCAAATTATGTTAATTTTGCTGATGAAAAAGTCATTCAGATTAAATGACATGAAAATCCATTTCTGATGTCTTCATTTGTCTATCTGCATTAGGAGTGCTAGCTACAGTCACGAGTCACGAGTGCTGTAGCTGGGACACGTGTCCCGACATGCCCTTGCAGGGGGCACATGTCCCAGCCACAGTCGCGAGTGCAATGCACTCGTGACTATAGCTAGAATTGCTCCTATCTGCAGATGTTCTACACGTTATGTGCTTAGGGAAGTGCAGGTTGGTTTGGGGGATTGAAAGGTGTTAAACTGCATGACTATGCTACCTTTTTCGCTATTATTTTTTTCATTGGTGAATATACAAGCCATCCGACACTAGTTGGTGCTTCTGATTGCCATGTATTCCTATCAGCACAATTGAAGTAGAAGAATTCATCTTACAATGTAATTTGTTGGCTCAAGCAGGAAGGGTAGATGCTATACTCGAGGGATATTTTTCTCAAGACAGTTCATTGAGGTCAAGAACAAAAATATTGGACTTGTTGTGGATTTATGATTATACCAAACTTCTTCGGTTGTAGTTCTTCTCTAATGTTCAATGCTATTAGATCTTGCTGAGCAGATCATCCTTTAATATATTACCATATTGCAAACACAAGATTATCACATATGTTTTTTTTTCTATGTGCATGACTTCTAAGTTGTGTTGTATTTGTAGCAAGATAGTTGAAAGAAAATACTAAATTTTGTCAAACATGTTGGAAACTTTACGGCTTCATTCTCAGCATTCACCCATTGTGTTGATCTCTTTCGTTTCACTACCCTTTTGAATGGATGCAAATTTCTTACTCCGAGTATATCCTCTTTTGAATAACGTTATTTTTTCTAACTTGACTTTTGGTAAATTCCCAAGCAAATGCACAATCTGATCTCCGATTAATGAACTAGGAATATCCCTCTTCTCAACGGTCCCATCAAATAACTTGCTTCATCTTTTTGTTCTGTATCTGTGCTTCTGATCCAACCATCTCTTGTTAAACCAATAGCAAAGCTTTCGGCTGTATTGCAAATGAAGACCATTGAATCTAGAGCACAAATTAGCCAAGTGTATGTCCCCTTCGTTGACCAACTGAATATATTAGCATAGGCTAGAAAATCATTAATTATCCATAGCACAATAGCATTGAGTTGGAACGACTTCTTTGCATAAGCATCATATGTCATGAACCTCTCCGTCTAGAGCTATTTAACACTTTAATTAATGGCTCTAAAAAGATATCTAAGTCATTGCCCAGTGCATGTTTTACCGGTGTTAGCAATGAATGGAGCATATATGGCTGTTTTATACAAAGCTAAGGTGGTAAATTATATGGCATTAGTACAACAGGCCATGTAGACTAACCTAAACTCAAAAGCCCAAATGGACTGAATCCGTCACTAGCTAAGCCTAATTTGACATTCTGCACTCATTTGCAAACCAAGGAAAAGTCCGATCTACATGCTTCCACACCTCTGCATTAGCCAGATGTCTGACTTTACTGTCATCTTTGCGTTCTTCCATGTGCCACCTCATACTCCTAGCAGTATCTTTATTCATATACAATCTCTACATTCTAGGTATCAAGGTGAAATGGCAGAGTACCTTTGCTGGAATCTTTTTTGTTTAAGCACAATTTCTGTTCGGCATTGTGTTGAATGGTTTATGCATTGTACCCACCCCGATAATCCACAAGTTAGACACTCCTGAGGGTCTTTGTTATCCTTATAGTAGAGGATACAATCATTAGGACATGTATCGATCTTATTGTAGTCAAGTCCTAGAATAGAAACAATCTTTTTCACCTTAAAATATTTATTTTGGTATGCTCTCTTCTACTTTCAGAACTACTTTTTGCAACAATTTAAGCAATGTATTAAATATTTATCTGCCATTCTACTAATGGTCTTTATATGCAAAAGTCGCAACATAAATGATAATTTGGTGAACTCGGTGCAACCCTCATACAAATCTTTTCCGTTGTCTTTTATTAGCTTCATCATTCATGCCAAGTTCTTGGGATCATTCACATCTTCAATATTTTCTGCATCTTCGACATCCTCAACATCTTCTGTTTCATCTATAGCAGATATAGTTAACATATTAGCAAACATTGTCCGTGTATCATATACCCTCCCTTCGTTGGATGTACCTGTATCCACCAATAGATCCATTTCTTCAAGACATCCTTCCCTATGAAATATCTAGTATTTATACTCTTCATAAAATCTTGATACTAAATGTGTGGCTAAATCACTTTCATTCACTAACTCTAAATGTTTGCACCAACGACAAGGGTAATATATTGTTTCACTATAAAAAATTTCTCATGTTTGCCAAAGCGTACTGTATGAAAGCATTTATTCCATCTTTATATTGACCATCCCTCTATCTCTCACTACAAGGAATATCAATTCGCGACTTATCCGGAACTATCCTCATCTGTATGTTATATAACTTCTAAGGAAACAAAACATCCAACTGTTATAGATGATGAATATTATCGTATTGTTTCCACTAATGATCCAAATATTATAGCTGAACCTAACCTTGAAAATGATGAAATACCTATGAAAAATGATGAAACCTCAAAATACAGGTGTTTTAGGTAAAGGCTTAGAACACAACCTTCATTGATGGATGATTACCATTTGTATTCATGTGAACCATCTTGTTTCTCGGTAGATACAAGTACAGAAGAAAAAAATCCATTAAACTTCTCTGATGCGAAGAAACTACATGAATCAGATCTATTACTAGAAGCTATGAGAGAAGAACTTGATTCTATAGAAAAGAACAAGGTTTGGGAAATAAGAGATCTACCAGAGAATAGAAAAGCTATAGGATGCAAATTGGTGCATAAAAAGAAATATCGTGATGATGACTCCATTGATAAATTCCAAGCACAATTAGTTGCCAATGGTTATAACCAGATGGCAGGAATAGTTTTTCATGAGACATATTCTCCAGTTGCTAATTTTACATCGATTAGAATCATTTTGGCTATTGTCGCATATCTTGATTTGGAGTTATTCCAAATGGATGTTAAAACAGTATTTCTCAATGGAAAGTTGATGGAAGTGATATATATGCAACAACCTGAAGGTTTTCAAGTAGAAGGACAGGAACATAAAGTTTATAAACTAGTGAAATCTCTGTATGATTTAAAACAATTATCTACAAAGCGGTATCTTAAGTTTCAAGATGAGTCACCAAGCTTAGATTTGTTCAGACAAATTAGATAATTGTGTATATGTCTTGAAAAGTGAGAGAAAGTTAGATGATAGATTGCTCGCTGGAAATGAAGCAGAAATGTTGAACAAAAATAAGGCAAATTTCAGTGAAAAGTTTGAGATGAAAGATATGGGTCATGCATCATATATTCTTGAAATTCAAATAATCCGAGATAGAAAGTCTAGAATGTTGAGTTTATACCAAGAAAAATATTTAAGATCAATTCTTAAAAAGTGCAGAATGGATAATTCTAATCCTGCACCACTCTGTTCAGCAAATCCCTGGAAAGGCAGAAGTTATTAGATGTTCCTTATAATGTATGCTATATTGTGTACCACACCTGATTTAACTTATGTTGTAAGTCTGATTAGTCGATATCAAAGTAATATGGGTCCAGCACATTGGGAATCAGTTAAAAAGATTATGAAGTACATCAGAGATACATTGCCTTATAGACTAGTTTATCAAACCGGTTCACTGTCCTAGGTGACTCCAATGCTGATGTTAGAGGTGATAAAGATGATGGAAAATCCACTTTGGGACACTTGTGCATATTTGGAGGAGGAGCCGTTTCTCGGAGTAGAGGGGTGTGTTGCTAGATACACACAAGAAGCAAAATATTTAGCTTGCAATATGGCAACTACACATGTTGTCTGGATAAGACGGTTTTTTATTGATTTAGATCTCAATTTGTTAGAAGGACTTATTGATATTAATTGTGATAATTAGGCAACGATTAGCTTGATCAATAGTAGAGTGAATAATACTGAAGGAAAACACATTGAGATCTAATATCACTATATTCGGGATATTATAGAAAAGGGAGAAGTAAATATAACATCCCTACTACAAATATGATTGATGATTCTTTTCTCGATAACATGAAAGGCTTTCTACATTAGTCTTGTGATATTTAGAGTAGAGAGAATAGATTTTTTTGGGGCTCCGATAATAGGGTTTTTCTTACTTTGTGCAGTATTTTTCATAAAGGAAAACATTCAATTTATAGGCTATTCTCCCCATCATCTCCACCCTCAAAAAATAACAGTCTAAATAAATCTCATTAACTACAAATTAACTAAATGATATGCCTCCCACTATCCTTGAGATGAGATATTTATTTTTGCTCCCACTATCCGTGATGAGTATTTCTCATTTCATTATTCATGAAATTTAGTCAGACTTATTGATTCCTAAGTCCCATCAAACTCACATGTTTGATAAAAGATTTCGTTGGTATTCTCCTTTGTCAAAGAATCATCAATCATATTTGTAGTAGGGATGTCACATTTACTTCTCCCTTTTCTATAATATCTCGAATATAGTGATATTAGATCTCAATGTGTTTTCCTTTAGTATTATTCACTCTACTATTGATCAAGCTAATCGTTGCCTGATTATCACAATAAATATCAATAAGTCCTTCTAACAAATTGAGATCTAAATCAATAAAAAACCGTCTTATCCAGACAGCATGTGTAGTTGCCATATTGGGCATGACAACTAAGATTGATGTTATCGAGAAAAGTTGAAAAGCTACTTGAAGGTTCACAAAATGAAGAGCATGACAACTCTAATTTCAGAAGTTCTAGTAATCACACTGATAAGAATTCCTCCCAAGGATGAGCAACAATTACCGGATCCCCACTATTGTTAGAATGCTAGATTGAAAAGTCAATTGGATAAAAATTTAAAAAGACATGCCTCCCAGTCTGTTGCCATTCAATCAGGTAATGAACCTTTTAAAAAAAAACATGTATACCTTTTAACTACTTCTGACACATTTTAGTTTTATTAATGATGAAGAATGTTGTACAGGAAAAGGGAAGAAAAAAGGTTCGTGCGTCATCTAGCTATGCTAATACATCAAGCACACAACCTGCAATCATGCTTCAAGGCATTAATCTCCTGCTATATACTAATCAGGTACGTATATATTAACTCTAACGGCAGTGAGCTAATCTACTGATGTATAATAGATATCTCCAACTCTAGCCGTCAAGGGCTCTAATTTTCACTTTACAAATATGCTCCAAGGAACTTACCCAATGAATGACGTATCTTTATTTTACACCCCTAATTTTTAGTTTACAAGGATCATTTTGTTTGATTATTTACATCATTGTCGACTTTGTTTGATTTTTTTTCAGTTATTTACTGTATTTTCCAACTACCTTTGCAAATAGCCCCAATTTTCAATTTACACGAATGCTTCTCGAAACTGACCAGAGAACATCGCAGCAGGTATATCATGTTAATAACAATTTAGTAACGTTGCAACGCAGGAAGCACGATGTAGCAACTTCCTAATTAACACTAGTTGGAATTGGGATTATCTGTAGCTCTGATTTTACTCATGTGTACATGCTCTCTTCTCTTCCAAGGTTTTTATGCCAAGTTGTTCGTATCGAGTGCCCTCTGGAATTTTATAGTCGAATCGCACTTATTGATGGCTACAGTTGTTTGCTTATCATCTTTTATCATCGTCGTTCAAAGCATATAAAGAATGGCCGTAATTTCCATCGTTTCATAGTTCATAGGGCATGTGCTGATGCTTTGGTATATACGTTCACACATAAGTAATTAAAAATCTGCTGCATCCAATCAAGTATGCAAACAACAAGACTCAGCAGCTGCAGGGTGAACACAACATTGAACGTATATTAAATAAAGAAACAATTTATGAACATGTACATTTCTTTACATCCCAAGACTCTACGTTTTACAATCACAAATTTTACAGCACTGATGTTCCTTCATATGTCGTCAATAATTTTGCAAACAATTACTGGACAAACTACACCGACTCGCGACATCAGGAAGAGGATAATCACGTGCAAACCCACTAAACACCACCTCTTCCTTCCAACTAACAAAATTACATCTAAAAATAATGATACCCCAAAAAACAATAAGAAGCTCCTTGTCATTGATTATTACATTTCTCCTCTTCAGCTTCGATTTCATCCTCTAGCATCAGTTTTTCCAAAACGTTGCCACTGTTGGAGGGCAAGGAAGGTGCGCTGATAGGTAAGATATGAGTGTACCTAAAGTTGCAAGTATACAACTGACAAGTTATAATATAAAAAGTTATCGATCCCACGAGGAAGGTGTTGTAGGAATTTATCAAAATTGGTTATTATGTTGTGTGTGACAATTAGAAGTGTGATGGATGTGTTGTGATGTGTTGTGGAGAGAATATGAGAGTGGTTGTGAATATGTGCAAATAAGAGCAAAACAAGATTGAGAGAGAAGAGAGAATGATGAATAAAATG
>JBAKGM010000233.1:17493035-17505061 GCA_037177215.1 Asparagus racemosus
GTGTATTGGAAGGCTATAATGATAGTTGTCGTGTCTTATATTAGAATGAGACCAAGGGCCTTTTTTAGACTTGTAAAAATAATGAAACCAAATGGTTTATTAAAGGACACAAGACATGTTCAAGTTGAAGAACAACTAGCCATTGGAACTAGCCGTCGGAGGGAATGATAATATCAGTGAATTTTGGCAAATGGGTAAGAACTAGCAGTTGGAGCCCTTGATATTTCTGGTTTTGAATTTTGGCAAATTGGTAAGTTTACCTCAACCTTTTACTTGTTCACAGTTTATCTACAAATGAGTGATAAGTTTAGCTATGGTGTTGTCATCCATTTATCCCAAAAATTTCTTATTTCAAACCAAACAAAAGAATAGGAATTGGATGGGCTCTATAAAGCTGGATTCTATATTTTTCTGTTATGAAATAAACATAGAAAAGTGAAAAAAATAGGATTCCAAAGCATTTTACGACATCCAAAAATTATCCATAAAATTTTTATAGATTAAATAGGAATCCATAAAAATAAAGGGATTCCTAATCCAATTCTTCTGCACTAAGGAACCAAACACACTCACACTTTACCTTATTTTCTCTTAGATTCCTGTGCCTCCAATGAAGTGCAAACACCCGAAAGGTCCAGGTGAAGTTCTCTTCATTATTTCCTCTTAGATTCCCGTGCCTCCAATGAAATCCAAGCACCCTAAAGGTCCAGGCGAAGTTGTCTCTACCTTTTTCATAAAAGAAAACAAAACACGTCATCATCCACTAAAAAAGAAAACAAAACTCAACTGAAGAGTAAAGCTATACAAATCTCATCTTCCCCTTCCTCTGTCCTCAAGCCTCCGAATCCAACAAATCCCGAACGATATTGTTTCGTAAGTTTACAAGCAAAGAACCCATCATCATCAAATCCTAAGCAAGCTGGCGTGATTCAGGAACCAAGCGATTTTAGAGCCCTTTTTGAGAACCCATGGCCACCATTAGTCTCAAATGAATAATACATAAAAATAAAGGGATTCCTTATCCAATTCTTCTCCGCTAAGGAACCAAACACAACCTTACTTCACCTTATTTTCTCTTAGATTCCCGTGCCTCCAATGAAATCCAAACACCCTACTATAAAGGTCCAGGTGAACTTGTCTCTTCCTTTTCATTAAAAGAAAACAAAACACGTCATCATCCACTAAAAAAGAAAACAAAACTCCACTGAAGAATAAAGCTATAAAAATCCCATTTTCCCCTTCCTCTATCCTCAAGCCTCCGAATCCAACAAATCCCAAACGATATTGTTTCGTAAGTTTACAAGCAGAGAGCCCATCACCATCAAATCCGAAGCGAGCTGGAGTGATTCAGGAACCAAGCGATTTCAGAGCCCTTTCGAGGAGCCATGGCCACCATCAGTCTCGATCTTCTCATTGACCAGGAAAAGAGCAGAGTTGTGCTTGCAGAGTGCGATAGGGAGTTTGTGGACATACTCCTCAGCTTCTTGACACTGCCAATGGGAACCATCGTTAGAGTTCTTGGCAAGCAGTCAGGAGTTGGATGCATGGACAAATTGTACCAAAGTGTAGAAAATCTGGATGTGCAGTTTCTTGAGGCGCAGGGTTGCCAGGACATGCTGCTCCAGCCAAGAAGCTCGTCGGAATTCGAATGTAAACATCTCAAGATAAGGATCGAGGATATGCATCCTCGAAATTACTATTTTTGCGGAAATTACAGTTGCCGTGCCAGTTCAGTTTACGGTGCTCGGTGCGCATGTGGGGGAACGATGAACTGGTCATATGAGGGGGGGCCAAGCGTAAAAGCAGTTGGGGATGGCGTGTTTGTTAGAGGAGTAGCAAGGTTCATCGTCGCCGATGACTTGCATGTTATGAAGGCGTCAACGGCTGCTACCATTTCTCTGTTTCTAAAGCTTGGTATTAAGAATGCGGGTGTTCTTGAGAGAAAAGAAGTTCATTTTGGCCGAGAAGAGGTGAGTTTCCATTCCGTTACAAATTTTGCCCTGAACAATTTAGATGATGAACGACAAGTAATCTAGACATTAAGGGTGTGTTTGGCAAATTACTCAAAACTGGGCCAGGACCAGTCCTGTTTTGTGCTAAACTAGTTTTCATTTGGACCAGCACCCCCGATCCAGATGAAAACCAGTTTAGTGGCACTATTTAGGCTTAAAAATAGGGCCAGGTCTGAACTTAAAATTTTGACAAATAAGAAATATTGCAGAATTGAGCCAGGTTCAGTCCTGGCCTAATTTTAGTAATTTTGCCAAACACACCCTAACCCTTCTAATAAACGTGTTTCCTTTTTGTAGATTCTGAAATTGCTGCAGAGAGCTCTTCACTCAAAATCACCATTAACAGATGTCTTACTTCAGAAGGCAGGTTCAACCGAAATCTATACCAATGAATTTAAGCTCATAGGCGTTACCGCGGTTAAGTCAGAAACTGAAACACAGACTGGATCTGAGAAGATGTGCATAAATCTCATTGAAAGCGAGGCAACTAACAAACTAGTGTTTGCTGAAGCCGAAGATAACTTCGCAAATCTCCTTTTTAGCTTTCTTACTTTCCCCCTCGGAGCAGTTGTTAGGCTTTTGCGCAAGAACTCTAGCTTGGGGTCCATGGATGAGCTATATAAGAGCGTTGAAGGTTTGAGTGTTGGTGATTGCATCATATCCGAGGAATACAAGAATAAACTTCTTGATCCTAAACTTCCGTTTCATTATAGATGTAGCAATTCTCTCTTCAGGATTGATGAAATGAAACTCGGGCGTACCACTGACATAAATCCCAAGTTGCCCAAGCAAGGGACAGGCGTAGGAGGGAGTTTTGTAAAGAGATTTAGTAGTTTTACAGTCACAGATGAGATGGTTGTGACGAACCTCTCCCCTGTATCCAATGTCGAGATTTTCAAGGAACTTAAAGCACCAACTGAGACTTTGGTGGAAAGGAAGGTCGCTATTGGAGAAACAGAGGTGAAAATACTTTATCCCTTTTTTGTTAAAAAAGTTTATCAATCCTCCTCTCAATTACCCAACTTATTTTCTTTTCTTTTTTTTTCGCGATCGATGCAGGCTCTGAAACTACTGAAAGCTTGTTTAATCTCTCGTTCAGCTCTGAGCATTGTCTTCAGTCCTAAGAAGTAGTGCCTTAAATCTTGCAGGAAGTTATATGTGTTGATCTAATACCTTGGCAACATTAGGCACTTGCTAGCATAAGATTGCTATCTTGGTACTGCACTTAGGCAGATATTGTTTTTCAAGATCCATCAGTAGTCTTTATGTTGTTTAAAGTTTAATGGTAGTACTTTTTATGTTTAAAGTATCAAAGTTTGTTTCTTTGAGATGAACTCAAATTATGTTAACTTTGCTGATGAAAAAGTCATTCAGACTAAACGACATGAAAATCCATTTCTGATGTCTTCATTTGCCTATCTGCATGAAGAGTGTTAGCTACAGTTGCGAGTCGCAAGTGCTGTAGCAGGGACATGTGTCCCTACATGCCCTTGCAGGGGGCACATGTCCCAGCCACAGCTGGCGGCTGTGGCTAGCATTGCTCCTATCAGCATATGTTCTACACATTATGTGCTTAGGGAAGTGTAGTTTGGTTTGGGGGACTGAAAGGTGTTAAACTGCATGGCTATGCTACCTATTTCGCTATTGTTTTTTTCATTGGTGAATATACATGCCATCCGATACTAGTCGGTGCTTCTGATTGCCATGTATTCCTGTCAGTACAGTTGAAGTAGAAGGATTCGTCTTACAATGTAATTTGTTGGCTCAAGCATGAAGGGAGGAAGCTATACTCGAGGGATATTTTGCTGAAGACAGTTCATTGAGGTCAAGAACAAAAATATTGGACTTGTTGTGGATCCATGATTATACCGAACTTTTTTTTTTTGCATAGAGAAAGCATCTTGGAATTTTGGCAAATGGGTAAGAACTAGCAGTTGGAGCTCTTGATATTTCCGGTTTTGAATTTTGGCAAATTGGTAAGTTTACCTCAACTTTTTACTTGTTCATATTTTATCTACAAGTGAGTGGTAAGTTTAGCTATGATGTTGTCATCCATTTATCCCACAAATTTCTTATTTCAAACCAAACAAAAGAATAGGAATTGGAGGGGTTCTATAAAGCTGGATTATATATTTTTCTGTTATGAAATAAACATAGAAAGGTGAAAAAATGGGACTCCAAAGCATTTTACGACATCCAAAATTATCCATAAAATTTTTATAGATTAAATAGCAATCCATAAAAATAAAGGGATTCCTACTAATCCAATTCTTCTCCACTAAGGAACCAAACACACCCATACTTCACCTTATTTTCTCTTTCTCATTTTCTCTTAGATTCCTGTGCCTCCAATGAAGTCCAAACACCCGAAAGGTACAGGTGAAGTTCTCTTCATTATTTCCTCTTAGATTCCCGTGCCTCCAATGAAACCCAAGCACCATAAAGGTCCGGGTGAAGTTTTCTCTTCCTTTTCATAAAAAAGAAAACAAAACACATCATCATCCACTAAAAAAGAAAACAAAACTCCACTGAAGAATAAAGCTATAAAAATCCCATCTTCCCCTTCCTCTGTCCTCAAGCCTCCGAATCCAACAAATCCCAAACGATATTGTTTCGTAAGTTTACATGCAAAGAACCCATCATCATCAAATCCTAAGCAAGCTGGCGTGATTCAGGAACCAAGCGATTTTAGAGCCCTTTTGAGAACCCATGGCCACCATTAGTCTCAAATGAATAATACATAAAAATAAAGAGATTTCTAATCCAATTCTTCTCCACTAAGTAACCAAACACACCCTTACTTCACCTTATTTTCTCTTAGATTCCCGTGCCTCCAATGAAATCCAAACACCCTACGAAAGGTCCAGGTGAAGTTGTCTCTTCCTTTTCATAAAAAGAAAACAAAACACGTCATCATCCACTAAAAAAGAAAACAAAACTCCACTGAAGAATAAAGCTATAAAATTCCCATCTTCCCCTTCCTCTGTCCTCAAGCCTCCGAATCCAACAAATCCCAAACGATATTGTTTCGCAAGTTTACAAGCAGAGAGCCCATCATCATCAAATCCGAAGCGAGCTGGAGTGATTCAGGAACCTCAGCTTCTTGACACTGCCAACGGGAACCATCGTTAGAGTTCTTGGCAAGCAGTCAGGGGTTGGATGCATGGACAAATTGTACCAAAGTGTAGAGAATCTGGATATGCAGTTTCTTGAGGCGCAGGGTTGCCAGGACATGCTGCTCCAGCCAAGAAGCTCGTCGGAATTCGAATGTAAACATCTCAAGATAAGGATCGAGGATATGCATCCTCGAAATTACTATTTTTGCGGAAATTACAGTTGCCGTGCCAGTTCAGTTTACGGTGCTCGGTGCGCATGTGGGGGAACGATGAACTGGTCATATGAGGGGGGGCCAAGCGTAAAAGCAGTTGGGGATGGCGTGTTTGTTAGAGGAGTAGCAAGGTTCATCGTCGCCGATGACTTGCATGTTATGAAGGCGTCAACGGCTGCTACCATTTCTCTGTTTCTAAAGCTTGGTATTAAGAATGCGGGTGTTCTTGAGAGAAAAGAAGTTCATTTTGGCCGAGAAGAGGTGAGTTTCCATTCCGTTACAAATTTTGCCCTGAACAATTTAGATGATGAACGACAAGTAATCTAGACATTAAGGGTGTGTTTGGCAAATTACTCAAAACTGGGCCAGGACCAGTCCTGTTTTGTGCTAAACTAGTTTTCATTTGGACCAGCACCCCCGATCCAGATGAAAACCAGTTTAGTGGCACTATTTAGGCTTAAAAATAGGGCCAGGTCTGAACTTAAAATTTTGACAAATAAGAAATATTGCAGAATTGAGCCAGGTTCAGTCCTGGCCTAATTTTAGTAATTTTGCCAAACACACCCTAACCCTTCTAATAAACGTGTTTCCTTTTTGTAGATTCTGAAATTGCTGCAGAGAGCTCTTCACTCAAAATCACCATTAACAGATGTCTTACTTCAGAAGGCAGGTTCAACCGAAATCTATACCAATGAATTTAAGCTCATAGGCGTTACCGCGGTTAAGTCAGAAACTGAAACACAGACTGGATCTGAGAAGATGTGCATAAATCTCATTGAAAGCGAGGCAACTAACAAACTAGTGTTTGCTGAAGCCGAAGATAACTTCGCAAATCTCCTTTTTAGCTTTCTTACTTTCCCCCTCGGAGCAGTTGTTAGGCTTTTGCGCAAGAACTCTAGCTTGGGGTCCATGGATGAGCTATATAAGAGCGTTGAAGGTTTGAGTGTTGGTGATTGCATCATATCCGAGGAATACAAGAATAAACTTCTTGATCCTAAACTTCCGTTTCATTATAGATGTAGCAATTCTCTCTTCAGGATTGATGAAATGAAACTCGGGCGTACCACTGACATAAATCCCAAGTTGCCCAAGCAAGGGACAGGCGTAGGAGGGAGTTTTGTAAAGAGATTTAGTAGTTTTACAGTCACAGATGAGATGGTTGTGACGAACCTCTCCCCTGTATCCAATGTCGAGATTTTCAAGGAACTTAAAGCACCAACTGAGACTTTGGTGGAAAGGAAGGTCGCTATTGGAGAAACAGAGGTGAAAATACTTTATCCCTTTTTTGTTAAAAAAGTTTATCAATCCTCCTCTCAATTACCCAACTTATTTTCTTTTCTTTTTTTTTCGCGATCGATGCAGGCTCTGAAACTACTGAAAGCTTGTTTAATCTCTCGTTCAGCTCTGAGCATTGTCTTCAGTCCTAAGAAGTAGTGCCTTAAATCTTGCAGGAAGTTATATGTGTTGATCTAATACCTTGGCAACATTAGGCACTTGCTAGCATAAGATTGCTATCTTGGTACTGCACTTAGGCAGATATTGTTTTTCAAGATCCATCAGTAGTCTTTATGTTGTTTAAAGTTTAATGGTAGTACTTTTTATGTTTAAAGTATCAAAGTTTGTTTCTTTGAGATGAACTCAAATTATGTTAACTTTGCTGATGAAAAAGTCATTCAGACTAAACGACATGAAAATCCATTTCTGATGTCTTCATTTGCCTATCTGCATGAAGAGTGTTAGCTACAGTTGCGAGTCGCAAGTGCTGTAGCAGGGACATGTGTCCCTACATGCCCTTGCAGGGGGCACATGTCCCAGCCACAGCTGGCGGCTGTGGCTAGCATTGCTCCTATCAGCATATGTTCTACACATTATGTGCTTAGGGAAGTGTAGTTTGGTTTGGGGGACTGAAAGGTGTTAAACTGCATGGCTATGCTACCTATTTCGCTATTGTTTTTTTCATTGGTGAATATACATGCCATCCGATACTAGTCGGTGCTTCTGATTGCCATGTATTCCTGTCAGTACAGTTGAAGTAGAAGGATTCGTCTTACAATGTAATTTGTTGGCTCAAGCATGAAGGGAGGAAGCTATACTCGAGGGATATTTTGCTGAAGACAGTTCATTGAGGTCAAGAACCAAAATATTGGACTTGTTGTGAATCCATGATTATACCGAACTTTTTTTTTCATAGAGAAAGCATCTTTGGCTACCTTCATCTATCATTTATCAGGGTCAGTGTTGTCGAATCTCGCACAAACTGATTTCGAAAAAGAAAATTCTCCATTGATATGTCAGAAGAGACAGGCCAGATCAATTGAGAAAGACAAAAGCTTTATGAACGAAGAAGTCACATATGAGAACCTGCAAAGGAATTCTGACAGAGATAAGTAACAATAATTGTGCAGATGAAGATTGTAATTAGCATACTCCATGCTTTAATTTGATTGAAAGACCAAGATAAATTTAGCTCATTTACCGAGAACAAATTAAAGTGTTGGTAACTGGATGGTAACACATATGTGCAAATTTAAGTAACATTTCCTGAAGGGCATGTATACATCTAATACGCACAGAGGAGTAATAAAGCCATGTGGGAGGTCCATGTCTCTTCTCTTGTTGATAAGCCTCAGCTCGGCACAAACATGAGAAATAGATACTCGGAACGAGAAATTGTGGATCATTCAAGTTGAACAGACTTGACTAATAAAGAGAAAGACATATTCCAAAATGAAAATCTAATTATTTTTTCTGCACAGAACCTGTAAAATACAAACCATGTTGTTTCTTTCTCAGAAATTTTCAACTTTATACAGAGTGAAGAATCATCTCAAAATCATTCAATTACAGAAGGAAAAGGCTACAAGCCAATCCAGCCAAAAGAGCCGATTGCACTGCAACTGAAGTAGGAAGGCAGCCCTTATCTTTCCTAAAGAACAATGCTTGATAAATTGGCGCATTGCCTATCACCAACACCCCACATAATAAAAACTGCAACCAAATCTTCTCACTAAAACTAACAAAGCCTCCCACAAAGCAAATCAAGTTAAGAACTCCAATCACGGCTAAAACAACAAACATTGGAGAATATGATCCAAACTCAATAATTCCTGTCTCGTACCTCTCTAGTGCTTCGTCTTCGGCGATTTTTGCAGTGATGATGAAGCCTGAGTTACCAAGGCCTAATTGTTGGAGGATGGTGTCGATGAAACTGAACAAGTATGAGGTTGTCCTCCTCATCATTTTCATCTTTTGCATGTTCCACCAGCTTGAAAAGGTTTCTCCACAGCGAAGGCATTCGAGTAAGCTGAAAGCTTGTGTTGCGGAAATGATATAAGCGAAAGGTATGAACCATAAGCTTAATATCTGCCATGATATAGAAATACTAAATTAACTTCATGGAGCTTCATATATATGAAATCATGGAAAGGGATATTTTACTTAATCATACTTTTCTTTTACTGATTTTGCAGGTATTATGTTTGCACATAATCTTCATAATGTGTTTTTGCATATTTCTAAGGAAGTATTTAACAAGTTTTGCAATAGTGTTGAAAATGAACATATTCTTGCATGTTTGTATCTCTGAATGTATATTGTAAAAAAATTTCTGAAAAAAAAAAGAAAATCTCTATCTTGAAGAGGATGACAAGTGTGTTGAGCATTAGAAATAGCAGTCTTAAAAGACATATTGATAGAAAGAAGGATGTGAGCTTATGTGCATGTACCTTCGGGAACAAGGGGATTCCCTTTAGGAGGCAAAGAGAAGGCACAATGACATAATACAACATCGGCAAGGAAATTGGAGCCCACAGCAGGTATAAGCAATATGCCAATTGAAGCTTAATCTTGATCTTCCCATGACCGTAAACAAAAGGGCAATACTTGGAGAGAAATATTTGGAAAAGCCCCTCACTCCATCGTTTGTGTTGTACCAAAAACTGTCCTAATGTCAAAGGACCCATCCCTAAAAAACTCTTTCTTGGGGGGTTATAGTAAATGGATCTCCACCCTCTGCATTGTATCGATAATCCAGTTATCACATCCTCCACTGGACATCCATACATCATACCCATCTGTAATATGCATAAAAATATTGAAGATTGAAATGTCTGATGAGATGGAGGAAAGATAGACTGAGATTGAGAAATCTTACATTTTTGCCCCATTCTGTTTTCTGCTCACAAGTGCAGCTAGCAAGGCTTTTGGCTCTTGCTTCTCGTACAGATGCATTCTCTTCTGAATTTATTTTATTTCTATTGTTCTGTTTTATCATATAGTCTTTGCCATATTTTCTTCCACATAGGCTGTCTCGTCTATGGAAACAACCTGTGCCCATAAGCATAGCCTGTCCAAACCCAGGATATTCT
Organism: Asparagus racemosus; assembly: GCA_037177215.1. NCBI lineage: Eukaryota > Viridiplantae > Streptophyta > Magnoliopsida > Asparagales > Asparagaceae > Asparagus > Asparagus racemosus. The sequence goes on from JBAKGM010000233.1 coordinate 17,502,743, forward strand.
ACCTTCTTGACAAGAAACATTGAAAATGTTTCAGAAAATTGACGCACACGCGTAATAAAAAAAAGTAACTTAAAATAAATCAAATTCTAGTCTGGAATCAAGCTTTTCTTGAGAGAAATCTGAAATCAAGTTTTGATTCTGACTTTTCGTTGATCTTTATTAGAATTGTTAAACATCTGTGTTTTCTTAATTAATCAATTCAATACATAGAATTTTATGATTCAATCATATATAGTCAAAAAACATGACAACATACAGAGTGTTAAAGAAGAATATTGGGAATCTTTTAATGCAACTACGATTAGAGTTTCTGCAATGGTGCCAATAAAAATCAAGTTTTTCGATGCAAGTCATTTGCACTTTAAGACATAAAAATAGGAAATTTATATTAAACCTAGTTTATTTGTCCATATTATTGTTATCTAATTAGAAAAAAGGCAACTTTGTCTACTGTCACTGTTACAGCCATGTAAGAAATTAAGAATCAAATTCGAGATTCCTTTCTTTACACATCTTGAAGCACTATCCTCCATATAAAAAAACCATAATGACAAATAAACAAATTAAAAGAAAATATTTAATTCAACTAGCACATAACAGTCACTACTGACCTCATTAACAATTGTTATGTAATCCCCGTAGGTGTTATTCTTATGGAGATTTCTGAAGTTCTGAGGAAACTGTACAAAGGCAATGTCATGTCCACTCTCTCCATCCATGAAAAAACACATTGCATCTCTTACAGATTGGGAGCTGTTTGAATACATATCACAGTCCACGATGAGTATGAAAGGTGCATCACTTATCTCAGAGGACACTCTTATCTGCAAAATTCATTTGGAGGTTAGCTAGAAACGAAATGATGGTGTTAAGTGCTCATATGCTACAAAATATGAAAACTGATTCGTAATGATTTTTAAACAGAGGGTATTTACCTTCTATGGCTAGTCATGAAAATAATTCTATTGTACAGAAAATGAAGTCGTCACGGTTGTTTCCTTTTCCTTTTTCTTCTGGAATTATTTTTTGAAAATGAGATATGAAATAAGTCCATTTTGATGTATGAAGTCCTAACATTAATTTTGGTTTAATTTAGATCTAAATGGAAATTGCCTGGTTTTAGTTGTTATCCTTGAAGAAACTATAAGGCCTCGTAACTAGAGAACAACTATTCTTATTCGCAAGGTCATACATATTAAATTATGATAGATATAATAAATAGACTATGCCCTAGATTATCTAAGCATGATTTTGTCAACATGAGAGGCCTTCTATAATTATGATGCTCAAGGAGATATAAAAGAGTGATGCTTTGATAGTGTTCATCATGATTATTTATTCTCTCAAATGTGAATAGTTCTACATTCATATCAAAAAAAAGATAACAATATTTCATATGTCGTGACCATAGATCATGCACATATTGATGGGTAACTTACCAATGCATTAATAGCCCCAGCCTTAAAGTTATGTGGACATTCATGTCGCTTCTCACGAGCGACATATACAAGAGTTGGCAGTGACATCCCTTTGACATCCCCAGTTTTAGGGTCCCTTCCATCAATTAATATCTGAAAGTGATCACATTACCAATCAATAGACAGTAATGATTAGTACAAGTGTAGTTATAATCCAACCTTGTATAGAGAGGATACTTGCTAAAACACAGCAATCATGTTTATCATCAACAGAAAGCACATGCTTAAATTGAATATTTGCAAGCAGTACAAGTATGTTTCTACCTATCGAAGATAGTAATGTCCACTGTACATTTAACATGAAGAAGATTAATACATCATAGAATTTAAGATTAAATACTTTTTTTTCAAGGGAAAAAGATATGTATTCATGTTCTTGTTAATCTTGATATCATCTCTCTAGAGATTTTGAAGCAAAACTTGGAAAGTTTGCTCCCGCATGTATAGCAGGCCTTTGACTGATTCTCACTTAACAGCAATGTTAAATAAAAATCCTAAGGCCTAACAATTTGTTCTCTAACTATATAAACAAGAAATCAGTAGCTGATGGTTGCTTAATGTCTTATAGTTATTCCAATGTGGAATTTTCTGGTTTTCAAATGATTCAACAATATATGTTTCAATATAAATGATCATCTTTTGACGAAGTTGTGATTCACTTAATAATGTTCAAATAATAATGCTCTCAAAACTAAATTGTTAAGTAATGATGCTCTTTGAGAAAATTTCAGAAGGATCAAGACCAAAGGAAGGTGTTTTATTGAACATAGGACACTAACCTCCACTACTGGCTGATGATTTTTGGGTTCAGAATCTGAACTCCATTCATTAAAACCCTTCT
>JBAKGM010000233.1:17505161-17521535 GCA_037177215.1 Asparagus racemosus
ATATCCGCATGCATATCCGCTTATATATCCGCATGTATATCCGTATCCGTATCCGATTTTAGCGGATATGGATATGAGTTTTCCTTACCGAGGCATATTCGTATCCGTATCCGTATCCTAAATGAGTAAGCGGATATGGATATGGTAAGCATCATATCCGAGCCGTATCCAGACCGAATGCACCGCTAACTCCAGCCGATAGTTGATCCCCATCATCATAACTGTCATTAAATGCACAACCGGTGCCATCATTTCTCCATTCCTAGAAGTATTTATGACACATCGGACCACGTCGACAACGCACGCCTCATGTCACTTCGCATTAAACGCTGAGGTGACTTCCCCACCATTCAACAACTGACACATGTAAAGCAATATTGACTTAGCTGCCAACTCAGACTCGGACGAAATTACCAAACTACCCCTCTACTACTACTATAAAAAGGGAACTGTTTTCAGCACAAATGTGAGCAATTTCTGCTACTAAAAAAGAAAGAACTTCTTCAGTTCATGATTCTCTCCTCCACTCAAGATCATCTACTGACTTGATCGTCGAAGGAATAATTAGAGAACCCAACTCTGACCTCTTACTAGTGTTCATATGTGCAGGGACGAACAACTTGCCTTCAAATCGGATATTCGAAGGAGTTAGAAGACCCTGATCATCCGAAACACACATTTAATTGACTGTTTGATAACTGAACATCAACAAGAGTTATAATCTCTCAAATTATCCCAAGTCTTAGTTTGGAACTAGGTGGTAAAAAACTAGAAATCCTATTTATTTTATTATTTTATTACTGTTTATTTTTTCTTTACTTCTTACCTACTATGGTCATCATCATCATTAGACCATGCCGTCAGATCAGATCTCGTCTCCTCTTAGTCATCTCTAATATGTTCTTTTTTACCGAATATTATAATTATATAATTAATTTAAAAGTAAAGATTGCATCAATCTATAATTTATTAAACAATAAAGTTAAGAGATGAGGGAAAGAGATCTAGGGGGGAGGAAGAAAAAATGTGAAAAACTTTTTTAGACTTGTACTATAATAATAATTAAAACAATAAAAAAAGCTTCAACATATATTATAATAATAATTGTTAATATCTTATAGTCTAATCAAAAGTTATTTAATGGTAAATAACATTCTCGTAGATAATTATCAATCAATAATACTAAGTGTAAAATACAAAAAAATGCATAAATATATACATCATGATTATAAAAATTTATCCCACGTTATTTTATCAAAATATCTCATTTCACAAAATAATTTCTATTTATCCCACTAAAACATCATCTTAGTAAAAAAAATTTCTGCTTTAACAATTATCTCACTTTACATAAAAATGTCCCAAGTGACTAACACGCCGAAATGGGGAAAAAAAGATAGATACGTTTGGTCCGTTTACATTCCCTCGTCGTGGTAAGCTAGCACCATGTTTGTGGTTGAATACCAAGTCCAGCGTTCTTGCTTTCAGTGTGTATCTAGCGGGCCCGGGCAAAGGTTGTTTGGTCTTTAGGGTCCGTATGTCTTTTCTCTTTTTCACTTTAGTCAATATATTATTTAATGGAGTGCAGTAATAGAAAATGACAAGGTGCTGAGACTGGAAAAACGCAAAAGCCCTTTTAGATTCTTGTTAGATTTTTTTACTCTTTCGTGTCTAATTAAAGGTGTCTTGTGGGTCTGTTGTTGTTTAACTTGTTCTGTGTATAGTGAGGTGGTAACTACTGAAAGGGGGTAAATATCAAAAAAAGATTATTTCTTATCGAAGTTAAAATACATTATTGAGCGAAAGAGACAATTTCCTATTATTGAGAGAAAGATTATTTTTTTTATCGAAGTTAAAATACATTATTGAGCAAAAGCGCTTTTAGTATTCTTCATGATGTCATGACTACTCGAGACTTTCGGCCATCGGATACTCGTGTAGTTGGTTAATTTTGGTCGAACTTTCCAAACTCAGAAAGCTTGGACGAGTTTGGCTGCTATTTCGTTTGTAGCTATATGATCCGCAATATTCATACAACTATAGAATGCAATTAATGAATAAAAGCCTATGTTTATGTAAATAATGCCGCGTTGACTACCCAATGTAGTTAAAAACCGGGTGAATTATCAAAAGTGGTAAGTACAAAGTCAACCGCGTCATAGATTAAAAAAAACAGGAGACAAGTCCACCAAACTCAAGTTCATTCCTTGGTCTAATCCAGAAGTCAATAAAATCTACTTATAATATTTCTCCAACTAACTACCCAATGATTAATAGATGACTTATGCCCTTATGATCAACTCAAGAACGATGAAGTTTTTACCAAACTTCTTACAATTTAATGTATAGGGTGAGCTAAACATGAAAAGACACTAGGCATTTTCCACCAGTAAGCATATGCACCCACATTTTTCCACACGATGAATCTAGATCCAAGAAGTTTAAAAAAAAAGTAAACATGATGATCTGAATTGGTTTTCCACTAAATCGGTTTAGTTGTAAACTAAGTAGGAGATGAAACAAAATAGAATCATTCTAGACTTCTGGGTGTGTTTGGCAACTGCTAGAAACCGTGTCAGAATGGAACCTGACCCCGGTTTTGTTTGTTTTGTGTTTAGTTAAAACAAAGCCAGAATAGGCTTAGTTTTTTAACCCACAATTTAGCTTTTAAATGGGTTCTTACCAAACCACCCCCTATGGAACAATTCTAGCCCAGTTTAGAATAAAAGCCGGTAAGGATTAATCCCGACCTATTTTTGAAAGTTTGGCCACGCGACCCTTCTAGTGATAAATTTTGAACTAAGAAAAACTGAATTGAATCTAACCTGGTTTTTGCAAAAGACAAAATATAAAAACGAGATCAAAATTAATCCTTCCCCTCCTTTTAAGGCTGGTTACCAAACACCCCCTTTTGGCGTTGTCTACAACATAGAAGGATACCAAGTGTTATGCTTCAAATTATTGTCGTTGTACTTTTTTCTGTTGGGATTTCATGTTTATCGTTGCATTTAGTTTAGCGATAGACATGCAGAACATTTATAATAATAATAATAATGAAAAGATTGTTGTAAAACTATAAACTAGAATAGAGAAAATAGACAAGAAGTAGAGAGAGTTTGAAGTAAGTATCTAGGCCAAAGGCCTATGATATATATTTATACTAAACAATGTGAATAGGTTGAGTACCCAAAAAGTCACCCCCATTTAGTGGGGTGTTACACCACCATAATGGGGTGTAAATGGAGGGATAATGAGGGGGAGGCCAAAAGGCCTCCCTCATCTCATAATAAATTTTGTTTTATTAAGAGGTTATTTTCTTTTTTTTTTCACATATTTGACACGTAACATGTTAGAGTTGATAGTTCTAATTTTGAAGATTAAATTAGAAATTTGCAAATGGTACTTAGAGTCTGCTCCTAGACTTCCTCCCAGTGTACATTAGCTCCGGATATTAAACAACTTCAACCTTGGCCACTAACAACTTAAACCGTCAAATACGCCCACAATCTTGTTAAAACAACTTCGATTCATACATCTAACAACTTAAACGTTCATATCCAACAACAAATGTAGCAACTCATATCTTTATCCAATAACAAATTTAGCAACTCACAATCTTGTTAAAATTGCTTACCTATTTGTTTCTAATGAGTATTAATGTAGCTGAAAAAGGAGGAGGACCTGAGAATATCACTTTTGTGGCAAATGAATATCGACGGATACTCGTCTCCCCATTTCTTTTGACTGTAATAAGAGCGTACAAGTGAAATGAGGGAAACAGAACATCAAAAATTGTATCCTAATTAATTTGCAAGTATAACAGTCTGCATATGGGAAGAAAGAATTGAAGGTTTTCAGATTCAAAGGCATCGAGTTTTCTTCATTACATTAATGCAGGATTGTATAGTTGAGAATGCGATAATATTACCATGTTAAACTAGATAAAAACACATGGAACTCTAACATTTACCAAACTGTGCTATGAAAATCAAGTAAAAGAAGCCAGAAAACAAAAATCAGAACAAACTGCGTCCAACAGTTTATCCAGTCCAATAAAAGCAAATAAACCTAAACCATAGGCAATTCTGAGACTCCGACATAAAGTGCGAAAGAGATCATATCCATGACAAAACTAATTTGTAGAAAATATATATAACAAGGGAGTCGCTCCTTTTTCTGATTCTCTAAGAAGAGGTGATTAATTATTGATAGGAGGACGGCGATGGGGACTTTGATGGTAATCTTTGTTCATCATTCTGAAAATATCAGCAGTTGCCTTTAAGAGCTGTTGAGTTCTCATGGTTTGATATGGCTCTTGAGATGCTTGGAATTTGCCAGGAGAATTTGAGACGCTAAGCGTTGGCTCAAGAGTGCTAGAACCCTGATTAGTCAAGAAACCGATGATTGAATTAATTTCTAAGAGTCAAACGTTTCTAGAATAGCTAAGAAAGCCTCATCCTTGAACATATCTGTTATAGGTTTAGATAAACAAAAATCCGGAAAAATGTCAGTTAGTTTTATTAGTGTTCTTGGAAACCTTCTTATACTACTTAGCGTGGTCGCTTGATATCTTGTTTGTCACATTTAGTTTCCTGTTCAATTTCTACGTGACATGATGCATATATGATACTATAAAATGTAGCTAGATCAATACCTGAATAAAAAAAGCAGGTAGAAGATTTATAGACATGATCTTTCATTGACTGATTGATGTTGGAAAACCCCATCCAACACCATGATTTGCTACACTTTGTTCTAAGTGAACTTCAATTCCAAAATAATAATGTGATACTCGTACATATGGTCAAGTTTCCCAAGTAACAAAGTTAAACCCTGATCAAACGATAAAAATATAACAAAACAGTGTTTCATATTATGCATGCTCTGGGGCATCTTGTCCCAGTTACCACAAAAAAATTTTTTTTGCTATATTATTGTGAATAATTTACATGTGGTTAAAAAAAATAATATGATTAAGACTTAATTAAAGAAAGAAACATGATAAATACCTCTTTATATTGTGTCCCATAAGACTTGTTCGGAGTGTTTATATCCTTACCTGTACACAGAAGAGCAAGTATTCAAATTGAAAAAAAATAAATAAAGAAAGAACATACTCAATTCATCAATATTCCTCCTCACATATCATATAAAAGGTAACATATACAAGTCCCTTTGTTCATAACAGCAATAACCAACCAAAGATTTGAAAATAACATCATAAAGATGAGCATATTTGATTATAATATGATTAGATACATTAATCACCAAAACTCATATCACATTCAAATACACTATAAGGTTACTCTCCTAACATCAAACTAATATCACGTTCAAGTACACTCTAAGGGTTACTCTCCTACTACATGTAGGAAATCAGTACACACAATAAACATGTAACAAGATAAAGAGGAAATGTTAACTTGAAATTATAAGGAACTTGCTCTAGTTGTGCTTTGGTGGGTGGCGTTGGGGTGGATGGTAGTCAGAACTGAAAGGAATGAGACCAACCAAAGGTAGACCTCTATTACTACGCATGAGAACGCACCCTAGACTCAAAACCCTCTTCTCACCATGCTCACATTTTCTCGCACTAGAGAGGTTTGCACCTGTATTCATTTCATTTCTTGCTTCCTTTTCCGGTGCATCCAACTCACCAACCTTTCCTACTTTTAGCTTTCTGCTTTGGATGGAAACAATGGTTTTGCTCTGATCTTCGAATTCCTGGTCCATAATGTATCGAGAATTTATAAATGACCAAGTTTATTAACAACACTCATGTGTAAAACAGAAATAACAAAAATATCATAGAAGCACAAATTATTCATACATTGACACTCCCATGGGCCTGGTCATTGCTTGCAAGAACCGTACTAGTGACTCCAAGAGCAACCCATAAAGCTAGCAATAAACCTACTAAAAGGCTAGTGAATCTTAACTGCATCATCGTGATAATTCTCTTTGCTTCTCTGAACTTGAGGTTTTTTTTAATCATGCAACAGATTGCAAAAGCCGGGGGGTGAAAGGTGGAAGCTAACAATGTCAGGGTTTTATAAGGGAGGAGTTAAACTAATTTACACATATAGGTCAAAGCTAGGTTTCTAAAATCTCCAATTCAGACATTTTCTAATCATGAACTTGTCCTTTAATATATTTTATGCAAGTTTTAAATGCTTAATTTGCCTTGATTCTACACAGGTACTTCGAAGCACTCAAAGCTTGTCTTTTGTATATAAAAGCTTTGAGTATATACAAAGCGAACAATAAGTAATTAAACACAAAAATATGTACTGTGAATATTCTTTACCTGGAAGGAAAAAAAAAAATCCACAATTAGTACACTGGCTAGAAAACTTTATGTTATCCCAGAGAAATCCCTGAGTGTAGAGTGAAAAACAGCAGAAAATGATCATTATCCAGGAAAATTCCAGGACAAAGTTCGTGAGAAAGTGTTGGTCCCTGTAAAAAGTTTTTGGGAACGTACGTGTTGGTTCCAGGATTCAATTTTAAGTTGGAATCCACAGGATAGTAACATGAAAGGTTCACCGTTCACACCCTGGTTACTACTTATTGCACGTAATTTATAAGCCTTCACAATAGAATAATTGTTTTCAACATTCCTCTCCTCTTCTACATAAACAAAAGCATAAAGTTTTGGGGTTTTTCTTTTTTAACCCAAAGTTTTACCTCTACTTATTTAAAAACGCATCCACTTTTCCGAACATCAATGCACCTAATGTATCTCATCCCACTTATTTTTAAATCCAATATGTACAATATACTCATTCTTTATACTATATTTACCCAATAAATAAAAAATTCCTAAACTAACCTTCATCCCCAAATACAACCGGTCTCTCCCTCTCTCTCCTCCATTTGACTTTCCCAAATAGAGCGATCCTTGTAGATCTCTAAGAGTGATTCTCAAACCTCAAATCCCCCAAATTGATCTCAAAATCCTTAAAAATAATTGTTCTTAATCTCTCTAGTTTGCATAAACGCACCCCTCACTCTTATTTTGGCACCACACACCTCTCTCACTCTTATTTTGGTGCAAGACAACAATATACAGTTCAACTTTTCAGAGAAGAAGAAAAGACTATTTTGGTGCAAGACAACAATATACAGTTTAACTTTTCGGCGAAGAAGAAAAGACTACTGTCGCAGATATATGTACTTGATTGTTTCAGATCTGTGTAGTTGATTGTTTCATGCTTTGTTGATTTTGTAGTGGTGATTTTGGGTAGTGGTGATTTTCGACACTGAGTATAAATCAAATCAAAGTATTTTCTAAGCAATGTAAATGTGTGATGATGTATATAATGTGTTGTTCGATCAATTATTCATGTCGACGAGAGATCCACTCTTAATTTTTCAGTTTTTAGAAAATTATAGCTCTTTATACTAAAGTGTAAAACCTTTTTGCTAAAGTAGAGCATTTTATTTCAAAGTATAGCTCTTTATGACCATAGTACAGCTCTTTATTGACAAAGTATAGCTCTTTATATTCTCTGAAAATTCTGAAACTTAGTAAAATAAATCAAATCAGTTTTTTCTAAGCAATGTAAACGTGTGATGATGTATATAATGTGTTGTTCAATCGATTATTCATGTCGATGAGAGGTCCACTCTTAACTTTTTAGTTTTTGGAAAAGTATAACTTTTATACTAAAGCGTAACACTTTTTTTTGAAAGTATAGCTCTTTGTTCTAAAGTATAGCACTTTATTACTATAGTATAGCTCTTTATTGATAATGTATAGCTCTTTATGTTGTCTGAAAATTCAAAAATCTAGTCAGATAAATCAAATCAATTTTTTCTGAGCAATGTAAACGTGTGATGATGTATACAATGTGTTGTTAGATCGATTATTCATGTCGACGAGAGGTCTACTCTCAATTTTTCAGTTTTTAGAAAAATATAGTTCTTTATACTAAAGTGTAGCACCTTATAGCTCTTTATTCTAAAGTATAGCTCTTTATGACCATAGTATAGCTCTTTGTTGATAAAGTATAGCTCTTTATACTCTCTGAAAATTCTAAAACTTAGTGAAATAAATCAAACTATTTTTTTTTCTAAGCAATGTCAAACGTGTGATGATGTATACAATGTGTTTTTCGATTGATTATTCATGTCGACGAGAGGTCCGCTCTCAATTTTCTAGTTTTTGGAAAAGTATAGCTCTTTATACTAAAGTGTAGCACCTTTTTGTGAAAGTATAGCTCTTTATTCTAAAGTATAGCTCTTTATTCTAAAGTATAACTCTTTTTGACCATAGTATAGCTCTTTATTGATAACGTATAGCTCTTTTACTTTTCCAAAATTTTGAAACTTAGTGAAATAAATCAATTTAGTTTTTTTGAACAATGTAAACATGTGATGATGTATACAATGGGTTGTTCGATGATGTATTCATGTTAACGAGAGGTCCACACTTAATTTTCTAGTTTTTAGAAAAGTATAGCTCTTTATACTAAAGTGTAGCACCTTTTGTGAAAGTATAGCTCTTTATTTCAAAGTATAGTTCTTTATAACCATAGTAGCTCTTTATTGATAATGTATAGCTCTTTATGTTCTTTGAAAATTCTGAAACTTAGTGAAATAAATCAAATTAGTTTTTTTTTCTGAGCACTGTAAACATGTGATGATGTATGCAATGTGTTGTTCGATCGATTATTCATGTTGACGAGAGGTTCACTATCAATTTTCTAGTTTTTAGAAAAGTATAGTTCTTTATACTAAAGTGTAGCACCTTTTTGTAAAAGTACAGCTATTTATTCTAAAGTATAGCTCTTTATGACTATAGTATAGCTCTTTATTAACAAAGTATAGCGCTTTATCTTATGGTCTCTTAAAATTCTAAAACTTAGTGAAATAAATCATATCAATTTATTGATAATGTATAAGCATTTAGAACTTAATAAACAACTATATACATGGTCACCCATTTTCATTAATAAAAAAATTACTCACTCAATTTATTTTCTACATTTTCAAAGACAATAGCAATAAAGAGCTATACAATTGTGTAAGGAGCTACACTTTCCGAATAAGGTGTTACTCTTTGGCATAAAGTACTACATTTTGATCCGACATTGTATAAATAAGGTGCTACACTATGTCAGTTATGAAGAATTGTAGTAATGCAATAGCTCCTAAGGTACTTAATTGTTGCAATATTACCATCACAAACTCTTATCATCATAGAAGTACGAAGAATTTATAGAATTGTACAAGCTTCTCCAATGTTACTAGCAAAAATATTTCTAGATGAGCAATAAAAAGAAAAAGGGAAAAAAGAACTAAAACCCATAAATGATAAATGAAGGAAGAAGAAGAAAAGTTAAGAAATCCTAAAGAATAATCTCAACAATCTCTAATAAGGATCTGTTTCTCCTCCAACAACCCAACCATAAACCTCAACGGGCAACTACACATTATTTATCAATTTCGGCGGCAGCCCTTGAAATCCGCCATTCTTGAGCTACTGTGTCAGTGCTGGTGATGACTGACCCATAAGCTCGATAGTATCTGACACCACAGCCGCCCCTCCAACGTAGCCTCTAGTAAGCTGTGTACCCAAATGACGCCGCCATTATCACTACCGGCCTTGCCGCTATCAATTGCCCCACCACGTCACTCCTAACAACCTGCCCAACAAACTGCTTTTGCCCATGGCGTCTAGCAGTGCTGGCTGTAGAAAAGAACCAGAGAGGGATAAAACCTCAAAGTGGCCGTGGAGGGTGACGACAAATATCCTTGGAAGGACTTGGAGAACCTTAGAAGCTAGGGATTGTTGGAAGAAATTGGAGAATGAAGCCAAGAGAATGGCCATTTCCTTTGTCTTGAGATTCGTAGATCAATTTACAAATTAAAGGATGGGTATTTTGGGAATTTTGGTAAATACTATGCATAAATACCTTATGTTATAAGGATTGGGTTTAAAAATAAGTGGGAGGATGTATCTTGGGTGCATAAATATTTATGAAACTGAATGGGTTTATAAATAAGTGGGGGTACAACTTTGGGCTAAAAGTCAAAAATCCGTAAAGTTTTTTTACATGAACTGTTGCTTAGTTACAATGACTACATGCGATCGATGAAGGAAAAAAACTCTACAAGCAATACACACTACTGAAACCCGTGATGTTACCCTCAGAGAAGTCAAAGCAGGTAGAGTGAAAAATGCTCGAAAGTGATTATTATCCAGAAAAGGAAAAAGTTCCTGGCAAAATGTTGGTCCCTGGGAATGAGCTGGTATCCGCAAAATATTACCCTGAAAGATTGGCCGAGGTTATAACTTATTACACGTAAGTTTTACGCTTTTATTAAAATATAACATTATATCTCTCAACACTTACTACGAATTTATAGTTTTGATGCACTAACAATGATATGGTGTTGGGGCATTCAGGGTTGGATTCCCATTCATCGCCAATTTAAAACGAATTTTAGAGAAAAAAAAAAAGGATAGTGCTACGTGAGTTCAGATTTAAGCTCATAAGGAGGACCCTTAGCTTGTGGAGGCATGTTAGAATATAAATTAAATATCATAACTTTAGAGTTTTGAGGTAGTGGTTGGGTCTTTTCATACCTTTAAATAGAGTGCTTATTCTTAGAAACGGAACCTTTGCTTGTTTGGCAACACGAAAGTAAAGAGAAAATAGAATAAAAATTGAAATATGGCTCCACTTTACATGTTTGAAACTTGAAAAGTGAATGTGAAGCAAAAGTGAAGGGTATCACGTCATAAATTTAGCCCCTTTCACTTTCTAAAAAATTTAAAGAAAGTTGATGGAAAGTAGAGAGAGAAAATAGAATTTTCACTTTTTCACATATTATTTTAGCTTTTGTTGTCTACTTTTTGCTAATATTTTTAATGATAATGAAATAGAACTAGAAGAAAGTAAGTGCCACATCATTTTCCACGTCAGCTTTTTCTTTTTATTTTCTATCATTCAAAATTAATATGAAAATACTTTCTTAAGAAAATACATTATCTATTTTCCACTTTTCATTTACTTTCCACCTGCAAGAATAGAATGTCCTTCACATGTTCCATTGCATATTCTTCTTAGTGACCATGACTACGTGCATTGGACGATATGCGTGTTTCACATTTGTCTGTGGTCACACATGCAATTAGGACAAGGAATGGTGAGATTTTGTGGGCAGGGATTTGGCCAGCCCACCAAATCCTAGGGTTCTGATATCTTTTTTAACTTCAAGCCCTGGGCCCTATACTTGAACACGCATGTAGAGGATGGTTTAGGGTTCTACTTTCATAGAATTTGTTTCTCTCATTGTACTAATTAACTAGCCATGAGGTCAGTGCAAAGGGCTCAAAAGAATAGGAGCTTAGCCCAAGTTGCAGTTGGCACGCTTCTTATGATAGTGGAGAGAAGCCTAATTAAGCTTGTTCTAAGTGCTTTTGATTGCCTTGACTTTGGTGTGCCATTAATCAGATGGCCTTAAGAGGGGAGCTTGAGTTCAAGCATGTCGGTGGGATCTTGGTACTTGTTTACTTTCTCAAATGTTGATCTCAATTTATTCAAATGTTGATCTCAAGTTATAAACCCATCAATCAAATTGACACCTAGCTAATGATTTGTATTTGAATCTGTAAACCAATTTCTTAGAGTCTTGTGTAGACGTATTAATTAAATGCTGAAGGAGGTAGGTGAAAGGAACAATTGAACTTCAGCTCAGATGCTCAAACTCTTCAAGAGGAATTTGGAAGTTATGTTTCCCTCTCATGTGTTAGATCTCATGAGTATGATGTAGTTGAGATTTAAACTTCCCTAATAAGCGTAGTATACATGTCGTAATAAGCATATGCATCTGTGCAGACTTGTTTAATTTGGTAAATACCTGAACTAAATACATGTACATATCAAGAAAAAAATAAACAAAACAAAGACTAATTATATACATGCATATCTGATATTTATATGTAAATCTTAAACATTAACCAATCAAACACAAGCTAAGGAAGAAGAAATAAATAAAATAGTTAACCAAAGAATAATGAAATTCATAAAATAGTTAACCAATTTAGCTACAAGAAGTACTGCAGTTCATATAGTTAAAACAAAATATAAAAAAAGTTTAATGTTATGTCATTAAGTTAGTAGACTCCAAGTCCGAAAATATAAGTCAGTTTACAATTTTAGCTAAACAAACTCATGATCCATAATGAATATATACATACATATTTCTACCATGGAATAAAAGATGCAAATCCAACAATTTTACTCATCATTTTAAGAACACAAGAAAAGTGAATGGGGTTTTATCTACCTACTAGGTGTGCATGGTCAAATCCGAACAACAGAATTTAGAAAATTGATAAGAGTATTAGTTTAAGTGGTGTTAGGAATGAGACGTCAAGTTGAGAGTTGACCTTAAAAAGATGTGTTGCTAATAATTGTGATTGAATAGACAACTAAGGGAAAAGAGTGGGGGAAAACAAAAAGAGACTCCATGTCCAATATACATTACTCTCGCGTAAAATTTAATCTCCCGCCTCCCAACCCATCCATTTTAGGAGGATTAAGAAAAGCTAACAATTTTGCAAGCCCGCTCCTTTCTTCCCCTCACAAATTAAAATTTGTAAAAAAAACATTATTTTGAGACGGTTAGCATTATAACTTCTTAATTCCTCGCCTCTTATCTTAAAAGAAGCTATCCAAATCTGACATTTTGTTGGCTGAATTTGGACTGTAATTCACATCTTAACATACATAACAATAAGTTTGCATTCGAAGCAACAAATAAGGTTAAATTTGAAAAAACCTGCAAAATTGTTGGATGCTTTGCACGAACTTCCCCAATCCCAAACTCTGTTTTCCCACTAAATCGCAAAATTTTTCTTTTACAAAAAAAAACCGAAGAAATGGGGGAAAGAACAGAATTGGGCAAACAAATACATCTTTAAATTGCAATAGATACTTTTTTGGAGTTCTGATGAAGAAGGTTTGAGAGTTTTTAGAGATGTTTTGCAGGAAATGCCCGAAGTTGGGGTTTCGTGTGAAATTTGCCTAACAAATAATGTATACAATATTTTCTTCCTACAATATTTACTGAACAATTGGTACTCGTGTGATGCACACACTTATTACTATAATATTGTTGTTGTGCGCAGCAGAAAATTTCGGCAGCACCTCCAGTGCTCAAGGAGCAAAACAAGAGAGCTAGATCGCAATAAGAATTCCTGTCTCACCAATGAAACAAGAATCTGAAGCGAATATCTCAACAAAGTGGAATATTAGCTCTTCCTCTCATCAGTTCTAGGACTGACCTGTCGAGAGAACGTAAAAGCTATTACAAATCACACAAATAGCTATTACAAACCAAATCAATAGCAAGACACAAGTTTTACGTGGTTCGGCAAATTGCCTACGTCCACGGGGCATGGAAGGGGGAGATCTACTATTAAAGAGAGAGAATATAAACAGGGTTTACAAAATATCATAAATAAAACCCTCTAATAATCTCTCACATTTCTCACAATAGCTCTCTCAAAAGAATGCTCAAAATTACCCTCTAGCACTCTAAAACAAAAGGAACAGGTCTATATTTATAGACCTGCAATTTATAGTGCTCTCACACTAGCCGATGTGGGATTAATAGTTGCGTTTCACGGAGGATTTCACGAATTAAAAAATATTCACGTACGTGGGAAGCAGGCCCCATGAGCATCACGAGCCCACGAGCCACGAGACCGCATCTCGTGTTCGTGCTGGTGGTGGCGGTCCCCACAAAACGCGTCCATGCGTTTTTCTCCCATCACGAGCCTATGTTCGTGGCCCACACAATTCTCCACCTCGGTGAAGTTTCTCTCAAAACTGAGCCAATACCAAAGCAACTAAATGTCCTACTTGTTGCGTCTAGTATGAAGTGGAATCCAAACGAGAGTTCAAATAATCTCCTCCCCATCATAACCAACACTAGTTGTATCATAAAGACTGCCTACGTATCCTCTTGCCCAATGAATCAAGCCTTGCATAATTCACGCAAATGGCCGCCAACGGCCTCAACAATCACGAATGTTAACAAGTCTCTGCAATAATCAAACTTGTTGCTCGGAACCACCTTTGTAAGCATATCTGCCAGAGTATCTTTCGTATGTACCTTCACAATCCCCACATTACCATCTTCAAGAACATCACGAACGAAGAGATAACGAACGTTAATGTGCTTTGTCCTCGCATAAAGAACCTAGTTCTTCACCAAATAGATAGCATTCATGCTATCACAATGAATAGTGATGGACAGTTGCGATATACCAAGTTCCTCCAAAAATCCTCGAAGCCAAATCGCCTCCTTCACAGCCTCCGTAATTGTCATATACTCTGCCTCCATCATAGACAAAGCAACCGTAGACTGCAATGTGCATCTCCAACACACCGGCGCATGGGTCAAAGTGAACACATACCCCGTCGTAGACCGGCGTTTATCCAAATCCCCGGCATAATCTGAATCAACATAGCCAACGCAGAACTGCCCACCTGTAGTGTCCTACTCATACACCAATCCAACATTGAGCGTACCTTGAATGTACCTCAAAATCTATTTCACAGCGTTCCAATGACCCACTCCTGGATTATGCATGTATCTCGAAACTATGCTCACTATCTGTGACAAATCTGGTCTCGTACATACCATTGCGTACATCAAGCTTCCCACTGTGCTCGCATATGGAGTCTTCGACATCAACTCTCGATATTTAGCTATCTTCGGTGAAAGGTCAGCTGAAAGCTTAAAATGGGTTCCTAATAATACACAGACTGGCTTCATATCCATGCTAACATAGAACCGTTGTAGGACCTTCTTCAAATAAGCCACCTGTGTCAAACAAATTTTACCATTCTTCTTGTCTCTGCTGATCTCCATCCCTAAAATGCCCTTAGCCTCACTCAAATCCTTCATCTCGAACTCTTTTGAAAGTTGTGCCTTCAATTCATTTATAGCAGATCTGGAAATGGAGGCAACCAACATGTCATCGATATATAGTAATAAATAGATATATGCACCTCCTTTCAACTTTTGAAAATATACACAAGGATCAAACTAGCTCCGAGTGTATGAATGACCAAGCATAAAACTATCGAATCACATATACCACTGTTGAGGAGACTGCTTCAAACCATATAGCGATTTCTTTAGTATGCAAACTAACTTTTCTTTCCCTGCAGCTCAGAATCCCAATGGCTCAGTCATATAGATTTCTTCATCAAGATCACCATGAAGAAATGTTGTCTTCACATCTAACTGATCTAATTCCAATCCATACTGTGCCACCAAAGCTAGCAAAATCCAAATCGACGAATGCTTCACCCTGGAGAGAAGACTTCAATATAATCAATACCTTCCTCCTGTACATAGCCCTTCACAACCAACCTAGCTTTTAACCTCAATGGAGTGCCTTCAATGCCCTCCTTCTTAGTGTATACCCACTTGTAACCAATTGCCTTCTGTTCCTTTGGAAGCTCAATAAGCTCCCATGTATTGTTCTTGTGAAGAGACTCCATCTCTTCTTGCATAGCTACCTACCACGAATCAGCCTCCGAACTCTGCTCAGCGTCTCTGAATGTAGTAGGTACCATCTCATCGATACTCTCCACCGGAAGTGCAGATGCAACTGTGTCGGCATACCGTGCTGGCATCTATATGTTTCTCCTCTGTCTCCAAACCGCAATAGAATCCTGAACCTGAACCATCGGTCCCTGATCCTGCACATCTGTACTCCTATCCTCCGTGTCACCATTGTGCTCGCCTAGCGTCACCTCAGTCAGCACTCTAATGGATACTATACTATCTAGACAATGTGGAGATGCATCGATCTCCACCACCTACGATATCTCCTTTATCGGGTCGCTCTCCACCTGATGAGAGTTGGGAAGCTTTAAGATAGATGCCTCATCGAATGTGACGTCTCTACTCAGCACAATCTTCTTATCAATTGGATCTCATAGCTTGTATTCTTTAACACCACGCTTGAATCCTACAAATATGGCCTTCCTAGCTCGCGGTTTTAATTTATCTATTCTCACATGATAAAACACAAGGCACCTGAATACCTTGAGCTGGTCATAATCGCGTGCTGGCTCTCCTGACCACTTCTCCATAGGGGTCTTTCCCTCAATCGCAGATGAAGGCAGTCTGTTGATGAGGTGGCTCACATATATAAGTGCCTCAGCCCAAAAGATCTTTTCTAAACTACTATGCGTCAATAAACATCAGACCTTCTCCAGCAAAGACCAATTTCAATCTCTCTGCCACCCCATTTTGCTGTGGTGTATGACTAACCGTGAAGTGTCTCTCTATGCCCTCGTCTCGACATAGCTGCTGAAAGGGGTCTAAAGTATACTC
>JBAKGM010000233.1:17521635-17532046 GCA_037177215.1 Asparagus racemosus
ACATCGATTTGCCTGGATAATTAGTTTGTGAATAATTAGTAGTTAACAACTAGTCCTCGTGGGATCGACTCGTATTTTCCAGTGCTAGCTACAACTACACCGTGCACTTGCGGTAAAATAATCACATCACCGCTCTATGGAATGCACAGTACCTCAGATCCGTGACTTTATTTGCCTCCTCTTGATTTATTATTAGTGGCAGCTGGATCTTATTGTTCCCCAGGAGGTATTTGAAAATACCGGGAACCTCATCTTCCTTGAATGAATAGGTTTTAGGGAACCTCGGTTCTGACGAGTTCTGCTTTTGAGGCCGTTGCTTCCATTGGGGTTGCGATTGTTGCGGCGCTTGCTGTTGTGGTTGTTGCAACTGGAATGTTTGGTTAGCACCCACTATTTTCACTTGCTCCTTCCCTTTGCCGCGTGGGACAAAATTCTGTTTGTGCGCATATGCTACTTGCTGGCCTTTTTCTGCCTTTTTCCTCTTAAGGAATCGCTCGGCTTACTCCCCACGCACCTTCAAATCTCTCCATGTCTTGGAGGGCACCATTCTCATTGCTTCTAGCACGTCCAGCGAAAGGTTGTTATGGCAGGTCTGGAGAATAAACTCTTCAGTTATCGAGACCCGACAATTCATTACCTTGTTTCAGAATCGCTTGACGAAGCTATCTACCATCTCTCCGTCCTTCTGTTTTTCATCCAACAATGTTTTGATGGATATCTCGGTATCATCGTCAAAGAAATGAGTGAGGAACATGGTCGCCATGTCGTCCCAGCTATTAACGCTCCCCGGTTTGAGATGGTGGTACCAATCGAAGGCAGCTCCCCAAATAGTGCCAACGAATGACCAAACCATTAAGGGCTCGTTATCTGAAATAACCCCCAGGTGGGATTTAAAGTAGATTGAATGTTGCGTAGGTGAGCCTCTTCCATCAAATAGTGTGAAGTTAATCAAGTTGAACTTTGATGGATATGGAATTGAGTCCCACTCTATCCGGTATGGACATGAAATGCTGGTCTTCTTGACTTCTTGAGCGGATATTAGAGCATTGATCTTGCCTTCAAGCTCTTTCATTTTTCCGCTTTCACCCTCACATTGCTTCAGATTACTCTCAGTAGGATGGGTTGGGCCATCTCCACTTTGAGTGTCAAATGTAGTTTTCTTCGGAGGCGGGTCGGCAATGATGGTTTCATCCCCTTCTGTATCGCTATCTTCAATATTGTGAATGACATGAGACTAGGTCCGCCGTGTTGACTAGACTCAGGTTGTGCAACTTTCTTGCTTTGCAACTCCCTCATCTGCTGCATGGTTAACTCCATTTCTATTTTCATTTTGGCCCTGAGCTCTTCTCTTTGTTTAGCTAAGGCTTCTTGCAACATTTGGGCTAGCGTTTCAGGAGTGATAGTATAAGCTTCTCTAGCCTAACCTACGCTCGATATCGTGTCATCAAATGCCATTGCTGAGTAAGCGTCGGAGACCTCATCTTTAGATGAATCCCCTTCATGCATTCTTCTATAATCTCTGCGTCTTGTAGCTCGCAGTTATAATCGAGACATTCTCTAGGAAATTTGGGCGCTGACTTTTCCTTCATGAGTGAAGTCAAGATCTGTGTCTGCTGCGGCCTCTCCTTTTTCTTTGTTTACCATGTTAATGGTAACTTCATGGAATTCGTCTAGTAGGGTAGCAGATTTTCTTCTTTGTAAGTGCCTTGGCATTGGCTTCGACTCTTCCACTGTTGGTAGGGAAAGCCTTTCGAACACCGAAGCTCTTTGCGGACAACCTGCCAATTTGGAGCAATCACATCCTAATAATAATGTCTTAATCAGCTATGCACACAAGTAAGAACAATCTATTTCATCAATTGTTCTTTTTCGTGCATCGCCACCCACGACCCGATAATGCGGTCGACTAGGGCGCCATATTGCTTGTTGTTGTGGGTCATCATGGATTGCACTTCCACCCCAAAGTGTAATGTTATCTTTAATTAGAAAACACATGTTCTTTTGGGGGTGTTGACCATTCGACCTGGCACACTCCCTAGGGGGCACTTTTGATCGTTTGTCAACTGAGGTTGCCCTTGCGTAAACCAAAATGTATGGTCATCTCTTTTGACTTTGTGACTTACACGCTTAAAATTCTTCCCTTCATCAGTCTCGCGAACCCCCTGAGGGATGCTCAAATGAGATGTGATAGGAATTCTTGGGGCTTGAGACGTCCCAGCTTGCTCGAGACACTTCTAAACACCGAGTCTGGACACAACCCCCAGTCTGCTGTTATGTATGGACTTCATAACCCAAGCGTGCTTTCACTGGTGCTTTACCTTGGTTTTCGGACTGTGGACCGAGATGATTAAGCAGCGAAGTTGTGAGTTTGGATGGATTCTCTGGCTTTGTTGTTGATACAATAGCAGGAGAAGTGGATGGATGAAGCTGAGGATAAATTTCTTAGCCTGGACAATTGGAAGTGTCCTGACTGAAACCTCTTCGGTTGAGACACCTTGGACTGTCTCAGCCAAAGGCTCTTTGGCTGAGACAATTGGAAGTGTCTCGGCCAAAGACAGAGCTTTGGGCCGGATTATGTTCTATATTCTGAGCAGATTTTGGGATCCAAACTTTGCGGCTTTGAATTGATCCCTTGGTTGATTTCAACTCTTGCGCTTTGCGTATAACAGCACGTACACGAGCGGTATGTGCGCGACGCTTTTGGGCGTGCTCCTTCCTCGTCAAATGGGTCCTCTTGACGGGAATCCATTCCTCCTTGATCGGAGTGCTGAGAGTTTGAGAATGAGACGCTGAAATTTCTTGACGCCTCTGATTACGTGAGTTCGTATAATAATAAACGCCGTTTGTCGACTCCATGGCCTTCGCAAATTGGCGGGCCATCTTTTGACGTTGCCTCTGACGAGCCCTCTTCGTCAGAGTTGTAGAGATTTTGTAAGATGACTCTTTCATTAGAATAGAGCCACCATGAGTAGAACTCCTGGCTTTGCAGTTTGCCGGGGTATTGTCACGAGGGAAAACCTCCGTCACAATTGGCTGAGATTCATCACTCTTTGCGACAAGTGGGACTTCCCTCCTTAAAGATGAAATCCTCCGATGCTTGCCAGATGAGGAGGATCTTGATGAAGAGGAGGAGAGGTACTCTTCAGACTTGGCTTAATCGAAGACGTAATTTAGTCCATCGACCGTGAGTTTAGCTTGATAGTTGTTTGGCTGCAACATAATAGCCTCAACGTTGAGACTATTAGCTCCCACTGTAGTCGCCATCGTGTTTCCACCGAGAACGGGCTTCTTTACAATTTCCATTTTAAAACATTTCAAAATGAAAATAAGTGAAAGATTACATGTGTTACTCTCTCTAATATAAAGAAAATGTTTTCACTCTCGTACAAAAAACTCGAACAAAAGTCACTACATAGCGAGCTCCTGCTTGCGTGGCTTCTTTACCTGCGCCGGGGACACGTCGTCCATGGACCACCGAGCAACGATCGTCGAATTGACGGGGTTGAGTTTATGTTTCACTAAGAAAACACGAACTTAAGCAAATATCTTAGCTAAGTAAGATATCTACTCTTCCTAAGATTTAAGATGAAGTTTAAACTCGAGGAATCTCCAAGCGAAATATTCTTGAACTCTTTCTCTGCTCCTTTTCTAAAATCTCTAGCTCTCTCCAAAATTCTCCGATCCCAAAAAAAAGTCCCCTTCCTTATGGGTGTAGGAAACTATTTATAGCCTTTAGGAGGCGTAATCGCTGAAAAGAATACAAGTTTTGACCTGCCAGAATTGCATAGTGGGCGAGACACTTTTTGTGTCTGAGCCCAAAACTGTCTCGGCCAAAGGGGTTGAGTCTCCTAGCTGTTGTAACCACTCCTCACTCTTTTAAGACATGTTTAATGCCCCATTTATGTGCTTAGTGGGTGTTTTTCAAGGATGTAACTGTCCACTAATATAGATGAACGTTCCTATGTGTTGAAAATGTCAAATGATCCCCACAAATAACAATAAAATATGTGGAAATGGTTCAAACACTTTTGGTGTCTCGACAATGGCCAAGACACTACATGTTCTCGATCATGGCCGAGACACAACAAGTGTGTCGGACATGGCCGAGTGACAAGAAGTGTCCCAGTAATGGTCGTGACACAATAAGTGTCTCGGTCATGGCCGAGACACGATAAGTTTCCTGCACGTGCATGTGCCAGTTTTACCCCCTGTGGTTGATTTTCTTAGGTTTTAATGACGACGTTCTTCAAGCTTCTCATGATTAAATCATACTTGGGGTTCATCGGCAATTTTCAATGCCTACAGGGTGCTACTCATCATGTAACACATGATTCAGACACTCTCTTCATCAAAACTGAATATGATGGGCCTGATAAGGTTCACCTTGGAGATGGCTCAGGTTTGCTCATTACGCACACAGGGACATCTTCATTTTGTGTTAATAATCATCACTTTCATCTTGATAATACCCTCTATGTTCCTTTCATTTCTAAAAATTTCCTCTCTGTTGCTAAGTTTACTACTGATAAGAATTGTATGTTCGAATTTCACCCTTCTTATTGTCTTGTGAAGGATCACAACACTGGTCACATGCTTATCATGGGGGATCTTCGTGATGGCCTCTATCACCTCTCCTCCCACAATGTGTCCCCCTCTTCCTTGGCTCTCCTCGCCTTGACTACACAGTCACCATGTCTAGAAATGTGGCATCATCACTTTGGCCATCCCGCCATAGATATGGTGTACACTATCCTTTCCAAGGCGTCTCTCTACTTTTCTTATTGTGAAAATAAGTTGTGCTCATCATGTGCTATGAGTGAATGTCATAGGTGTTCATTTTCTTTTACTTTATTTGTATCATCATTTCCTTTAGAGTTAGTCCGTTCAAACATGTGGGACCTGCCCTAGTTTCTTCTTGTAATGGCTATTGCTACTGTATTCATTTTCTAGATGATTATTTTAAATTCTCTTGTTCAACATTCAGATGTGTTTGATATCTTCATTAAATTTTGTAAACATGTTGAGAATGTGTTAAATACCAAGATTAAGTTTCTCCAAACTTATGGGGTGGGTGAATTTCTTTCTCGACGATTCTAAACTGAACTCTCTACTAACGGTAAAGGACATCGCATATCTTGTCCTCACACCCACTAACAAAATGGGTCCACCAAACGAAAACATCGACATATCGTGGAAACCGATCTTTCTCTCTTATACAACTCAGGCATTCCACTCAAGTTTTGGTCATTTGCTTTTGAAACTGCAACTTATCCTATTAATCATTTTTTCACACCCAATCTGAAAGGATTGTCGTCTTGGTAACTTCTTTTTCATCACAAGCCTGACTGCACCTTTCTCCGCTCCTTTGGTTCTCTTTGTTTTCCTCACCTTCACAGGTAACTATAAACTATAGCCGCGATCCCTCCCTTGCGTATTTCTTGGTTATTCTACAGGTTATCATGGTTATCATAGTCTCGAACCTACCTCTGTCAGATATTCATTGCTATCAATGTCTTTTTTATGAACACACCTTTCCTTTCCTCACTAAACATATTTCCAAGTCACCTCCCTCATGCCCTCCATCCCTTATCCCTGTGCCCAGTGATGTGAATATTTTTTCTGTGCAACACCTTTCTTGTGTCTCTATAGGTTCTTCTATTTCAGCCACAAGAAATATTAGAACTAGTACTGCCAACAATGATCAACCTTTGCTAGTTTATCAATGGCACATCTACCCTTTGACTTTAGCCTCTCTGCATTGGCACCTGATGCTAAGGCATAGCCTTTGATCTCTCCAGCTATCGATGCCTACTGCTGCAGTTATACCTCCAGCAAGTGTAGCAGCTCCACCACTACAAAAAATGCCTAAATCAATGCTGGAGGCTAGGGCATTACCTGCTGCAACTTGCATATCATTGTTCGAGAATGTGGTGTCCCATTCGATGGCTATGGACCTTGTTCTTCCTTCTGTTCCACCTCTTGTAGATGCTCGACCTGCAGATGCTCCTTCATGACCATCCCACTCGATGATCACACACTTTGAGGATGGCACCCTACATCTTTGTATCTTTGTCTCCTATCGACAACTCGATGTCAAGGAATCAACAACTTTCACTTAGGCCAGCACCCCTCTATGTTGGTGTTAGGCCATGGTTGATGAGTACAATGCCCTACTAAGCATTGCCACACGATGCCTTGTTTCACCTCCACTCAATGCCAATGTGGGTCTTCAAATTAAAGAAACATGCTGATGGTTCCAGTGATAATTACAAAGCTCCGCTTGTTGCAAAAGCGTTCCATCAGCAAGAGGGTGTTTACTATCATGTCACTTTTAGCCTGATCGTTAAGCCGGTCACCATTCGTACAATGTTTTCTCTAGTGACGTCTAGTAGATGGCTAATTTACCAACTTGATGTCAATAACACCTTCATGCATGGTAATCTTGATGTGATTATATATATGAAACAACCTCCTAGCTTCACTAATCGTGATCATCTAGATTTTGTGTGTTAACTTTAACGATCTCTCTACGGTCTCAAGCAAGCTCCACAAGCTTGTTTCCATCACTTGAGCTCATTTCTTCTTCAACTAGGCTTTGTTGGCTCCAAGGCTAACTCTCCTCTCTTTTTCACAAACAAGTGAGTGTGTAATTTTGATGCTTATCTATATTGATGACGCCATCCTTATTGATGACGCCATCCTTATTGATGACACCATGGCCCTCCTTTGCCCTCCCTTATTCATAGTCTTGGCCATGGGTTTGCCATGAAAGAGGTGGGTCCCTTAACCTTCTTACTTGGCATTGAGGCTTTTAGCACCCTTACTGGTCTTCTTCTTACTCAGGCCAAATATGTGATTGATCTTCTTCAACGCATAGGTTTCCTCAACCGCAAGCCGATCACTATCTCGGTCACCACTGCCCCTCGTTCTACCTCAAATGGTGCAGACCCACTTCCTAATCCAACCCTCTATCATAGCATGGTTGGGGCGCTATACCATCTTACCTTGACTAGGCCCAATTTGGCTTTTGCTATCGGTTAGACTTGACAATTTATGCATTCTTCCACTGTTCATAATTGGACTGCCATCAAACATATCCTTTAGTACCTTCAACATACTACCACTTATGGTCAACATCTCACAAATGCCTCTTGTTCTCAATTATCGGTTTACACAAATGCCAATTGGGCGAGAGATTCGACTAATTAACACTTTTTGGTGGCTTCTCCATGTTTCTAGGTTCTAATTTAATCGCATGGATCTCCAAGAAACAACGGATTGTCTCTTGTTCAAGTACAGAGTCTGAATACAAAGCTCTTGTTCACGCCACTTGCGAGATCATGTGGGTTGAGAGTCTTCTTCGTGAGCTAGGTGTTCCTCTTACTATTCCTTCAACTATCTACTATGATAATATTTCAGCAATCTATTTCACCGCCACTCAAGTTTTCCATGCTTGAACGACGCACTTTAAGATTGACTATCACTTTGTACAGGGACATGTCACCCATGGTCAATTGAACATTCTGTTCATTGCTTCTGCTAATCAAGTCGCAGACATCTTTACCAAGGCTCTCTCCACTACTCGATTTGAATCTCTTCGTTCCAAGTTGGTGGTCAAAGATCGCCCATCAACTAGCGAGGGAATATTAACTGAATCTGATTCTCTCCAATCATGATCTCAAATTGTTGCTACCAAACTGATTTACTCAAATCATGATTTCCGCCTGCTATAACAAATCCTTAGAAAATTTGTTACTATTATTATTGTAAATTTGTTACATATCATGGCTATAAATCTGGCCTCTGTACAACAATAAATGAGTTAAGAAAAATACATCTATTTCTGTTATTGCTTGATAAGTCACATGAAAGCGTGAAAGACATGAATAATATGCCCTAATAATATGCAAATTAGATATTATTAATTAATTAATTCTTAAATAAATGAAAGCTTAATAGTCCTGATGTACCAAGAAGTTGTCAAGCGACAACAATGACTTTTGTTTTAGTAGAATAGTATAGATATAGGTCATAACATACACTTTGTAATTAAGTTACAATTGCTCATGCTCTGCACATTTTACCGTACTATTGAAAAAGATTAGTAATATATACATTGATCTAAAATGGCCTTTTCCCTTTGAATCATTAGTTGTACACGGCATGTTGCATGCATTTTGGAAAGAAAAAGTTGAAAAGTAGTCAACAGTCCATAGTTAGCTTCGCAGCTTTCCTATATCATTGTGTTAAAAAAAAGCATGAAAATGTCGTGTATCGCTTAAAACCGAAGGGTAAATTTCAGCTAACTCCCTCCCCCTGAACTTTTAAGAGGTTTTACACATGACCCATTTGAACTTTGTTTATTTAACTTAACCCTCCCTAAACTCGTCTCTCTTAGCCGTCCCCCAAAGTAACATCATGAAATTTGACAAATCGCATGTCAAGCAGTTGACAACAAAGAACAAAAATGGTCCTCAGTTTATTAAAAGCTTCCGTTATTTTCTTTTTCATTTACGGGGTTATACTTCAAAAATGGCATTTTGGTCTTTTCAATATTAACAGGTGTAACACTGCTGGGGGTTGTTTACGTCAGAAAGTTGATATGTGATAAGTTGATATGTGATTTTGGGGAGGTTAAACTTAATTTCCGGGTCCTTTAATCGCCTTTGATAGTTAATCTTCAGTTAATGATCTTGATATGTACTCCACTACACAAGTAATAGTGGTTAGAGGCACCGGAGGTTGTTCGTTCCAGCGTGCCCTTCTAACGCTCAAATCAGTGACTGTTTCTAGGTAATCTAAAGAGAAAAAACAAGTATAGTCTTGTTGACTTTTTGTGTGTGAAATTGCATACTTTGGGTTGGTGGCAATCACCATTATTTATAGAGGGTTTACAGGGGCACGTCGGTAATTTTGAATGAGTGCAGTTCTGGTTCAGACACTACTTTACATGTGTCGCCAATCGATTGGCCGAATCGCCTTTGTACAGTGATGAGATTCTTGGAGTAAAGGTGTGTCCGAAAAGCTTTGAAGGTTCTGGCTAGAAAGGTCATTATGACTGATGCCGCATTAATTATTGATGGCGATTGGCTGACAGAGTGCGGACGCTGACTATACATTCATTAAATGCAGCGTGACTTTTGATGATGCTTTTCAGGTCGTTCCACTATTCGAGACGTGTTTTGTCGGGTCTGAGTGGAAAATTCCCTTCATCTCAGAGTCAGACATCCAGCAGAGTCTGGATTGAAAGTGCCTTTCGTCTCGAATTTAGATCACGAGGCTGGTCGGCCGGCTCATCGCACAGGCTGGGTTTGCTAATGCTTTTAGAGTAGACCAGCTAGCTACCATGTGGGTGCTCTTATTAGACTTGGTAAGTTCTGGGTATAACATTGGCCCATTTTCACTCGGACTCGTGAAGCGGAGTTTAAGAGAAAACAAACAGAATTGATGCTCGAACTTGGTCCGTCCTTGTTAGAAGATAGCTATGATTTGACATTTCTGATGTCAGTGGAGATCATGTGGTAGTTTTGACAGAGTGGCACCTCATTTGACGGGACATTGCTTTGGTTTTCGAAAATTGTCAGCAGTTTTTTCGTAAACCGTGCCAACCATCTGTTTCTTTCCATGCATCATCCCCTTTTACTTATATATATTGCTCATCTTCCTTCTTCTTCTCCTTACTTTGTAAAAAACCCTAAAACTCTTTCTCTACCATTTGTGAGCATATCTTCTTCCTAGAAATCTCGTCGAACTCCGATCATCTCTTCTCCTGCCCCAATGGCTTCCAGTGTCTAACCTATTGGGGTTCGCAATAAGGCCAAAATTGCCTTATTGCGTTCGTATCACTCGAAGGTACTTATGAGCTATTTGGAACAATATCCCTAGGATTACGACATCCCCAGAGCTTACACATGGTCGGCTCCGTCGAGGGACCAATCTGTTTGTCATCACATTGGGGGTCTGACACCATTGTACTGGCACCATCTTGACTACAGCCTTTGCCTACTGTTGCACTCGTTCCTTCAAAAGATCGGGGTTGCATCGGGGCAGTTGACACCAAACTATGTCACTTTTCTGGTGGCTTTCCTCGTCATCTGCCATCTAGTAGATGTTTGGCCGACGCTGGGCATGTTGGGTCACTTGGTGTGCATCATGTTGGGCCACTTAGTATGCGTCAAGGTTGGCAAGAGAGAGGGTCATTTCTATTGTTGTGGAAAATAACGTGCGTTACCTCCGTTTAAGTTGCAAGTATACAACTTAACAAGTTATAGTATAAAAGATTATCGATCCCACGAGGAACGGGAAGTAGAAGCTTATTAATCAAAATCGGTTCATTTTAGATTGTGCGCGACAATTAGGAGTTTATTTGAAATAAAATGAAAACGTGGTGAAAGTGTTGGTGAATAGATTA
>JBAKGM010000233.1:17532146-17543017 GCA_037177215.1 Asparagus racemosus
CAGTTATTAGCAGGGTATTTATTCATATAAAATGGGTAATGAGGGTATTAATTTGTAATTAAAATGTGATAATCATCTATCTATAGATAGTCAATGATTGCTAGCTGGTATCCAACATTTCTGAGATGAACAAAGGATGGCGGGAAAAATTCTTCTTCGTCATGGGTGCTGATCTGATCCTGGCTTGTCCTTCATGGCTGAAGATTAAGAAGGAGGGCTTGCAGATGAAGAAGCTTTCGGATGAAGAATTGGGGGGCTTGTAGAGGATTTGGGCCTACAAGGGTTCACAGTGCTAGGAGAATTGTTCGACAATGTCGTCTTCCGTGATGTCGGTATCTCCTCTGTCTCTACTACTGAAGCGAATTTGGCCTGGGCTACAGTTCTGTCTGTTGATGAGCAATAGATGGAGGGCTCTCATCCTAGTTCTCCTCCTGTGCCTTGAAAGCGACTTTGTGGCGATTTGGAGGTAGAGGATCTCCAGGTCTTGAGGCAACAGCCTGCTACTGATATTGCCACCAAACTCAATTTGAGCAAATCTCAGGTCGAGGGGTCCAAGAGGAGGAGGAAGAAGGTGGCTTCCAAGAGGCATCATCGAGCTGAGAGTAGCACGGGGGAGCCCTTCTCTCTTGGAGATGAGGCGATTGGCGATGTGCTCGGACAAATCGAAGCGGCACTCGAGTAGGCTAGTGGGGTTGCGGCCTCCAAATTTTCATGCTCCATGTAAGTTTATCGAGGTGGAGGGCGATTCTCCACATCCAGTTCTTGAGGAGGAGGTTAGAGAGGAGGTTGTTCTTGCTAGGGAGCTGATAGGTGATGAGGCCCCAACCAGGGTTGAAGCTGAACAGGTGCCGACTGGATTGGGAGAGGGGCCCGAGTCATCTAAGAGACCCAAAAAGGAGCTAGCAACCCAAAAGGAGCTAGCCATTGGGGAACTGCTTGCTGAGGCATATGAGCAGTCTGCTCTGGGGTCCTTGCATCTCTTGGCTGCCATCCATGAAGGCCAGTATGAGTGGCCATTTCCTCATCGTATCAGCGATCTCCATCCTCGTACTTGGGAGGGGATGCAAGCCATTTTGATAGGCCCCAAGTCTTACCCTCTCTATGATGGGCAGTCGAAAGAGTATCCCTAAGTGGCGAATGGATGCTAGATGGTCAGTCCTGGAATCCCGAGTCGATCAGGATAAGGCAGTGGAGCAGTTCCTTCTTCCTGCTAATGAGGCACTACTGTGTGAGATTCCCAATGATGGTCTTCACTATGCGCTCCGGAGCTACTGCAATCGGGGGGCTCTCTTGGAGTTTGAGTCATTTCGATGATTTGAAATCTATCGAGAACTCTTAATCAAGCTCCGGGCCTAGATGGAGGTGCAGAAGGAAGCTCGCAAATTGGTGAACTGCCGGCTGCTACTAAAGGTAGTGAGCTCGACGAGCTCAAGAGGGGCTAGGCAGTGATGGAACGAGAACTAGCCCGTAAAGATGAGGAACTGAAGGTGGCTGTGGCTGGTGCTCGGCGTCGCGAGGCTTAGCTAGAGCAGGCCCAGAAGGAGGTGAAGAGCATTAAGGAGGATCTTGACCATGCTCATAACCTCATGGGACTCACCGAGGAGAGATTGGCGTATCTCGAGTCAGAAGTCCAAGCCAAGTAGAGGGAGAAAGAAGATGTCTTCGACAGGGCTCACGCTACTCGGATCGAGTTGGAAGAGCTACGGGCCAAACTGAATGAGGAGGTGGCTCCTCAAGTGACCCTTCATTAGGATGTTGTTCAAGTGACTACAGAGGCTATGTTGTAGTGTAACTCTCTCCACTTCTAGGTTCAAGAGCTCAAGATCCGGATAGCTCAGCTGGAGTCATAAGCCTTTGAGACTGCTATAATCAAGAGATACTATGGTTGTGCCGTGGTAAGGTCAAAGTGGTACTCACCTGTAAGGCAGGGTTTGACTTCCTGAAGGGTCAACTTCCTCCCGAGCTTCTGATGAAGGAGGATTGCTTCAAGTATCGCTTTCGAGTGGCTAGCTGCCTCAATTTCCTCAAGAGGCTCAAGGTGCAAGGCGGGCTAGAAATAGTGCAGGAAGATGAGAGGGTTATCGATGAAGGGGAAGGTGAGGAGGCCACCGGTGAGGATGTCGGGGAAGGCCTTGATAACGACGCCAGTCCTTCCTCCTCATCTGAGGAGCCTGACTCCCTTCAAATGCTCCTGGTTTGGATTCGCCTCCAGTTCATGCTCTAGATATTGCTTCCTAAGGAAAATGTATTATGTATATTTTATTTTATTTTTTTATTGTTGTTGAGTTTTTGTAAAAGTGTCTTGTAATATTTTTCTAAATGAATGGTAAAGACTTTCTTTTGTTGACTCATTCTTTCGCACTTAGTTTATGAATTGTTTTCCATTTGTGCTTTTGATTTTTTGAGATCCTTTCAAATGAGTTTGTGGGGATTGAGTAGTGAGTTTTCTCACCTTTTGGGCACATCGGTGAAGACTGGGTGGTGCCTTAGTGTCGTATACCTAAGGCTTGGTGGAGGCTTTTAGCGAAGGCCTAGCCGCAACATGTTTTGTTCATGCCTTGGTTTTACTCGTGAGAACAATACCAAGGGCTTGGTACATGCTTTGGTTTTACTCTAAAAAGACACCAAGGGCTTGGGTCTTAGTTGCTGAGTTAATGAAGATCGAGCGACAAGGGTCTCGTGTCTTGGTTTTACTAGTGAGAACAATGCCAAGGGCTTGGTAGGTGTCTTGGTTTTACTCTAAAAAGACACCAAGGGCTTGGGTCTTCATTTCTGCATCGATGAAGATCGAGCGGCAAGGGACTCGTGCCTTAGTTATACTCATGAGAATGATAACATGGGCTTGGTATGTGCCTTAGTTTTACTCTAAAAAGACACCAAGGGCTTGGGTCTTAGTTGCCAAGTCAATAAAGATCAAGCGGCAAGGGCCTCCTGCCTTGATTTTACTCGTAAGAACAATACCAAGGGCTTGGTATGTGCCTTGGTTTTACTCTAAAAAGACATCAAGGGCTTGGGTCCTCATCGTCGATACTATGAAGAACAAATGGCAAGGGCCTGGTGCCTTAGTGTTACTCATGAGAACGATACCAAGAGCTACTCTGAAAAGACACCAAGAGCTTGGGTCTTCGTTGCCAAGTCGATGAAAATCGAGCGGCAAGGACCCCATGCCTTGGTTTTACTCATGAGAACGATACCAAGGACTTGGTACGTGCCTCGATTTTACTCTAAAAAGACACAAAGGGCTTGGACCTTCGTTGTCGAGTTTATGAAGATTTGGCAGCAAGGGCCTCGTGCCTTGATTTTACTCATGAGAATGATACCAAAGGCTTGGTATGTGCCTTTAATTTACTCTGAAAAGACACAAAGGGCTTGGGTCTTTGTTGCCGAGTCGATGAAGATCGAGCGGCAAGGGTCTCGTGCCTTGGTTTTACTCGTGACAACGATACCAAGGGCTTGGCATGTGCATTGGTTTTATTCTGAAAAGACACCAAGGGCTTGTATACAGATTAGCCCAAAAAGCTAAGCATTTTCTACTTTTAAAGTGGTTTTATATTTATAATGTGTTAGGAGTACTTCCCAAATTGTTACACCTTTTCGGACTGCTAAGACTTTACTTTTTGCTTTCATTCTGTATTTCATTAGGCAGCATTTTGTCATTGTTGAGGAGCTTTCAATGGCAGGGAATCGACTGTCGCAGTGTTAGCGGGCGGTTAGTTGGTGGTTGCGGAGTAGGCGTGACAACCAACCATTCCTCAAAAAGGTGAAGAAGAGCCCCACGATGGGCTCCAAATTGTTTATGTTAGAAAGTTGAAATGTGATTTGGGGTAGGTTAAACTTGATTTCCAAGTCCCTTAATCACCTTTGATGGTTAATCTTCAGCTGAGGATCTCGATCTATACGCCACTACGCAAGTAACAGAGGTTAGATGCACCGGAGGTTGTTCCCTTGCCCTCTGATGCTTTAGGAGTTGGCTAGCAGGTTACCATGTGGATTCTCTTATTAGGCTCGATAAGTTCCATGGTATAACAAGAGTGTATTGTAAACATTAGGATTTACATTAAAAACACATTTATTTTTACCCAAATTGATACTTACCACCTTTAAAGTTTTTTTTATGTAAACCACATTACTTGCATACATCTTCACAGTCAACACTTTTTTTACTGTTTACCCCCGAAATGTTCATTTTGCTCTCATCATTTTCTTATTTTTTCCATCACCTTCCGCACAAAACCTAACCCTAGCCTCCTCATCCTCCTCTTCTCTCCATCTTCCCTCTCCCTCCTCCCCCAACTCCCCTCCTCCTCTCTCTCGTCCTCGCTTTTCCTCCCCGACCTCCCACTCTCCCATTCCTTCCCAAGTGGAAGCTAAGATTAGGGTTAGGGTTTTGAGGGGAGGTGGCGGCCATGGGATATGGTTAGGGTTTTGAGGGAGGTGGCGGCCATGGGTTAGAATTAGGGTTAGGATTTGGAGAAGAGGAGGATGGAGGAGGCTAGAGTTAGGTTTAGGTTTTGGAAGGAAGAAGATGGTAAAATAGGAATATCTGATTTTTCGTGGGTGAACGGTTAAAAAAAGTGTTGATTGTGAAGATGTATGCAAGTAAAGATGGCTTACATATACAAAAAAGCTTTAAATGCGGTAAATATCAATTTGGGTAAAAATAAAGATGTTTTCGATGTAAAAACCCTAAAAATTACTTCCAAGTTCAGAGGGTTTAACTAAGACACTCAAGTTTAGGAGTGTTAGGAGAATAAACAAAATTGAGAGGGGAATTGAGAGGGGTTAAATGCAGAACCCCTCAAAGTTGAAGGGGTTAAGCGAAATTCACCCTGAATCAGAATTAAGCCAAAAGAAAAGAATTTTGCTAGAAAGTGTTAGAGATATGATAGAATCCCAACCAACGAAGACCCAAAAAAAAACCTCAAGGGGAAAACAACGCTGTAGATGTCATAATAAGCCTTCACCTTTCATTAAAACATCCGAAGAGGCTCTTCACAGGACAAACTGCATAAATTTTTAATGAATTACAGTTTCCAAAAATAGCAACAGCATCTACACAGGAGCCCAGAAGAACATGGCCTGTTTGAGTCAATAACTCCTGAGGCTGCCATCATCGTAAAAGCAAAAACAATTTACCGACTTTGTGCTTTGGCTGTTGCGCATGGTAGATTCAGAGCACGAGATCAAACTTTCTACCGACATTGGGCGTCTTTTGAGAACTGGCTCAGCTCATCCATCCACAAAATGGTTCTTGAATGTTGGAGATCGCGCCACGTGGTGCTGAGCTGTTTGCTTACGGGATTTCATGCCATTTTCTCACAATTACACAGGAATCCAAGAGGCCCAAACTTCCTTGGCTTGGAATCCTAGGCGCATCATGTACCCTAGTTCCCAGGGAGGAGATTCATCACTCACTGATGATCCAGAGGCTCCCTATTTGGGGAGAAAAAAAATAAAAGCAAACCTTAGTGGCGTTGAGTGATTAAGCATGAGATTACTAGATGAAAGCAATTTTCTATTTCTGAAGGTCGTGATCAAGTATCTGAAAAGCTTTCCCAGGAAAAACTTTTCCAATGAATATCCATCATGATGTGCAAAAAACACACACACACACATCTTTATTTTAACTCAAATCCCCTTTAAAATCCTGTTTTTCTTTCTCGAAGTTTTATGAAATCTAACCTCCCCTTTCTTCACCTGAAAAACAAGCGAAGACGAACTATTGAACCGTACTAAATCAATTGTTTCTGACCAAGGGTAACTTGGTTGACGCTAATCTGGCTGAAAGTTGGGAGGTCATTGGTTTGAATAACCTGATGTGACCGCCATAAATGCTGACTCAAGTTTAGTGAAAGTTATCCTAGGGTCATTTGTTCCCCTACATTGAAGGTGCATAGGGGAAAAAAAGAAACACTTGGATTAGTACACAAATTCCCAATCCTCATTATATCACAAATCCCAGGGTTATTCTTTACTTGGCGTGCTATTAAATCAGTGAACAAATACCTCCAGAGACTTTCTAAAATATGATAGGAGAAACATTGAGGGCGTGCCTTCCTTCAACATCAGAAAATAGAAACATAACGCCTAGCGTACCAAATATGTGAAGAAGTTGCAACTTGAAACCGACTTTCATTCAAGCAGTAGATTGACAGGAGTTCTAGCTCATCGTGTCATACACGAGAACATAAACGCACTGAGCACTGCTACTTTTGATCATATTCACAAAGGAATTTACAGTGTCCTATTTCTAAAATCACAAGAACAGATCTTCCTTAATAGGGAGAGCCAAATACGGGATTTCAAGCAGGAGAGGTATTTCACACTTTTACTTCGATGACAAATACGCTTCATCAGCATGATGCGCTAGCCAGGATTAGGCTTTCCTAGGGATGTAGGATCAAACGGATGCTGAGCTTGTGAGACAGTGGAAGACAATCTCCATAGCAACATCCACCAAAGTGCTAACCAAAGTAGCGCTTGCTGAAAATGTATCTGAATGAAAAGAATCATACCAACAACAGCAGTAACAGTTAGAACCTAGTAAGTTGATACACGCATCAATTGTAAATAAACCGTATGAGGAAACAATAAACCAAAGAGGGCGTAGTTATTACAGACCTCATAGTCAGTCAAACGGTAAGGGGTTCCCCATGATGAAGACTATTTGAAGGACGTGCTGTGTGCATGTGTAGACATCACAACAATATGATCAGATATAAATGTTTATTTCCTTGAAATTTTTTATATCCACAATCATCACGAAATAAATGTCTGCGTCATAAATTTGTTAAAGATAATATGATCAGCAATCATCAATTGGGAAACACTATAGCCAAAAGTTCACTCTTCAAACTGCAAAAGGAATCTAGAACACAGCCTTTTCATTCAAAAACTTTGGGTTGGCTATACACAACCCTTTTTGTCCATTCTTCTTTGATATGTTACTCATCTCTGTCAGACCATCGTTACCCTCAGTTGAGTCAACCTAAAACTTATTGAACTATTCTGACTTGTGTTAATGCAGTCATTTCTAGAAATATAAATGTAAAGAGAAATAAATACAAGTATGATATGAATTAAAGAAACACTTAATTGAACTGCTTCCTTCTGAAAGAACCACCCCAGTCATCATGCCTCTTCATCCAACAATTCTAGGATCAGAGGAACCAGTGAAAGGTTATGTAAACTAGCTAAAGATCAAACCTGTCGAATCTTTAGAATCCCCTAATGTCGGCAGCAGGGCGCATTTTGAGAAACCTTTGCTCACAAGGAAACAAGTAGAATTGTCAACTGAATAAGGAATTCGCAAAAACATGAAATCATTCACTTCCAAATTAAAGTTAAGAACAAAAGCCTTCCAGTCAGAAGCAGATGAAGGATACACAGAAAGAAAAGACACAAGAGCCCTTGACTAACAAATTGTTATCGATTCACATCATCTGAAAACTGTAGATTTTCCAATCCTGCATCTGGTAAAGTTTAGATATTTTTTCTGCTCTAGGAGATCATGTGATATTAGTTGAACATGAGAAATGAACCTCATATTCAAAATGAGCAGATGAAGAGTAATAGAGTCTGCATAGAATTTTGAATGCATGTAAATATTTGTTTTGACTTTTTGGGAAATCTAACTATGATATATTTGCAAAATCTTAATCATCGGGTTTTTTCATATCAGACAAAAGTGGATATAGAAGTAGAAGTTTCTTTTGAACCAAAGTGGAGTAGAATATCCAAGTTTACAGTTCCCACAGGGCTTCAGTACCATCATGGGAAGATATATTATTTCTTACTGAAAGTATACAAATTCCACCCATCTCACACACTGGCACTGCACTTTATTTTCTGGAGATTGGATACTTAATACTAGCTTAAAACTAAAGGATGGGAGAGGTTTAGTGCTTGAGCTCAGTTGAGCAAGAAGTAATCATAAAATATTTTATTCAATAAAACTTTTGAGCAAATCACGTTTGAGATCAAGACTATCCAAATGATTAGCAAGCAACATGGGATTGTAAACTTATACTTCATACTCAGTTAGTTTTTACGCACAGATTCCTCTCTTAATGTCATCTCAAGCATCTCAATCAAATTAGCTGCTGGAATTCTCAAAAGTGGATGCAAGGATATGATTTAAACCTTCCAAACATCAAGAATGCAAATTTAGTTATCATTGAGTCACTCATATAACATATAAAAAGGTTCAATCAAGATGATTTCATCTCTATATATGTTCAGCTACCTATATTTATGACCTTAGTACCTGCGTACTGATCACGTGCTTCAAATTCTTGAATGAGGAAACCTCATAAATAAGGCTGTAGCTCGCACAAGAGCAAATCACTATTAATTTCATAGTTATGGTAGTTCACTAACTCCACACAAATGAATAATGCAGAAAGATTCTTGCACTAGTATTTCAAAGCTACACTCATTACCATAATCAACGTAGTAGGTACTAAATTGGAAAATTGATGGTGCATTATCATCAACAAGATACATTGAATGTTTGCACAGGAAAAGGATGAGTCTGTGATAGCATATAGTAACGAGGAGTGTTCGGACAGTACTAAGAAAACACCCAAGATGGAAAACTACATGCATATATACCACACATAAATGGTAAGGTAAGCTGATATAAGCCATATGGAGATGAAGCAGTTCTCGTAAGCCTTGTTCGTAAGCCTTGTTTGGAATGGAAAGGCCATTCCTATGTTTGAAAATAGAAACTATAGCCTTTGGTTCTTGGGACACCAAGTGAGACCCAACATTTTTCTTTTATAGTATACGTATAGATTCCATCACGCATTCCAGTGTATTAAAGGCATATGAGATAATTGTATCAACTGCTTTGCATCCAGTGTACCTGCCTCGCATAATAAATCAAGTGTAACTTCTTTGTGATAAGGAAATATCACGTGAAACATGTGCAACTTCAATCCTTAAGCGATATTTCAATTGTCCAAATATTTACTTGACTTTTGACAAACTAAAGCTTTTTAACATTAGAATTCCCTGGCTAGCATCTCACCTAAAACACGATATCTTCACATAAACAATTAAAAGAATCACCTAATGTTATATGTTGCTGATTAAAAAAAGAATAATTTATCATACACTTTTGCAGTCCATGCTTTTCAGAACTCTGCCAAATCAACCATCAGGCAGAGAGATCATGCTAATCATGCATGGATTTTCTGAGGCAAAATATTAATATGGACTTGCTCAAAAGTAAGATATACAGAAGAATGCTCCACACAAACTTCTTGAGGTTTGCCAAAAAAGGGCGCATCATTTATATCCAAATGATGTAGAAACTAGAAACCAACCAAATGTACTTCTCTACTAGACAAATGATTGGTGAAATCTTAGCAATATGAGAGAATCTCTTTAAATAATCAAGTCCATAGGCTTGGTTGTATCCCTTGACAACCAGCTGACATTTTAGTTTATTGAGTTAATACGTCAGGACGTACCTTAATTATAGATAGTTAACAGCATTCAGCACTTATTTCCAATGAGGAAGTGGAACAGGAACAAGGTAAAAAAAAATTCATATTTCTTCACTGTTTACTTGAATTATTAAGTTATATGAATTAGAAAAATAGCATCTTAAGACGTGTACACCCTTTCACAATCAAATTTTCATTAAATAGTTAAAACAATTATTATTTCCCTTCCACTTACAAGTGCATTTACATTTGCATGTGGACAAAAATTAAAATAATTAACTCCCAAGGCCATAAGAATGTGTGATGTGTCATCAAAGGGCAAGAACATGTTAAATGTCACTGATTAAGAAAACCATGAGTTTTTTAAAGAAAACCATGAGCTCTGATGTATCTAAATGTTTGGAAACCTAGAGTTTCAGGCCCTTTTTTACACTGACCTTTCAACAATTAAATTTCATAGAAGGGCTAAAATACATCACTCTCCCTTTTTAACGACGAGCATTTGCATGTTGTCAAAATCCAAGTTAAATTACACCATTCGAAAGAGGTTATCCGTGGGTGTTATTAGTGTAAGAAATTCCAATATGAGAAACAAAATGGCGTCCCATCCTATGCACTAAGAAAAGAGAGTTGGAATGTTTGAATGGCAAATAACGCGATAAGTTGGACGAAACGCACAGCTACAGAATCAAGGCAAGTTGGCATCTTTAAGAAAAGACGAGTATGAAATCTTTGAATGGGAAATAATGTGATAAGTTGGAAGAAAAACACACCTTCAAAATCAAGGCAAGTTGGCATCTTTCTTTGA
Source organism: Asparagus racemosus (assembly GCA_037177215.1). Taxonomy (NCBI): domain Eukaryota; kingdom Viridiplantae; phylum Streptophyta; class Magnoliopsida; order Asparagales; family Asparagaceae; genus Asparagus; species Asparagus racemosus. The sequence goes on from JBAKGM010000233.1 coordinate 17,542,410, forward strand.
CTAAGGCCACTTCCCGTTTAACTTGTCACAGACCACAGGAAAAGGGGAAAAAAAACTTTCTCTTAGTAATATTTCCTTACGCATCGTTAGAAAGATGTATCATTACAATTAGAATGACTGCTTTTAGCAAGCAGTTCAGATGGTAAGATGCAGTAGAGAAAATGTCTTCCTGCCTTTTCATAGTAAATATCTTGAGTCATAAAGCAAATTGTTCAACAAATACACAATTTAATAGTAAAAACTTCATCATATGCAACCATTCCATACTAATGGTGCATGTAATGTTCAGATTTATACACATTTTTTTAGTTTCGGGAATTTTTGTGTCCCGAAATTGAAACATACTTCATGTAGGATTTTCATTTGAATAGTCTACATCATTGTGTAGAGAAAATAATGCAAGTTTCTATTAGATTTTAATAGCAACATAAGTAACCGTATAAGTGTACTTGTGTGTGAAGAAAAGTTACAATTCATAGCCAATCCAAAGGCCTTACATTGAAACAAGGGAGATAATCATATGAATCTGCAAAATTCTAATATCCTTATTATTATTATTATTATTATTATTATTATTATTATTATTATTATTATTATTATTATATATA
>JBAKGM010000233.1:17552334-17573219 GCA_037177215.1 Asparagus racemosus
AATAATAGTATAAATAGAATAATATATTACTAAAAACTATTAAGAATTATACTATAATTCAATAAGCAATAAAATAATTAGAATAAATTTTGAATCGTATAAATAGTGTAATTATTTTAATAATATTACATGAATTACAAATTACTCTATTTATTTACTATTATATTATTAAATAAATAATTTAATATTATTTTTAGAGTATTTTCTCAGATTATTGCATGATATATTCTTGGCAATAATTGAAAACTAACCTTTTTACAAAAAAATTATTTAATATTAATAATAGCACTATTAATTGTTAATGACAGTATAATAAAATTTTATCAAATATTTATAGTACTAAATTATTTAAGAGCATAATTAAAAAAGTAAATTATATAATTTTATAGTATATAGATAGTACAGTTATTTTAATAGTATTACTTGAACTAAGAATTATAATATTAAATAAGGTAAATTACAGTAAACCCCCATGAACTTTCAGCATGTTGTAGTAAATAGACCCTATGAACTTTCAAAAACACATTAAACCCCTAATAACGTTTGTAGAAAGTCCCCAATATCTATTAGATGAATTACACCAAACCCCCAATAACTTTCAATGCTCTTTTATGCCATTTTCTAGTTCTAATTTATCGGGGTTATTTGCTAAATTTAGAAAGTTATTGGGGGCCTTCTTTGAAACAGAAAAGTTATTGGAGGGACATACTTAAGAAAACTTATAGAATTAGCCATTTTATTTAAGAACAATTCTAAATTTGGAGACTTATTTAAAAAAGGTTAACAGTAGGCGATCATTATAAGAAAAATATTTAATTACAATAACTACACAATAATAATTAATTCATACATTTCTTTTAAGCAATCTTATTATACAATTTTATTTATTAACACATAGTTTTACTATTTAATAAAAAAATTCAAAACTTAAACATGTACGTTCACGTGTAAAGCACGTGCATTATACTAGTTTATTGGGAAAAAACAAAGGGGTATGCAGTTCAGGAAGATCACGTAGCTGATGTCAAAAACAAGTGAGGATAAGGGAATATTATGCCTTCATTTGTGCAGACCAGTCTCTTACTTAGAGAAATACCATGCCTTGTGGCAGTTAATCTAACTAGCAAATCAATAACTTCGTTTCATTAGGTCAAAAGCCTGTAATCAAATTCAGACAGCAAACCTCATGTCGCACTGATCAACTAAATGCTTCCGAAGACTGGAGAATCTCTCAGCGCGATCCTTTCAGCAAGAAGCATGGTTTGGAGGTCAGAATACAACTCACAAGAACGCAATGCAAAAGAGAGTAAAACACAGAGAATGGACCCTTAAATCAAAGCAATAGGGAAAAGAAAGAAAACACAATTAAGTCAAATTGCAGCGCCAATCCTCCAACTCTACTAAAGAATAAGCACCAATTCTTCTGGTAACAAACACATAGTCAAATTTCATCACAAGGCATAAAGATTGAGGCTAACCACTCTAATATTTGGTCCCAATGTATTATCGACACATTTTCTCTCCTTGTGGAGACAGTATCCAGTATTTGAACACCACATAAATACAAGCCTTGGTATATGAACAACATTCCTTGATACTGATATCACTGTATCCACAGCTACATTTCTAATAAATAGCATGGCATAATGTTTGAACAGTAAGAAAAAATGGTGAGATAATATTCCACACCATTTCATGCAGTTAGTATAATTCACAACAAAAACAATTGAGTTATGTGCCCAGGTAAACGAGTATTCTCACATGAATGGAAGCCTAAAAATCAATGCAGCTTCTCGGTTTGTGATGGATCCTCAAGAGAGCAATACTGATAACCCTGACATCAGAAGCATGCAGTTATTAGCTGTTATTATCCAGTTTATGCCTTTTTGTAGCTTGTTCAGATTCCTCGCCACTGCTCCCAACCATTGAGTGCCCCATCGCTCGGTTACCAGATAATGGGTCATCAGGATCCTACAACCGAAAGTTAAGCCAGCAATTACATTTGTTTAGAAGGTGAATTGTTGAAATGTAAGACAAAATAAATAATACTACCGGGATTCAACATGAAAGGGCTAAAGTAAGCAATTGTATATCTAAGGCACATGATAGGAAAGGGCTCAAGAAAACAATAGGTTAGTGCTTTTGTCTTGAGAGCAAAAAAGGCTGAGGAACAAAGCAAGGGAATCAAAATGACTGCCAACTGGCATGTCATAAGAGAGATTCACACACAAACAAAGCCTAGGAATCTATTCGGAGATACTCAGACACAAAGGTATCTAGGAATACATAATCCATTTGATTAGCTAGCTCAATGGTGCAGCTGGACTCCTAAAATTTTATGGGATATTAGAACATTCAGCAAGGTTCTGTACAAAATAGGTGTTTTTGATTCATCCTTAAAAAAGCTGGAGAACATTGAAAGCTAAAATAAATTATTCCGGAGAATATTAAATTATTCAGCTGACAGAATGTTCCGTATTGTCCAGATGATACATGGAGGAAAGGGTGACCTAATACATGATGAACTAGCATACTACTCTAGTACAGTTTGTTATGAGCGAAAAATAAATAGTACGGGAAAGTAAATAACAAGAATAAAATCCAGACCAAATGACTAAACAGTATGCAGTTTAGCTGCATTTGACTTTAAATAATGGGGTGATCAAAGGAAGAATGAAGAATGATTTCTTAAAATATCATATGATAGTAGTGAAACTGAGAATGCGACCAGTCTGAGATGTTTCAACATATTCCTACTGAGTTTTCTTAGTTCTCAAAGGAGAAATTCAGAAGAGGAAAAGCAATACCTTAGCACTGGAAGTAGTAGCAGGCCTCTTTGCTCTTTTGCCAAGACTAATCTGCACAGAGATGCTGGCTTGGGACAAATCTAAACCAGAGCTCTCTAGTGACTGTGTGAGCGTAGCCAATAGCCTGCTTGATATGAAACCACCCACAAGATAAATTTTAGGTGTTTTGCTTATATCTCATGAAATCAAATACTGGAATCAATAAAGCCAGTCTGTAAGCTACATACATACAGGAAAGACATGAACATCATGTAAGTTGAAGGTTAAGAAGACATGGAAATTATTTAAAGAGAAACAGAACAGGGGAGAGAATAAAATGGATTCTGACCGGAATCAAATTTGGAACATGTACCGCTAAATATCGCCTATATACAAGCCACTGAGAATGCCACTAGAAGGTAGAAGTATTAACATTTAAAAACATTAAGACAAAAATTGTATACCCGAATAAAATCCTCTGATGCCCAGGCATAGCTAAATTGGTCATAACCACCAATCAATATGCTTCAAGGCATACATCACATCCATGTCCTATGTTTGTCACCTGATTAAACCCTCTGTTACTCAGGAATCAAGTGGTTTATACCCGAATATAATCATAAACCCGAATATAATCCTCTGATGCTCAGGCATAACTAAATTGGTTATATCCACCAATCAATATGCTTCAAGGCATACATCACATCCATGTCCTATGTTTGTCACCTGATTAAAACCTCTGTTACTCAGGAATCAAGTGGTTATAAGGTTTGTTTTAACAGTATAAGCAGAGAAGTTGCACGGACACAAACTGACACAGTATTGCATGTTTTTTGCCATGGCACCAACTTTTATTACCTTTTTTACCCATAAGTATAATCCTTCCTTTCCAATTCCAACCCTCACCAGCTTCCATCCCCCTTCCCTTACTGCCGATAACACCCCTTCGGCCTCCCCCAACACCATCCCTACCGGAATATTCCCTCCATTTTCTCCCAATTTGCCCTGCAGACCCCCCCCCCCCCCAAAATAAAATAAAATAAAACTCGCTCCTCATGTTTAGTTACCTTTTCTATGTTTTACCCTTTTTTTAATTAAGATAGCAAAATATATGAATAGTAAATAGAAATATCTGAAAGATAGAAACAAATTTGCACTTAAAAACCCTATGTTTCCTCTACTCTGCACTTATATACCCTAACTGTTTTCAGCAGTACTTATACACCCTAAAGTTCTTAAAATTTGCACTTCAATACCCTCAGTTATTGTCAGATTTTGAGCCCATTTACTGAGCTTACCTCCAATTTGCCTCACCAACGTTTCTCTCTCTCCCACTCTCTAAAACTGACTCATGCCGTCTCTCACCTCTACAATTCTCTCTTCTATCCCCTCTTTCTCCCTCAATCCCTACTCTATCTCTGTGTCTCTCTCCACCCTATTTGGGAGAAACTAACTATAAGCATACTAATGTTTGTTTTTTTTTAAATAAAGAAATATAAGGATATTAATTTAATTTAACCAAGATGGTTAAGAGGTAGACATCCTATGTGAGAATTTTGGACAAATCCATCCAGGGGTGCTTTTAAAAACTTAGAACTTAAATGAGTTAGGGGTCTAATTTAGAAATATGGAGCAGGGAACTAATATACAATTAACAAAGATATGGGAGTCTAATATGACAAAGACCCTAACAAAGATAGCCACATTAACAAAGACATGTGGACTGGTGATCTCATACCATGAACACTAATGATTATAGCCTACCGGCAGCAAACACTCACCCTTGGGAGTAGGTGTGAGACACACTAATAGTCCCCTCGTCAATCATCAGCTCTTCTTGTTCATTTAACATTTCACTATTCATTGCACCATCAGCAGGACATGTTGGTCTTAGCCATTGTGACTGGGACGCAATGTTATTTGACTCAGAAATTAACCTCTGCTGAGGCTGGGCAAAGCCAGATCCCCTTCCAATAGAAGCATACAAGTTTGACTGCAAGAAAACAGACACGAAAGCCATGAGAATCAGAAGGATATTTCATTGAGTCGTACCAACAGTGTGACTCACTTCAGATTCTGCAGGATTCTGCATATTTGAAAGCATTCCTGCAGGAACAGAGATGTTATTGTCATTTCCGGAAAACACGTATCCTGGGGCAGCAGGACCATCTCCAGGGCCTTGTGTGGTGTTCTGATATTAAAAAGAAAGAAAGTTAAGTACTTTCCAAAACTGTAGTAACATAAATATATTCCTGACCCATATTTCCAAACATGACAACTATTATAAGCTTCTGTGAGAATTTTGAATAACATATACCCGTGCCTTTTCCCATAAGGATCTAAAAAAGGTCTTTACCTGCCAAAAAAACCAAAGTGGGAATCAACAGAAGATTCCTTTGCTCATAGAAAGGACTATGATACGCCCAAATTACTGGGAACAGATAAGAAATGCTAGTAACATCATTGGAAAAAACAACTCCATAAAACCTAGTGAGATAGAATTATATAAGATCAAATGAAATGAATTCTAATCCACTCTCAAAGGACTTCAGGGTCAAAAGAGCCAAGGGTATTCTTGCAGAAAATACAAAGAAAATTTTGGATGTATTTGGTATAAAGCAATATTAAATGATCACTGCTTCCGTTACAGATGCATAACCTTTCTTGCTAATTTCTAAATGTTTAAGAAAATTTCTAGAAACCTGAAGAAAATATATAAAGAACCTGTAAGGTAGTTCTCAGTGGCCTAAATTCATGAAACTTGCTTTTCCTTCATTTTCTTTAATGTTTGCTTTTTCGGTTGCTGTTCTTCTTCTTACCGCCATAAATTTTTATTGCCATCATTGGTATGCATCCTAAGAAGGCGGCATTAAATTTTTTATAAAAGAGAGTGCTTGAAAATATTAGGATTAGAGCATATTGAATTAAGTACGGTACATTCTGACAGGCAAAATCCCTAAAATTGAAAACTAATAATCCAGAGTTCAAGGAAAAAAAAAACTAAATATTCGAAATAACAACATGATAGTAAATCTTGCAGACTAATAGTACAATGTATTTCTAGAAGTCACGAGTGACGAAGAACAGGCCTTGGCTACCCCGTACACAATACTACTTAACTTCACAAATTAATTCAGACATTCAAAAAAGATCTGATACAGTAATCCTCAAGGCCCCATTTGGTAACGGGTTAAGAGAGGGGTTAAGGGGGTTTAACCCCTCATTGACCCTCCAAACAACATAATTAGCATATTCCCTCCAAACAACATAATTAGCATATAAGTTAACAAACCCTTCCAGACAAGATAACCGAAAATTAACCCTCAACTAGATGGGTTTAATATTCCACCCAAGGAGGTGGAATAAGAGCTATTACGCCTACTGGACAAGGGTATGTATAGTAATTAACACAAAAGTAGAAAAGCGATATATTTATACAACTATAGTAACTAAATAATAATGAAGGGAAAGATATTTTTAGATAGAGGCGAAATTACTTCCTTTCCTCAACACTATCGTAAGATGACTTTGTGAATAGCATGTTGTTCATTTGTTTGGGCTCCCCGCAATTAAATCATTTTGCAAAGTTTACCTAAATAAGTTGCGATCAATATTCCTTTAAGGTATGTTATTTCATCTTCATTTATTTAGACAAAAATATGATATGAAATACTCCTTTAAAGGTCTGTTATTTTAATCCCCATTTATTTAGAAAATATATGTTATGAATATGCGAAAAAAATTATGTTAATTTAAGATAAGAAATCTAAATATATTGATGTAGATGATGAGTTTATACTAATCTTTGCGATACATTGAAACATTTTGAGTTGTAGAGAAATAAAAAAGGCAAAGTTCATTATTCATGTAACCCTAACCTCTCTTAAATAGAGATTAGGAAAACATTACAAAAAAGGTACGAGATAAAATCATATCTAATCACATCTCACAATATCTCATAATATCTTATAATATCTGCTAGGTCTAAATACTAATAATATCTAACACTCCCTCTCAAGTTGGAGCATATATACTATATACGTCCAGCTTGTTACAAATGAAAACAAAACAGCTAGTTGCAAGAGCTTCGTAATGTCATCTTTGTCCAAAATATTTAAAAACGTCAATAATTAGAAAAGTGTAGTTACAGCCAGTAGAAACCCTAAGCAAGTCAGCTAGTAGAGAGAAACTTTAGGCGGGTCACCCAGTAGCAATAAACCCTAAACTGGCCAACCAGTAAAACCCTAGACGAGTCAATCAGTAGAGAGAAACCCTAAGCGGGTCAGCCAATAGACAGAAACCCTAGGAGAGTCAACCAATATAAATAATCCTTAAGCAGCTCAGCTAGTAAACCCTAGGCGGATTAGCCAGTAGAGAGAAACCCCAGGCGGGTTAGCCAGTAGAAATGTTGGAATCAACTACGTACTTTTGCATCCAACCATCAGACGAGCACGAAGTGCTCACGATGAACAGTACATGCAGGTAACTGTTCGTCGATGACCGGTGCCCGTGATGAACAGTGCTTTTTTGCCCTTTTCAGGTTAGGGTTTTCAGGGTAAGGCTTTTTTATTAAGGTTCAACAAAGATTTATTAACAGGTTAGGGTTTTCAGGGGTAAGGCTTTTTATTAAGGTTCAACAAAGATTTAGTAAATAAATGATGTAGAAATTAAAGATATTGTCGAATCCGCCAAAGGTGTGGTAGTCATCAGGGGAAGCATGGAGGCAGTAAAACCCCTTGGCGACCCCAAAATCGAGGAAAAAGAAAGATCTCTCTAGGATCAAGAAGGCTCGATACCATGTAGAAAAATAAAAAAGGCAAAGTTCATTATTCACCTAATCCTACACTTTCTTAAATAGAGATTAGGAGAATATTACAAAATAGGTACAAGATAAAATCATATCTAATCACATCTCACAATATATTATAATATTTATAATATCTGCTAGATCTAAATACTAATAATATCTAACATGAGTTATCCACAATTTCTAGAATTTCGATATCTCAATTGCAGTATTCACAAGAAATTTTCCATAATTGCTGTTTGGTTGAAATATTTTTTTGGTTTTTTTTGAAATTTAATTGTATAAGTTTATATGTATATGACTATACTCGCCGAGGTGCGAGTAGTATCATCTTTTACTAATTTTAGTTGATTTTTATTTTGCTTTGCAACAATCATTTGTTTATATATTACATAATTTACAATGTTTTTCTAATTCATATGAGAACTCAAGTCTAATTTATTTTGGTAAAATAATAATTATTAATCTTTCCTACTTTCAATAAGGTTGAAGTTGGTATTTTTTTAAACAAAATAGATAAATTATCCTCCTTAACCCTTCCTTCTTTGCCAAACACAAAATAGTTAATTTCATATTAACTATCCAATCCAAATGGAATTCAGTTATTTTTAACCCCTCATGATGGGTTAACCAAGTTAATCCTTCTCCTTAATCCTCCACCCTTAAAACCTTGCCAAACGGCATCTAAATGACTAAAAGGGCTTATATCAGTTCAATTACAAATTCACAAATCTACAAACTAGAGAATCTTATACATCTTCGAAGACAATTATGGCTAACCCACCCTCTTACGTATCGATACAACCCCAGAAAACAGGTTTGGCACACGTGAATGTTTGAATAAGATTAATGAAAAAAGATTACCCATGGCATATCCGGATATGATTCGTACTTTTGCACCTTCTCTTGTAAAAACCTAATATATTCAATAACCTGCAATAATAAGGGAGATAAATAACAAAGGTAATTGGGAGTACCTTATCCATAAAAGCAATATAGTTGTTTATCTTTTCACAATAACACATTGTACCTCCAGAAGAAACGATGCTTTATCTCTTTTCTGGTCGCTGTGTGGTATGAGATCTCTAAGTATTTGAAATCTGCAAGAGAAGCGAAAAAGTGTATTTGCTGAACAGTGACCATTTAAATGCCATGGAACACATAACATTAACAAATATATGAGGTTATTAAGATAACTCATCATTTCCACACATGAAAACTTTATTCTCACTTCAAATAGTTTCAAGCAGAAATTAGTCAGCATCCAACTTTCTAACTACCTTAAGAGCATATAAAACCTAAAAGCAAAATAAGATAATCAATCAGACTTCATCCATAAAGAGAAAATAGATATGTGCTGACTGTAAGAGACATAACTGGATTATTCCCTCAAATCTAATTTTCATCAACTAAAATTAGACAAGCCTTGGTAATTGAGAGCACGAAGATGAGGAAATATGCATGGCCAGCTATTCACAAAACCTTAATGCATTGTTTTAAATATTCCGCCGATATAAGTACATCCAAATTAGTTGCGTATAAATACATCCAATTAAGATAGATAACTTTGTCTTGTATATCGATCCTGTCAAATTCACCACACGGGAGAGGGTTTTATTTTTATGTGGGTTCATGGTTTCCAATAAACTCAAGAGTTTATTGTTAACCACCCTTATTGGTGAAAGGAATCTCCGATTAAGAGTCAATAACAATCATAAAAAATAAGAGAAAACTCACAAAGCAAGAAAATACAATAATATTATTTTCTTTAATGATCATATACATGGCTTAACCCGGGCATACCCCCAGCATACAGATTTTCATGTAAAATTCTAGACTAGAGATGTGGCAATTAAACTTTGGTTTTGAGTTTGACTTGGAGACGTGAAATGGAACTTGGATTTTGAACTCAGTTTAGCGACGAGAAGGTCAAATTTGGAATTCGGCCTAGCTTTAATGATGTGGAGGACAAATTAGAATTTTGTCTAGTTTATCGACATAGAAGTCGAATTTAGAAATTTTGTCCAATTTAACGACATAGAGGTTAATTTGGAACTTGCCAGTTTAATGATGTAAAGGTCAAATTCAGAATTGTTTTTATCCAGTTTAACGACTTAGGGGTTAAATTTAGAATTTTATCCAGTTTAACGATTTAGGGGTCAAATTTGGAATTTTATCCAGTTTAACGACGTAGAGGTCAAATTTGGTAGTTTATTTCAGTTTAACGACATAGAGGTCAAAATTTGATTTAGGATCTAGTTTAAAGACATAGAGGTCGAATTTAATTTGGGGTCTAGTTTAACAACGTAAAGGTCATATTTGAGTTTGTTGTTCGAATTGACTACTTTTAGCTAGTTTAACGACTTAGGGGTTGATTTTGATTTGAAACCCAATTTAATGACGTAGAGGTCGAATTTGGAATTTATTCCAGTTTAACGACGTAGAGGTCAACTTTCAAATTTATTCCAGTTTAACGACATAGAGGTTAAATTTTGATTTAGGATCTAGTTTAAAGACATAGAGGTTGAATTTGATTGAGGGTCTAGTTTAACGACATAAATGTCAGATTTGATTTTGTTGTTCAAATTGTGTACCTTTACCTAGTTTAAAGACTTGGGTCGATTTTGATTTGAAACTCAATTTAACGATGTAAAGGTCGAATTTGGAAGTTTACTCTAGTTTATTTGATTTGAAACCCAATTTAACAATGTAGAGGTCGAATTTGGAATTCATTCCAGTTTAACGGTAGAGGTCAAATTTGGAAATTCATTATAGTTTAACGACATAGAGGTCAAATTTTGATTTAGGATCTAGTTTAAAGACATAGAGGTCGAATTTGATTTGGGTCTAGTTTAATGGCGTAGAGGTCAAATTTGATTTTGTTGTTCGAATTGTGTACTTTTAGCTAATTTAACAACTTAGCGGTCGATTTTGCTTTGAAACCCAGATTAACGACGTAGAGGTCGAATTTGGAATTTATTCCAGTTTAACGACATAGAGGTCGAATTTGGAATTCATTCCAGCTTAACGACAGAGGTCAAATTTGGAAGTTTATTATAGTTTAACGACATAGAGGTCAAATTTTGATTTAGAATCTAGTTTAAAGACATAGAGGTCAAATTTAATTCGGGGTCTAGTTTAACGACGTAGAGGTCAGATTTGATTTTGTTGTTCGAATTGTGAATTTTTAGTTAGTTTAACAACTTAGGGGTCGACACAATTGATCCTTTTGATCTTAAACTTATTGGCGCAAATTTTTACACTAGGTTATTTCGAGTGTGTTTATTTTTACATAAAATATCATTTCATCCAGTTTATGGACGTAGACGTCCGAGCCAAGTTTGATGATTTGAATGTCTTTGTATTTTTTAAAAACATTTTTAAGGAATTAATTCGCAATTGATGGAATTCTATGAATGAACGCGTAGCTCTACAACTTCTAGATCTTTCTAGGGGACCAAACTGTAAATTCTGGGCTGTTTTGTAATTTATGGATATTGCAGGGACTGGAGTGTAATTCATGTATATTTTTCAAGATGTGAACTGCAATTATTTTGGACTGTTTTGCAAAACTGGGCTTAAATACAATTTTCTGCATTTTTCAAGGGTGTAAACTGTAAATTCTAGGCTGTTTTACAATTTCTGTAGCTTTTCCAGGGAGTAAACTATAAATCTGATTTGTTTAACAATTCCTCCAACTTTTTAGGGAGTAAACGGGCTGTTTTACAATTTCTGCTGCTTTTCCAGGGGGTAAGTTGCAATTTTAGACCGAATTGCAAAAACTGGGCTCAAATGGATTTTTCTACAGTAGTTTCAGGGATTGAACTGCAAATTTCTAGGGGTAAAATGTAATTTTGGAACTGGTCTATAATTTTTGTTTGGAAAATATGGGGGAAATCCAATTACGACTAGGACATAAATCTTATTAGAATTTGAATTATAGTCCCACTAGGAGATCTAGTGCCTTCATCTTATAAAAGAACCTTGAAGGACCCATTGAATCATGTCTATTGTCCCTTGCGAATAAGTTCAATTGAGTTCCTTTTTGTTAATTATCTTCATTAATGTTTATTTATTTAGTTATTTATTATCACCTTAGGCACGCATATAATCACACATCGTCTTGTTAAGAGAAATTACTCATATATTAACCCATGTTCATGAATTCGTCAAAATAATTGTGATTCTTGAGGTATATCAAAATCATGTGTGGTTAATTTTTTAAGGCAAGAGCATCGATCGATAAGGAGTACAGAGACTCGGTAATAAAGAGTGCAAAAACCCAATAAAAAAAGTGTAGGGACTGTTAAAAGGAGTGCGGCGACTCCGAAAAAGAGTGCAGCGACTCTGTTAAAAGGAGTCCAGAGACTCCAAAAAAGAGTGCAGAGACTATATAATAATATTATTTTTATACGCGCGCTTATGCGCAATTTTTTTAAAATTTTTTATGTTGTTATTTTTGCATCCAATTGACTTTGCTGTTGCAAAGTGAAGAAAATAGGGGGGAATTTGCAAATCGTGAAATAGGGAAGGGTTTTTTTGTCTTTGCTTTTGTTGCCAGTAGCCGTCGTTATCATCATCTTCTCTTTCTACCTTTTTTTATTTCATCATGGCCCAGCTATTCTCTCTCTCTTTGATGGTGGAAGATAAAGGCTTTGGTTTTCTTCCTCCTTTTTTTTGCTGTTAGAGAAAAGAGAAGAATCAAGGTAAAAAAATTTGAGACAGCGACCTCTATCTTCTCGACCTGCCGTCTCCTCCTCTTCTCGATCTATCGTCTCTTCTTTTCCACTTTTTTTTTTCTCAGGTATTTTTTTGGCTAGGGGGATTTCGATTAGGGTTAGGGAATTTCGTTCTCCTTTGCTGCTAGGACTCTCTCTTTTGTAGAGGATATAAGGAGATCTCGATTTGTTAGGTAATTTGTGACTTTTTATATGGTAGCTTCTATAATTTGATTTCCTCTTTGCTCTATTTCTTATTCTCTTAGATTTTTTTTTCTTTTCTATGTATTTAGAGGATTAGGGATGCTGAAAATTTGATGCTAAAGAATCCCAGCAATTGTTTAGACTTTCACTGGTCTTAGCAAGTTCCAGTATATGGACTTGTTTGCATATTGATTCACAATTATCTAACAATACAATTATTCAAACCTCAGATTTAAGTTTCTTCACTCTCTGATTCAAGTTTACGCTTTTGATTGTATATTTAAGCGTTGCAGTTGAGCACTCTTGAGTTTAACATGTAATACATTTTGTTGGAATATGATATATGCAATGTGGCGAATTCACCTAAATGTGAAGCGAAGCGAGAATAAATAACATCATCTCTGAAACTTAGTAGCTATAAACCATGCTATTCAACTTAGTAGCAAAGTGATGAATTAAGCAGAATTTCTCTTAAGTTGTTGTTGCAACGTTTTTCGAACTCCAATCGCTATCAACCCCAGCATAAGATCAAACTATCGGCTTCCCCAGAACTGTAAACAAAAATTGCAAAACCTAGTACAAGATCAAACAATTAATTATAACTACATATGACAACGGTTGCATACAGTTGCACGCAGCTTGCCCTTACACTGCATCACAGTTATGAACCAAACAACCTCATAGTAAGTCGAAACCACCTTCAACATATCCTATTATAAGGCTTCAAAAGGGCATGGTCTCAATATCCTTTACCACATTTTGACAATTTTTGGGCGATATATCGTGATTTTCCCGATAGATCAAGTGTCTTTCAACCACAAAATATTCTGAATGTTGCAATATCGATTTGCACTTTTATTTGTTTTAGAGGATTGGTTTGGAGTTATGATTCAATTAAGATCTAAATCCAAACAAACATCTGCATATGTAAATAACTGGAAATAACAATTAGGGGCTCAACTGCGACCAAATTCTTTTTAGAAAAAATTTTGCAAAAGATATTAAGCATGTATGTGAGTATATCTATTATATATCCCCAATATATCCCTAACTAGTCTTTCACCCGCGCAATGCTAGGGGATTTATTTTAAGGTACATATTTTTTGTATCAAAAAGAAGTTGATTCCTAATATACTTAGTCATTAAAAAAGACAACAACAATTTTATGTTGTTGAGATACTCCTCTTATTAAAGGTCTTTTTTTTAGCCATTAATACTTGAATTATGTTTTAAATTTATTAGACAAAGTATATTCATAACGAGGACAAAGTAGAACGAGCAAAGAGGACAAAGTAAAATGAATTCTCCAAGTAAGAAAGTTTATGATGGATTGGAATAAACTTGCTTTCAACTCCATCAAATAAAACATGTTGATAGATGCCTCTTGGATGAAAATGAGATTATGCATATCTATATTTATTAGAGGGAGGAGGTTGTGGAATGGGATATGAATGGATTTATGATCCATGAAATTGATAGAAATAATAGATGTTAAATAAGAGCAATTAAATGAAGAGGTGTTTAGATGGATGAGATTAAAGAATTTGAAGGGGTATCAATTATGGTGTTAGAGATAAAAAGTTTAGTTGCTAATTACTTATTAGGTTTTTTTCCCCTAGAAACCACCTTAAAAATAAGTTAATTATAGGTAAACCGCATTTCAATTTTAATTTATATATAAACCACTTTAAATGAGCTTTTTGTTACAATCAACCACCTCTCAGTCAAATTTTCACTAAAAATAAAAAATAAGCTTTAAAATTTTAAGGTCAAGGTACATGAGTTGTATCCTAACAAGACCGAAACAATAAAACAAAAGAGTCTCGTGCTTCAATGTAAGTCTATAAGGGTAATTTTGGGTTGTTAGTGAAACTTTTGACTCGGAAGTGGTTCATTGCAACAAAAACCCATTATAAAGATAGTTTATATATAAATTGAAAATGAAAGTTGATTTCCGTATAATTACCCTATTTTTAAAATGACTTTTAAGGAAAAAAAAAGTCTACTTATTAATTAATAGGTTTAAAAAAAGAATAATTTAAAAACAAAATAAAGCCAAAATAACCACAAGTCGCCAAGTGGCAATCTAGGGCCTTACTTTAGAATTAGATAGATATCCACCATCTGATATAGAATTTTTAAGTCCGACACATCCCCGATAACCGACTTATCTGATATAGAATTTTTATGTCCAACACATCCCCGATAACCTACTTTTAACATTCACTGTATGTCACAATAGTAAACTATTGTTAAACATTTCTATTATGCCTTGCCAAGACAATGATGCATAAACTTGGCTTGCACATGCACACGTGCGCGCACCAACACGTCTATTAATGTTCTACTATGGTGAAAAATGGCTTATAGCGGTAAGATACTAAAAGGGGTAAAAAAGCAATAACCTAAGAGGCAGTGAATTAATCGCAAAATAACAAGGCTAAATATGCCCCTATATACCCTCAGTTGTACTTTAAAGCATTTATATACCCTTAGTTGGTCAAAATTGGCACTTTAATACCTTATATTTTGCAAACGTGAAAATTTTCATCCGAAAGCTCCCATATAACATTCATATGTTAAGTTTGGAGCTTTCTAACCATTAATATTTATTAAATTACTATTAAACCTTCCCGAATTCTAAGTTAAATGTATCATAAATCTATTTCAAAAATAGAATTTTAAAAGGTTTAACAATGAATTCAACAAACTTAATAGAGAAAAAAATATAAGATTAGCATATAAATATTATATGGGAACTTTTGAATAAAAATTGTCACGTTTGCAAAACATAGGGTATCAATATGCTAATTTTAACCAACTCAGGGTATATAAATGCTACGAAATACAATTGAGGGTATATAAGTGCTAAAAGTGTGAAACTATAAGGTATTTAAGTGCCATTTAGCCAAATAACAATGATAAACTGCAAAAGAAATTTACATATATAACCCTTTAATTCATAGGTGTATTTTAAGTTGATCGTCAAATCACCATAGTTGTTATTTTATCTACCGAATGATAATAAACTCGTTTAGCAATGATAAGTAAAAAAGCACATTTTTACCCTGGTCTAACATGAAAAAGGAGGGAAATACTGGGGGACGGTAGCTGGGACCAGAGAAGGAGATCCTTTATGCGAAAGGAATGTGTTCACCCTTGTTCCAATGTCGCTTGAGTAACGTATCCTGGTGCTTTATAATAGCTTTATGAAACTCGGGACTTGCTTCGAAGCAATCTCTAGATTTTGCCCTCATCCGAACGGGTCTTGCAAGAAAGACGAATTTCATATTGAGCACAAATATACGCTATTGGATGGAATGGCTTAACTGACGTTCTCCCCCCCCCTCAAAAGAACCACACATGCAAAAACAGGTTGGAGGAAGAGGAGATAAGGGCTACTTGTAGAACGTGCTTGCAGCCGTAAGCAGGGGCTAGGGGGAGTGTTGGGGTTTGCAGCAGGGTAATATCTTTAGTTATTGTCCTCAACTAATCCTTTTCCAATGGCACTATCCAAACATATATGACAATCATATTCAAACCCGAATAAAAAGGTATCAAATAGTGACATGGTGACCATTCAATAATGTCACTTGTAAGCCTAGATACAGGTTTTAGTTGCCAATCATTCTTTTTTAGTTGGCAATCATTCTTTTTTCTTGAAATAGGAATCCATTTAAATTTCATACAAGTACAGATAATTACTATTCGTTGACACCCCACACAAATTCAATAACTCAAAATTATTAATTTGCCATTTTGTTCACCACCTTTGCCTACAACTCTTAGTTTCTCATAGTTGCATTCTTCTCCATACAAACGCCCTCTACACAGCCCTTGAAAAAATCTAATAGTTGCATTCTTCTCCATACAAACGCCCTCTACACAGCCCTTGAAAATATCTAATGTCTTGCCTACATAACATCGTTGCTCCTCCATATGTATATCTTTTATCTACTCTTCTTACATAACTAGTTGACAGAACCTCCAAGCAATGATTATACTCCAAAACCTTTGGAAATCTAATTTACAATTACTTCATAAAATCAACCTTTTATTTATATCAAACTAGTAAAGCAACATTTTCATATTTAAAGTGCCCAACTAGAATGATTTCAATGCTGGAGTTTTATACTCAATTTGATATCAGTTACTATCATTCCCGACTAAGCCGTTTCCTCAATGAAATGGTGTGATTTGAATCAAAATATTGGGTAATTTAAAAACATGTGCTAATATTTGAGTGTAAAAAAAGGGAAACTTATGCTAGATGTGTGGATGTACACAAAGATAAGATAAGAAATGAGCTAGAGAGAGTTAAAGGTAGCTCATATTGAGTATAAAACGAGAGATATGTTAAGATGCTTGGTCATGCACATTGCACATTACCACTAGAGAAAAGTTAAAAGATAATAATTAATGGAAAAAGGATGATTAAAGGAAGGCCTAAGAGAAACTTGATGAGAAACAATTAATAAGAATATGACAGTAGTTAACATTGCAGAAGAGACTATCTTTAAGAGAATTGAATGGAAAAATAGAATTCATGTAGCTACCCTAAAAATTTTGGGATAAAGGATTTGATGTTATTGTTTTAGTGCATTAATTTCGTATTAATGTGATCTTTGATTAGTTGACTAATTTTAACAAGAAATTTTAGAAGTTAGTCTCCTACTTATATCCAAGTTGCTATTTTACTTTTAAAGTTAATAACTGCCTGATGCAGGACAATCATGGACCCTCCATGTAATGCGATTAGGATTTATTAGAATCTTTTCTTTTTTTGGTTGGATTTTATTTGATTCCATGAAATCTTTTATTTTAGTTAGGATTTCTTTATGATTTGATTTTAAAATCTCTTTCTATTTTAGCTAGGATTTTATTTGATTGTATCTTTTAGTTTTGTTAAGTTTTGATTTGATTATGATATTTATTTACTTTCTTAAATGTTTAGTTGCTTTCTTTTCCTATAAATAAGAGATGTAATCCTGCATGAGAAATAGATATTGATGAATAAAAAAACTGAGTTTGAGAATTCTCTCTTGAGCATGTGAGGTGTTCTTTGGCATGTGATTTGCCTTTTCTTTAGGGTGTGAAGCCCCGAAGCACCTAAGTGTGAGGCCTAGTTATTTATTTAAATTTCTCCACTTTCAATCCTAACCATCCGATCTCAACCACAAACAAATAAAAGGAAAAACGTTACTGTTCACGGATGAACAGTATCCGCCGACGAATTCTCGCCTCTAGTTCGAAGCCCTCACGTCGCTTCCCATCACTGCCAATTGCAAGAACTAAGCAATTATAGAACATGATATTCGTAAACAATACAATGGTCATGGATGCAAAGTTCTATTACTATTGTAGATGTTTCATTTCTGTTCTAAGCAAAACATTTATAATTACATTTTTCCATATTGCAGTAATCTCACCTGCAATTTTTCTTTCTATTCTCAAGTCTTTTCATAACTACGGCTTCTTATGTTCTAACTTACATTCCATTTTATTTATTAAGCCATACAATTTTTGAGTTATTTCTGGTGTTTTCAGTTTGTTAGTCATAAATAATTTCCAAAATAAAGCATTATGCTTCATTGGTGTCTATAATATTGTGGGCACAAGTTGACGTGAAAAACTCCTTTTTTGCTAGATTATATAGCACAAAATGTTCTAGTGCAACTAATCTAGAACAAACCATTATGATAGCTAATAACAATAAATTTGTTTCTACTTGACGTTAGGTGAAAAAATCTCATTGGAGGAAATATATTTTGAAACCGTTAATATGATTTGGAGAAGATAAAATCAACAATGATCGTTTACGTTCATCATATATCCAACTCAATACCAATGCTTTAAAAAACTCCCACCTAGCCCAGCTACACTCCTGCCTAGGCCTAGGCAGTATCTAAACTACTCAGTTAGGTCTTAGGAGAGCATAGGCCTAGGCAGTATGTAGGACTTGGTCATGATTTCCTCTATTTTGTTCGTGATTTCCTCCATTTTATCGTGATTTACCATTTATTCTATTTATGAAAGATTGATTATGAATATATGACTGTTGTTTATTTTTTGCAATTTTCTATGAATTTAATGCACTTATTTTCAATTATTGTAATTAAAAATAAAAAAGGGAAAACCACCTGGTCCTCGCGTGGGCGTCTGCGCTGGTGCCTACGCCGCCTAGCGCTTTCTATAACTTTGCCCAATACGTAACCAAATCACTCCCTCCCTCTTTCAATTTGAGACAATCTAAGATGGTTTCGAACAATTTAAACAAAATAAGGCAAAACTAATTTTTATCTTCTGAATTCAATAATATAGGATCTTTTTTATCAAGTAGGCCCCTAATATTTATCAATACTCTCAACACCTTGAACAAAAGTCAACTCCATAACTTGCTCTGCTAAATATCTCATAAAATTCTATTATGCCTCGTTTGGTATGCGAAATCAGATCAAGTAAGAATGGAATGAAGTAGGGAAAGGAATGGAATAAGTGTAGGAACGGAATGCTCATTTCCGTTCTCATGTTCGTGTGATTAGACAATGAAGCGGTAATGACAATCTTTTTATTTTTGGTATGGATAATTAATAAGCAATCATGCATCTGGGCATATTTAGTATATATTTTATTTTTTCATTCCCACTTAGGTGGGAATGCCCATTCCCTACCAACTCATTTGGAATGCTCATTCCCACAAAATGTGAGAATGAATGACAAGAGGAAATGTGCACTCTAGCTTTCAAAAAGGATTTAGCACTGTTATCAATGCATGATGCGCAATGCAAGGTATAAATTCCCTTTAAAAGCACATGCGCAAGGCGCAGCAATGTGTGCACCCAAGTAAAGCGAGGCGCGCACCACAAACATAATTTTTCTAGATAATCAAGCATAACAAAACCTGTCTAAATATGTCAAGATTAATAATATCTACTATCAAATTACAAAATAAGATTTTAATTCATAATGGTAAACCTAGTAGTAAAGTTTTCCAAATCAAAAGTTAAATCAAGACTAATATTGAAGCAAAACCAAATAGTAAACAAGAACGAGTTAGGGTTCTCAATTGGTCTAGTAAAATGAATTAATGGGTCTATTTTTCTTTTTGTGATGTATAGGTATAAAGACCCTATTGAAATGTTAAAGAACAAAAATATAAGAGGTTGTGTCTTGCATACACCTTGTGCAAAGCACCCTCACGCAGAGCTCTTGCGAGGAGCAAAAAGGCGTTGCTGCATTAGTTGTGGGTGCTTTGCTTCCTCCGTTCATCGCAAGGTGCATGAGGTGCAATGAGGTGCACGCTGTTGATAACACTACTATTTGGTATGCATGAATGAGAAGTGGGAATGAGCATTCTATTCCCACCAATACATTAACTAGGAAAACATGGATGAGGTGGAGAGAGAGGTTATCCATAAAAAGTTAGCAAGAAATTGACCGTGTCAGTTATTATTGTAAGTTCAGGCAATGAAAACCTTCCAAATGCCTCGGAATTCAAAACCTAGCTAGAAACCCTCCCAAAAGTCCTATATATAAAAAGAAGAATGAATGGCGATAATTAACATACATTATAGGAAACTACATCAACAATCGAGGCATAATGTGAACAAAAATCTAGCAATAACTTCTTGAAGTTACCATAATCAACCAAAAGGTATAACTAGGTGCCAAATGTATAGTTCATATTGTTCAAATAAAACTAATATATTTGCCTTCTTTCTACGTGAGGTTATAGGTGTGGGTCTGCATCCATCAAAAGTAAGATTCTATCCTTTCACCAGTGCTTTTCTTCTCCTTCTCATATCTTTATTTGACTATACTCCTTACTTTCCATTTTGGTTAAAATACCAATCTCAGAGACATCACTTTATCACTTTGGCATGTAAACAACACCGACGAGACTTTGACATAAAAAGTGACAATTGCAAC
Source organism: Asparagus racemosus (assembly GCA_037177215.1). NCBI lineage: Eukaryota > Viridiplantae > Streptophyta > Magnoliopsida > Asparagales > Asparagaceae > Asparagus > Asparagus racemosus. The sequence continues at coordinate 17,572,779 of JBAKGM010000233.1, forward strand.
AATTAGGCATTTTCGATTGCCAACAGCAAGTTTTGAGCACAAAAGTTAAGAGATTTTTTCATATATACCCCTCAAATCTCCCATATTTACAAATTTACCCCCAAGTTCTGAAATTTGTAAAAAATGTCTCTCCCCCTTTCCCATATCCTCCCTATCACCTTCTTCTTTCCTCTTTCTCCAACCCAACATTTCTTCTCAACTCCTCTCTCTTCTCTTTCCTCTGTCTCCTCCTTTCTCTCTCTTCCCTATCCTCCATTCTCTCCTCCACCTCAGGTAGAATGTTTGATCTTGGGTCTGACAGAGGAGGAAGAGGTTGGATTTTTTAATGAAGATGGAGTGGGTGGAGCAAGGGGAGGATGGAGGGAGAGTTGGATTTTTTTCCTGCAAACAATGTAATTTGGGGGAATCTGTAAATATGGGAGATTTGAAGGATATGGATAT
>JBAKGM010000233.1:17589811-17600650 GCA_037177215.1 Asparagus racemosus
CCATTGCCAAGCCACCATTTGTGGGCTCGTTTTTGGCTGAGCCACAAAGGGGTGACTCGGCCACTGAGCTGCCCAAGTGGCTTTTTCTATCATGTTTCCACGTCCGATCTAGTTCAGTCTCGTCAATGTTCGCTAATCTGAAGCTTCGTAGTAGGGTTTATTCTATTATTCATATGCGATTCGTCACTTCGCTGACTTGCACGCCTCGCCGACTCGCTTCATGCATTTTGTTGACTCTCTTTATGCATTTGCGTTGTGGTTACTAATTATTACATCGTCAACGGTTCATCGTTGCATCGTCGGATGGCTCGCCAATTGTCAACTCATTGTCACGAGTCATGTTCAGTGAGTTATAGGCAATTTTCAATGCCTACAGTCGCCCCTATCAAAGTCGCCCTCATGTTGTCCCATTTGGAAGGGGCAAGCTCACTAATATGATGAAGGAAGGACCATGCATACTAACCCTCTTGTAGAGTGTCCTGAGTAGCTGACTCCGCCTCTGCAACGGGTTCCTCCTCCATGGCAACTGGCTCTTCTCTAATGGTCAGTTCCTCCATAGCCTACTCTTTCTTGGCTCTCCTAGAAGGCTTGAGGCCTTTTCTCTACTAGGCCTGTGCACCAGCACCAGCATCATCCCCACTTGGGGCATCAAACTCCTATTGGCTCTAAGATGGGAAGATTCCCTCTAACTACTTCCTAGTCGATAGCTGGCTATTGGTACTCACCATCCACATAATAACTTTGGGTGGGCGAGTTGGTGGAGCCTTTGAGGCTGGGACCCTACTAGTCTGTCCAGATGTGGCCTCATCCACCTACTCATCTAGAGCGAAGAGTGGACCTTCATGCTGCCTTCAGCTCGGCGACGAACTTTCGAGACTGTCTTCTTTCTCTTCTTCTTCTTCTCAGACCTCCTGGCCTGAGTTGTGGAGGAACCAGAGTCAAGGCTCAGTCGGGTTGCAAGTTCTGCTAGGTCCTGGTGCAAAGCCTGGACCTCCCCTTCTGCCAAATTGGCACGAAGGATCTTCTCCAGACCTAGCCACTCTTCCTCTAAGAGGTTCACCACCTCCAAGCCCTCTTTTTTTATATTTAGCCATGTAGAGCAAGCCAGAATCAGGTCGGTGCTGAAGAGAAAAAAGAATTTCTCCTTCCACCCCTTATTTGTGTCAGGAATGTTGGAGACTAGTCGAAAGCTAACAATTGTCTGCAGATACAAGTAGCCATCATCTTTACTTGCCTTGGCACATAACAGATGGCCCAAAATGCCTAACATCAGCTCGACGTTCACCCGATGGTAGATACAAGGAAAGTGACCAAAAAGGCAATGGAGTTGGGCTTCAACTACACTGGCGATACCCCTAAAGCCCTGAAAAACCACTAGAGGAACTAGTCCAGCAGCAAATGAGGCCAAAGTCAAAGTGGTGCCAGTACATCGGCACCAAGTCACCTCTATGATGATAGACGATGTGATCTTTCGCCGATAATGACAAAGTGAAGGTGTTGGGAATATCAAAATCTTTAGCATATTGTTCAAGATGGGTCTGGAGCACCATCACTTGTACTTGCAGAGCAGTGTAATTCTGGCCTCGTTGTGAATGGTGGAGTAGATGGTTAAAATACATTCCATCCAGGCTAATGATCAGTTTGAAGTGAACGCCCATGGGCTAAACGCTTTAAATGGGCCTAAACTAAAGCCCGCAATAAGCTGTAGCAAAGCTCACCTAAAAGAACATGTGAACTCCGCCACACAGCTGATCTCGATCCAACCCGACCAAGTCAAGAGTGGGTCGACTCCCAATTCAGACTTTAGGCCAAGTCAAAAAGTATCATTGAGTCAGTCAAGTCGCGTCTAATTCTAAGCTAAATTCAAACTTGCCAGCGAAGTTCACTAACTAATTAATCAGCGAACTTCACCCATAGCTACCCACTTTTCAAGGGGAAAGTGTTCTAATTTCTATTGATTGAACTTGTTACAGCTTCAGCTGCTTACAACAAAATTCAAATAAAAAGATCGCCTTTTCATAAGGCTTACAATGAAAACTAAGAAAAGATTACAACTTTTTACCCTAGTTGAACAAACGCGGGATCTGTTCGTCAGATCCTCGCTTGTGTGGGATCTTGGTATGTGCCGGGACTCATTTTTTCGTCCGTAGACCACTGCGTGATCAGATTCGGATGCTAGAGCTACAGATCTACGGTGATTATTTCAGGAAGGAAATAACCGCCGATGGGGTTCAACTCACAAAGGAGATGATCGCCGGAGTGGGTGAAATCGACATAACAAAGTCACGCACGAACCCTGAGATAAAGACGAAGCTTAATCTAGAGGGTAAACCTATAGATCTGACCTGAATCGATGTAGATCTGGTCTGAATCTCCTCCAAATCTTCTTCTCGTAGCATGGATCTGAGTCGGGATGAGTTTTTTGCTCGCATGGGATGTAGATCTGAATTTTCTCCTTTACAAAAGCCCAAATCTATGCAAAAAGCTCTCACAAATCTAGCCTCAGACAAAAAAAATTCCAACCCTTCACAATTGAGACCCCCTCCTATTTATAGGCAAATGAGAGAGAGAGGGGGGGTTTATGCGGTTATGGGAGCACCTGGCTTGGCCTTGGCCGAGTCACCTCGGCCAATGCTGAGTTTCCTTGGTCCTAGTCGAGCCCTCTCAGCTTCAGCTTCCTCGCAGCCCTGTTCTAGTGATTTTTTCTAAACTTGGTTTATCCAGTCGCCTCGATTCCTGAGCCCAGTTGACTGTCTCGTCAATTCTGGAGTTTGGTTGACTCAATTTCATTGTCATTCGAGTCTAATTGATCCTGTCTCGTCGATGTTTGATTCCAGTTGATTTGTCTTGTCGAAGCTCACTGATTTAAAGCTTCGTCATTGGATTTATTCCACGATTCGTCACTTCACTGACTTGCACGCCTTGCCGATTCGCTTCATGCGTTTGTCAACTCACTTCATGAGTTTTGCGGAGCAGTTACGTCGTCAGCGGTTCTTGGTCGTATCGTCGGATGGGTCATCGATTGCCAATCGATCGTCACAAGTCACGTTCGGGCATTTATAGGCAATTTTTAATGCTTACACCTATTCGAGATAAAACCAAGGCACGTCATCAACTATTCAAGATAAAACCAAGGCACATCATCAACTCGATCAGCCTCAACTCACAAGACCTTGGTACCCATTCGGAATAAAACTAATGCACGTCATCAACTCAGTCGACTTCGACTTGAAAGACCTTGGTACCCATTTAGGATAAAACCAAGGTACGTCATTGACTCGATCGGCCTCAACTCACAAGACCTTAGTACCCATTCGAGATAAAATCAAGGCACCTCATTGACCCGGTCGACTTCAACTCGAAAGACCTTGGTATCCTCTTAGAATAAAACCAAGGCGTGAAGCTGACTCATCTCAGTTATAAATCCCAAAACTAGGTAAACTACAGATAAAAATATAAACGCAAGCAAGAAAGGTACAAAGATCAGATAGACAAAAGCATATCGTTTTATTCATGTATCAAAATATGTACAATACAGTATCTACATCACAAAGATGACAACAAAAAAAGGCAAAAACCAAAAGGGAAGATACATAAAGCTCTCAAGGGGCTCGACTCAGAGTAGGAGTGAGGCTTGAAGTAGGCGCAGCATTGGACCCAAGAGTAGAAGCTGAACGTGGAGGAGCAGCAGTAGTAGGAGTTGATAGAGGAGTCGACTGGGGCTCAGACCTGACCTCTTCATTTTTGTCATCCCCAGGCTGGCTAGCCCAGCTATCTCGAGTGGAGCCCTCACCTGACTCCTTGCCCTCCTCATCTCCATTCTCGATGTCCAGGACCAGTCCTCCTCTCCTCCTCTCTATCTCCCAGAGAGCGTCGAGGCAATTGGTGACTCGAGGTGGATAGTAGAAACAGTCATGATCAAGCTTGAAGTCAGGGCGGAGCTGCATCTTGAAGTAGTTGAAGCCGGCCTTGCAAGCCAAGGCGACCTCGACCTTCCTAAGAGTACTATTGTGATATTTCTCCACAACCTTGACTCAAAAGGCCTCAGACTCGAGATGATTGAAGTGACCCTGCAGTGCCTGTATTTCAGCGAGAGACGACTCTCATTATCTCTCGGCCTTGAGTGCTCTTCGGGCTGCCTCTTTTCGCAGAGTCTCGTGTGCACCCACCTCCTGCTTCAGCTGGTCCATAAGGGTCTCAGCATGTTGGTGAGCCAGTCGAGCCCACTCAAAAGTGACACCGCTCTCCTGCCTCTCGACCTCGACCTCATCCTTCAAGTATTTCACCATATCTTCCCGTTCATGAAGTTCACGCTCCAAATGACCGATGTCCTCCTTGAGTTTATCGATCATGGCTGACTTCTTGCTACTGGACGCCTTTTGCCCCTTGATCATCTCCTCGCGCATCTCAATCTCCCAGTGCCATTTTCCCTCACCTCTTCTCTAAGCTGCCAGCTCCTCTTCCTTGGCGGCCATCTTCAGATCAACAGCCTCTCAGGCCGTCTTCTCAGCTTCCAGCTTTTCCTAGAGCTTAAAGAAGACTTCTCGGACGTGCTCGAAGTGCCCGAACAGCTCGTGCTCTACCAAGGCCCCTTGGAGGAGATAGCTCCTCAAGGTCTGATGAAGACCATAGTCGGGCATGGCTACAAGGATCTCATCATCCTTGGGCAGCAAAAACTAGTCCATAGCCCTAGACTGGGCCATCCTAGACTCTAGAACGGACACCCTCTTGTCGAGGCTCCCCTAGGAATGAATGTATTCTCCTCGGACAGCTCCCTCTCATACCTAGGGCTGACTTCAGGAGTCCCCATTATCAGCTTCCTCAGCTCGCCCCATGCATCGACTTTCATTGATGCGGTGGGGGAAGGGCCATCCGATGTGGCCCTCCTGAACTAAAGGCGCCTCTGCCACTAGCGATTCTTCGGCAGCCAGCTCCTTGCATTACCGATGGGTCAACTTGGCTAGTGAAGGCTGAGCCGACTCCTCCTTGGTCTGAACCTGGGCCTCCACGGGCTCGAATGCTACCATTTCATCCCCCTCGGCCTAAATGGGGGACTCCTCATCTACGACCATGACAACGTCGGCCGGCTCTGTCAGAGGGAGGTCTAGAAGGGGAGTGGCGAGGTTTTGGCTTTCGTCAGCTTCTTGATCAGGAGCGGGGGTGACCACCTCTGCTGCACTCTCCTGTCTTGCCCGTGATGACTTAGCGCCTCCAGAGGAACCTTGGCCGCTTACTTTCTATAGCCGTCCCCTCTTCTTCTCAGACCTCTCGGCCTGAGCAGTGGAAGCACTTAGCCTAGCCAACTGATCTGTGATCTCGACAGCCTTCGCTGCCACCTCCTCGGCCTCTTCTGAGGCTAGCTCAGATCTCATGCATTTTTAGGGCCTGATCGAGGACCCTGCCTGACTCTCATCTGACTCCTTCAGTGGCAAAGCCAAGACTACGGCTCAGATCTTGTCCTCTTCGGTCGGTAGGACTCTGGAGATGCCACCTACACACAGAGCTATAGGATCGAAGAGGCTCTCAATCCTTCAAGACCCAAAATAAGCATGAATCCTCTCAAGCCCCTAATTGTCCTCGGCTGTGAGAAAACCCGACTTCAGGACATCCTTCTTGATCTCTAGCCAAGCTGAACAAGACAGGATTGGGTCAGCCATAAAGACCCAAATGAATTTCTCCTTCCAGTTCTTGTTCGACTCAAGAGCATTGGAGACGACTTTGAAGCTACCAAGATTCTAAAAGTAGTCATGGCCTTCCTTCTTCTCAACTTTGAAGATGGCTGAGTAGGAGAGTCGGCTTGACTCCCACCAGGTGGCAGATCACTACGAACCTCACCAATGTAGCGATGGAGTTCAGCTTGATCTGGGAAGGCAAGACCCCCAGAGCTTCGAAGACGCGGCGGAGGAAGGGGTGGAGAGTCAGACACAGACCATACTCTAAGTGTCGGAGATACACCAGAGCAATAACGCCGCTATGGTCATACAACACCTGAGCCCTCTTCGTTGCTGACAGCTTGAACTCACGAGAGATATCATAGTGTTCATAGTAACTATCGAGCTCCGTTGCGCATAGCTTGGAGTGGAACTTCCTTAGGAGATTGATCCTAGCCTCGTTGAGGGCAACAGTGGTAGTAGAAGCAGCCATCGTAAGAAGAGATCATTAGAAAATGATCGAAAATCGCTTAGAGACTGGAGAGTTCTAGGGTTCAGAAAATTTATAAACAGACTTTTCGACAGAACTGATATATATAGGCTTGGAGGCGGGCACATGGCGAGATCATAGTGGTTGACTCGATTATTGATGGACGGCTGAGATTGACCTCAAAATTCGAAGTAACTGCTCAGGAACCGAAGCACTGCCCTTCGATTGACACACCATCTGTGCTCGTGAAACGAGGCGACGCTGGTGCACGATCTCTAGTGGCATTAGAACATCACGTCAACAACAGGCTGTCAGTATTCTCATAAATGCACCTTAGATACTCAACAGTCGACTGTTCAGTTTCACTCAGACCGGGCCATCCGAGTTCAAGTGAAAGGGGCCAGTGTTATATCATATAAATGTCTTAGTGTTAATCCTCAACGAGGAGCCGACACGTGTCCCACTTCAACTAGACGCCAGATCAGCCACACTTTATGGAGGATGACTCGAACGACTTTAGCACTCGACCCTTCCTAACAAAGGGTGAGTCGAAAGGCATCCTCACGCGAACTCACCATTCAAGTCAACCATACTCCTCTTCACTTCACAAGACCAGATCGAGAATTCTCAAAGCCGACTAAAAGGCGGTACTTATCGGCCCGCTCACAAGACCAAGACGAAAGGCGTCACTTGTCAACCCTCTCATAGAGACGAATCAAGAGGCGGTTTCTCCTCGAGCCCTCACCGACAGTCGATTGCCATCACATTGAATCCATGATCAGAGTCATCATTTCTCCAACCCCGAAAGTCTTTATGACCCATCGGACCTTGGCAGTGCCACGCACACCTCGTCACCATCACATTTAACGCCTAGGTGACTCACCCCTCTCTGCAGCCGACACCTAAAAAGTAGCTGCAAACTGAGCCGCCTGCTTAGACTCAGCCGAAGTTACTCATCTACCCCTTAGATCTGCTATAAAGGTAAGTTGCTGTCTACTACATAGGGTAAGCTAACTCTGCCTAAGAAAACACTTACATTTAACTCTCCTTCCACACTCAAGCTCTCTACTGGCTTGATTGTCAGAGGAATCATCGAAGATCCCAACTCCAACCCTCTCACGCGTTGTTCATGTGTTGTTCATGTGCAGGACAAGACTCTCTACTTAAGAACTAGCTGTCTGAAGAAGATTGAGGACCCTAACACCCTACATAATCTGTACTTAACCCCATGTTAGAAAACTGACATCAACACTACCCAAACTGCATCTCAAGTTTCAGAACAACTCAACCCAACCCAAGTTCCATCACAACTAGCAGCAAATGATCCACCAAATATGTAGTATTTTTTTTTTTTCATGTTTTTGTTGATAAATGTGAATGTTTATGCCAAGTGCAAATCTGGATGCTTTTGTGTGTGTTTAAATTTAGTACTCTGTATTGTGGATCAAATACATGTTTAAACATGTATTTTTATTTCTTATGTTTATAACGCAATCTGCTACTATGGTACATATGAAATCTAGGTATGTTATTGGCTGAAAGTGCATAATTTTCTACATTGTTGAGTGTATTTGATGATGATGATGACTGCAAACTATATGACAGGGAACATATTTGTTGCCAACAAATGCAAAGGGACCATGTCAAAATTTTTATAAGCATACATAGTGCATTATGTGCAAACAGAGCACGTCAAAATTTCCATAACTGCATTCTTTCATTTAAAGGGATAGATTACATTGTTTAACGAAAATACATGCACAAAATACTACTTCTTGTATATTCATATCACTATGATCACATACAAACACAAACACATTACAATTATCCTTAATACTCATAATATGAACATGTACACCCTATTTTTCTTCTTCTCAAAATTAAGCTCATCCTCAATCTTAGATTCCTCCCTCCTCAAACTTACAATTTCTTCCAAACATGATGCAGATTCAGTATTGGACAACTCAACCTCCCCTTTCAACTTTGCAAGCACTTCATGGCACCCCCGGAGATCATTCTCATACCTTTCAATCAAATGTTATTTAGCATTAACCTTGCTCATCAAGTTCAAAATTTCTTATTTCATGAGTGGAAAAAATTGAAAATCTAAATAACCCACTTTGTTCTCAGTCCATTGCCATAAACCACAACCATCATTCTACCAAAACAGAAAAGAAACAAAATGAGAATTTTAGCAACTTCATTTACATCATAAACAACGAAGAAAAAACCCCATAAATCAAACTCATGTTATATTTGGGGCATCTATAGAACCTCCGACCAGGATTCTCAACTGTCATTGATGTGAAATACTCACATTGCAAACAACATCCATAAATTTTTACCCGTGACCTCCTGGCAAGATCATTCCACCTACAAATGAATGGAAAATAGTTGAAGCCTTGTGAAGAACTTGAGCATGAATTGGACCTTGAGCTTGAGCTTGAACACGCCATGTTGTGATTCCCTGCAAGTGACTATTAGTGTTGGATGACTGCATCTTGCCTTCGCCCACCTTATTTTCTCCTTTTCTCAAGCTTATATTTCATCCCTAAGTTCAATGTTCACCCCTCCCCCCCCCCCCCCAAAAAAACCCCCAATTCCGCCCTCTTTTGATTTGAAACCCTAATTTAAGCCCCCCAAGTACCATTGCCAGGTCAGATGATTCCTTCCACATCAGCCTTTAAAAAACTATTAAAATGTGTTACGTGACCTCATTTGACCACCTCCTCCGAGTTTTCTCACCGTTGACGCAAAAAAGGACCTTATTGATGCCGAAGGAAAACTGAATACCATATTGGCAAAGAGGTCAACTTATAATACCAATTTGGTAATTTAGCCGTTTAAAATTACAATCAAATCAGCATAGTCACTATTTTACCCTTAAGATTGTATAATCATCACACAATTCATTCTCTATTTTAACTTTTACAAATAAATTTGGGATATCCTAAAAATAATCAAACTTTTGAATGACTAAGCTATATCCTTAGCTAAGTTGATGAACTTACTAAATATAATCAATTTTGACATTATAAGAATACTATACACACATAATTTGGAGGACTAAAGATGAAATATTAATTATTCTAATAGCAATAACATAGTTTTGCCCCCAAAAAACATGGATTAATTATTTTTATACGAAACCACCATAAGATATAGTGGTTTTCCAGAAAACCACCATAAAATTTTTAGTTTTAATAAAACCACCATAATAATATGCACCATTAACAAAGTGATACCATAATTTACATCATATTCCATTAATTATGATTTTTTATGAAACCGCCACAAATTAAATACAGTGATTTTTCAAAAACCACCACGATATTGTCAATTTTCATAAAACCACTACGATAATATGCACTGTCAACAAAATGTCACCACCAAGTTATTGTTTCCATTTATGTTCTGTTAAATATTAAGTTAATTCCTAAAAGATCTTTACGTTGAGACCAACCTTCCTCTTACCATATTTTCTCCTACCAAAATATCTCACTTCCCCCCAAATGTTGGTCAAATCCTTTGAAAAAAATGTTTAATTCCCTCCAAGTACTCACCCATTCCCTCCATCTAAAGTTTATTCTTCCCGAATATAATGGGTTTTTTTTTGTCATTTCATACTTTTATTTAGAAGATCATTGATGAAAATTATGACTTGGTAGCACTTATTAACTACTAATATTATCTTAGTGGTTCTAAAAAACTAAAAATTTTGTGGTGGTTCCCCAAAAGAATCACTATATTTAATTTATGGCGGTTCTATAAAAAAACAGCCATATTTATAGTGAGTTCATATAAAAATATTCTACATTTATTTAATAGAACATAGTTGGAAATTATGATTAGGTGGCACTTTGTTTAACGATTCATATTATCATAATGGTTTTATGATAAATAAAAATTTTATGGTCGTTCTAGGAAAAAACACCATAAGTTATAGTGATTCCATACAAAAAACCTAAAACAAGGTTATTCTTTTCAACATAACATTTTCAATTTATGATTAAAAGTTGGTGAGGGGTCAAAATCGAGGGATAATGACTTTTAGAACAACAATTATGATATTGAGAAGAAGCGTACGCTGATGACCCCAAATTATTTATCTCACTGGACAAGGGAAGGTCGACAAAAGTGTTAGCTAGGTCATCATCGTCTTATGATTGCAAAGAGTTACCCGCTAGAAGTCGCCCATGTTCCAAGAAAATTTTGTTTGCAACTTCTGACCAAGATAAACGATATCCAGCTAGTTTTCAGCCCGTTAAGGTTGTGAAGTGTAATGTTGCTTGAATCGTTGCCGGCTGTATGCATAAAAAATTAGATGCCTTCCATTATCTCGGGCATCGTGTAATTACATTAGTGACTCTGTAGTGTGTATTGAGATTAGTAATTGTAATTACATGGATGACCTTGAAATTTGACGGTCGGTTAACGCCATTTTTTTTCGTTGACTTGAGAGTTCTTTGTTGTATGTTGGTTATTGGTAGGACTATGCTAGGGTTAAGGTTATAACAGAAGCTACTGGCTGAAAATTTATTGTATAATAATCTCACCCTACTGGTTAGTGATATTTGCTATAGGAGGAATTTTCAAAATAGCCCCAAATCAATCTTTTTTAAAAAAAATCGACCCGATTCAAGTTTAATTACAGAAATCGACCCACTTTTGATTAATTGCGGTACTAATTAGTCGGGG
>JBAKGM010000233.1:17621875-17641476 GCA_037177215.1 Asparagus racemosus
GCGCGCCCCCCAACCACAAAAAAAATATTAACAATGCCTCACTTTTTAGACATTGATTTGGATATGGGTCTAGTTAAGAGGGATTCACGTGCATTACACATGAGAATAAGTAAGATCATTGTTAGTGAGATAATTTATGATAATCAAAAGTATATAATTTATGTATTTTGATGATATGGCTGCTATATTCTTTTTTTAAGTTTTGATAAAGTTATAAACCAACGTCACTTTACAAAGTTATTCTAGTTTTAATTCTAATTTAGTAGCATTATAAAATTTTATCCCACTAATTTCAAGATTTGAGCTCTACTTGACTTAGTCGCTTTTTGGAAATATAAACAACTATTTATATGATTTGTTTTCCTTGGCTGAAGGCACATAACAATCCAAAATTAAGCGCACCTATTTTATTAGAAAATATTCCAATCAAATGAATCTAATGAGGTAACAAGCAAAAAAATAATATATTGTAACTTTTTAGGGGTTTTTCTGGAAATCACTTTATAATTAGGGAAATTTTACACAAATCACATTATATTTTTAATTTATTTCTAAATTATTCACAAAGTTAGTTTTTTTTCCAAGCTACTACTAGATGTCACTTTCCTCCTAAAATTCTCTATAAATAAATCATTACCAAGATATCCTGGTTTCAAATATTATTCTCAATTATTCTATTAAAAAATATCTCATTTTTATTTAGATATTAGTCACCCAAATCTTCAAGAATTCCATATTTAGTCTCTTAAATATTTGAACTCGCTCATAAGTCCCTCAAAATCTTAAGGTTCTTGCAAGCTGGTCCCTCAAGGACCAAAATAACATCCCCTCCTTCTTTTTCAACATAAATCCCCTCAAAGGCTAAATCCCTGAACATTAAGATTTAAGGTGCAAGTATTTTAGGGACTAATAAGAAAGTATTAGAGATTATCTCATTTTAACAATTATCCCAGCCTCCTCATTAAAAAATATTCTAATAGACTCACACCCCGGAGATTTTTTATTTTTTATTTTTTATTTTTTATTTTTTATTTTTTATTTTTTATTTTTTATTTTAATGCCGCCATCGCGTGGGCAGTCCAAAACGGTTCGAAGTCTCTCACGCCTCCCCTCCCCTCCTACTCAATAAATCTCTTTCTAATTCCTTCCGCGATTTTCCCTCCTCCTCTCGCGATCCCTTCATCCCTTGTCAAAAGAAAACCCTAGAAATTGGAACCTCGATCCGAACTCAAATTCTCACCTCTCATCTTCAATCCTCGCAAATCTAGGGCTCGGAGCTGACGATGCCGCCGATCGTTTCTTCGTCAAAGGCATTGGCGAGGTTGTTATCGGGCGGAAACTTGCTGCGTCGATCTTCGAGGAGTTTGGGGAGGTTTGAGATGTTTGATCAAGATCGGAGCTTTGGTAGTATTGGGAGGATTGGGTGTTCGAAAATTGATTCTTTGGTTGATGGGGGTAAGGAGGGTGGGACTTCGTTTGGGAGCCTGCATTGGAAATCGCAGAGTAGATGCTTTTTGGGGGTTGGGGATGGGGAAGAAGGGGACGTTTTGTCGAAGAATTACGAGGAGAGGCGCGTTATGGGGTACGATTTAGATAGTTGTGATAGTTTTTGTGGGGTGAAGACTTTTTTTATGTCAATTTTGCTTGCTTGATGTCTGTGCATTTGTTATAATATGAATGTGTAGCTAGTTTTATCATTAAAGGCTGTATTTAACCCTAACGCTCAACTCTAACTATAACTTCGGAGTTTTGGTGTAGTATAAGGGACCTTTAACGTGGTATCAGAGGAACCCGGGTTCAAATCCCACTGACCATGCCTTTAAAGTGGATTAAAAAAAGAAACATAACTGTGTGAGTCCATCTTTTGGCCCATGAGAGGTTGTGTAGCCTGCGGCTTTTTGGTGCGATAGCAAGGACCTTTAGCGGAGGGTGACTTTATAGTGATAACAAATTTCCATTAGAATTGTAATCAATATTGTTATCTTCTTGAAAGCCACGCATCAAGAGCAGTGGCGGATCCAAGATTTTCTGAAAGTGGCGTCACTACATAATTAATAGGTTTAATTGTGGATAGACTTTCTATTATCGTCAAATTAAACTTGTCATTCTCATAGTTCTCTTGTTGTAGATAGATTTTTTGAGTGAAACCTTTTACCTTTTCAGGAGGTCTATATGCAACAATAGATTTTCAGTTGTTGTGGCTTTCTTGTACTTCTTTAGTCTCTTTCACCATTTCACTTAAAAAACAATATATTTCCACTCAGAGGGTCTATCTGCAACAAAACTCTTTCAAGGGGTTTATTTGCAATAAAAGAACTACAGGGATAGTAAGTTCAATTTGGCGATAGTACAAGGGGTCTATCCGCTGACCCTAGTTAATAATTACAAATATTAAATTGATTAATTCATATAGATATAAAAAAACTGATTAAAATAGAAATGAGGGAAGCCTATGGTGGAAAATATGGAATTTATTGGGATACCAATTATATCTAAGGCTATATATTTGGAGGGGGTCCTATGTCAAAATGGTGTGACACCACTTTGATATAGGTGGATCCGCCCCTGATCATGAGGTATAAGTTGTCATTGGGCTATCGGTGACAATAAACTTGGAGACATTTATGCATCTCTGGTTTTCTCAATCTATTCTGAAGTAATATGATAATTACCTTATTTAGACTGGTATGTGTTTATATTGTTATTCTTCAGCTATACAGTTGTGTCATGTGTGGACATATTGCCTTATCGGGTTGTTGAAAGTAGTTCTTTTTTGTCATTATTATTTTCTTTGGTCTTTCATATTTAATGACAACAGATAGTTTTGGATATTTTTTTATCATACTTATGGTTACTGTGGCGGTTAGGTACTCTCCAGAGCAATTGTTTGCGGTGGTTGCAGCTGTTGATTTATATGAGGATTTTGTTCCATGGTGTCAAAGATCCAAAATTCTAAGGCGGAATAGTGATGGATCATTTGATGCTGAGCTTGAGATTGGCTTCAAATTTTTGGTTGAAAGCTATGTCTCCCATGTTGAAATGAAGAAACCAAATTACATAAAGGTGCACTTTTCTCTTTAGATACCAACAGTTGTAGGACTTATGGTTATGCTCCAAACATGAATTTTATAACAAGCTTCTATATTTTTCATGAATTTTTCATTTCATATGTTACATTTTATTACTAGGAACCAGAGTTTGTTGCAATAAATATTGACCTTGGGAAATGTTTGAAATGCCATATTATTATTAAAGCATATGACTTCTCATTAGCTGGCGATGTAGTTACTGAAAAAATGGGATTGCTAGTTAATACAAGAAGCAAAAGCATGGAACAACTACAAAAAAAAAATACATTAGACTGGAAAATGGAGCAAAAACATGAGGAGCTTGTTGGGAGCCAGTAGGGGTCAGGTGCAAAATTAATTTTGTAGTGTAAGCATAAAGTTTCAAGTCTATAGTTATTAATCAAAGTTCAACAAAAAGTCTAGTTATATTAACTTTATTATTCATAAGATATTCCTTTGAAAATGAATTATTAAAAGAAAAACGATATCTCAACTGAAGAACTCAAGGTTTTGTGTTTGGCTCAAAGAAAAAAGAGAAGCTTATTATGACATTACGGTTAAAAGCTTTAACTTCTATTGTCAATTAGCCAAGGTGGAAGATAAGTGAGGACCAGCTATGAGCAGGTGCAGCTCATAAAATTAAAGAAATGGTACTGGTGTTTTTTCATCAATTGATAAAGAGGAATCTCATGCTTTAAGGCCATTCAATTGTCATGATAATCTCTCTAGATCAGGAATAGTTTGGACCTACGGATAAGTGAAAGGGCACAGACTTATGTAAATGGTGAGAAAAAAACATGTTTTGTTGACAATGATGTTGATGGAAGCATAGCATTGAGGTTGAGGGAGTGAATTAGAAGTATTTGTTAGGTTTTTAACCTAACTATTAACCAAACATGGCATGCTGTCTTTAGAAAACACCTAGTAGTGGTTACTCTTGCTTACATTTTTTAATTATTTGGAATTGGAATCAAATTATCTTATATGAATGTGAAAGCAAAAATATGATGTTTACTTTTTTTTTGGGTCAATGAATTAAGTTTTCATTCACCAAGTAAGCATTGTATGTACTTCAATTCCTTAGCATTCCCGAGTGATTAGACTCTCAATCTACATTGTATATCTTTATCTCTCAGTCAGAACTTCATACCTATCTTAAAGAATCTATCCACTCCTTATATTTGAGAGGAATAGTAGATTTATACAAAAATCATAACACTGAGACTTTAATCCTCTTTGTCATCATATCTGGACCTGCAGCAGCATTAGAATGCAATCTGATATTTGTCTCAAACCATACCCCATAAACTGCAGCAGCCACAATCATTCTTCTCACATTTGCTCTATAATTTTTCCCTTGTTGGTTAACATATTGAAGACTGAATTCCATTTACAATTCCTCATCTTAAAAGCAGACCAAAGCATAATTTGGTTTCACACTTCAGCTGAGAAGACACACTAAAAAATAAGTGTTGCTGAGTTTCAACTGAGTTTTGGCATAAACAACAAGTACTCTTATCTATAATCCGCATTTTCCATAATTTTTCCTTTGTTAGCAGCCTGTTATGAGCAATTAATCAAAGAGTGACAGAGGTTTTAGGGATATTCAGCTTTTCCCAAACAGTATTATGCCAATGAACACTCTGCCTGGTAGGGATGATATCCTTGTATGCCTTTGATATTGTAAATTTCTCCCCACAACACCAGTGTTGCAATTTCATAATCAGCTCGTTCCTTGAACCAAAAATGCCAATTGCAACATCTCTGGCATTCAACAATTGATGTTTACTTTTCCATGCTTGATAGATTTCTATGTAGACCTAGAAAGTTTGAACATGTGTGCGGCTGTGCCACACATGTCAAGTCAAAAGGCTCGACAAGTTGATCAATTTTAGTGCTTATGGTAGAGTTCCTCTTGGGATGTGACAATTTATATGCCTCTATTAATCAATATCATAGATATTTAATTGGCTTTTTTTTTGAGTGTGTATCTTAATTGCTTGGTAGAAATTTATTTTTTCTGGTCTCTTACATTAATCAAAATTCTAATCACTAATAGCTTTCGGCTATGGACCAAATTTACATGGTAATTTGTCACGTTGTTGACGGTCTTACATGTGGTGCACTTTGGCTGACGCATGACGTGCTCTTTTGCAGACAACTGCTCACGAAAGTGGCCTTTTTGACCATCTGATTAACATTTGGGAGTTTAATCCCGGTCCTGTTCCAGGATCTTGTGACCTTCATTTTTTGGTGGATTTCAAGTTTCAGTCACCTTTATATCGCCAGGTATATTTTGCTTTCATTATCGCCTTTTATTTTCAAAATCAGTTCAGTAGGTTTGAGGAATGATCCTCTTTTTTGTTACTGTCACCTTTTCATGTTTGGCCGAATCTAGTAAAGATAAGCTATTGCTTGTAAGTGAATAAAGTGAAAATAACAGTTTATTACGCCCATTTTGTTTTGTGTTCCTTGCTTTGTTGTGTATGTGTGGGGTTGGGGATGGTTTCTTTTTCTTTTCTTTTCTTTTTTCCTTTTTTTTCTTTTTTGAGAAATTGACCTCAATGCTTTAATCGCTACTTCTTCCGTACTAAATAAAGACATTTTTTAAAGCCTAATTTCCTTTCCCACTATGATTTTGACACAATGCTTAGCTTTTTTTGTTCCAAAAGTGAGGAACAATGTTACTGATACGGGTGCAGGTACAGGACACAACAGATTTGTAAGGTAGGACATTGGGACACGGCTTGTTTTTGAAGTAAATACCCAAGCAACCCTTTGAAATTGGAGTTTCAAACTGGATATGGGTGGAAACTAATCCATCTCATCTCTGCAAGTCTCAGGAAGTGGGTATGAAGCGTAAGGTACATGTCCGAAAACAGTCTGACGAGTGTTTTATTAAAATGTGCATCATATAACAGAGTGCATGTGTGGATAAAAATGTGGATATACTCAAGGAGTGTCCAAGGTGTGTCCTATGTGTGTTGGTATGTGGTATGTGTCAGATATGGGTGGCTTCATGATAGAAGTATCCAGGTAACTTTGGTGAGGAGAAAAGAATGTCTGTAGAAGAAATTGCTTTCCCTTTGACTGCTCGATAAAATTAGCATTAGAAGAAAAACTAGATAAAACTTGAGCTATAGTTTTTCATGTAAATTCACCAATGCAGAGTGGTCCAAGCTGGTGAAAATCGAGGGATTGTAACTTCGCTTTGTATCCTATTTTTCTACAGAAATATACATTTACATTTTAGGATTAATTGTAGATGGACCCTCTGTATTATTGTTGAATTGCAGATTGACCCCCTCAGTGAACTTTTTTGCACTCAGAGAAAAAGAACTATTTTTTGGCAAACAGACCTCCTGATGGTTAAAATTTTTCATTTAGGGGATGTATCCACAATTCGGCAATAGTACATAGGTCTATCAGCAACAGTAGAACTGTATGGGGTCTATCCGCACCTTGGCAATAGTATATGGGCCTGACGCAATTAACCCTACATTTTATAATTGCCACCTAGTAGGAGTACTATCTTAGGTTTATTCAGACCTTTTTCTATTATCATACTACTAGTTCTTGAGTTTTTTTCTTTCTTATTGTTGCTTTGGAGAAAATTATTCGGTTTTTTTTTGTCTGTGTTTAGCTTGAGATGGCTTGTCTTGTATCAGGTGGCTTCCATGTTCTTCAAGGAGGTAGTATCTCGTCTAGTTAGTTCATTCAATGACCGCTGCCACAGAATCTATGGTCCTGGTGTCCAAGTTCTTGAGAATGCTTATGGACAAGGCAGATAGATGACATTGTTGTGATTATTATTTTGGGATATTGGAAAAGGGAGGATGCCATAGCCCATTATTTTTTTTCTTTCTCCGGTGTCATAACTGTATAACAAGGGGGAATTTGCGCATTCACAGGCAACTAATATGTACAATTGGCATTCTTTTCTGTGATAGGCGGATATCATACTTATCAACGCTCACAGCTAACTCATATTTCGTGTAAACAATCTTTTATCTGTATGCCAAATTCCCTTTATTACTTAATGACATTATCAGTTAAAAATTATAAAGTGCAGAGTTACAATTTTGTGGCATGACAATATTGGAAACACCAAATGCTATGTTGGTAAATGGAGATGATGATTGTTTATACTGCCAGGATTGCTAATGTAAATCCTGAGAGCATTCATATCCCTTCAGCCTTGTTGCTGCTGTTCTATTGCAGTGATAAGAGACTTAAGAGTTATGAGTAATGAGTAATGGGCGGCTTTAGGTGAGATTTTGAGCAGGTACTTTCGGATCGATTCTTACTGGTTTGATGCAAGCAAGTTTTGCTTGTACAAGTGCTTTTTTGTTTTGCTTCACTGTATTTAAAACTGATACGTAATTTTTAGAATGCTTACAACCTGAAAGCCAACCCACACGACTCTCCAAATTCTTATCCACTTGTCATTGGAGACTAAAAAAATGGATAACCTATATTGTTTTAAGTTTATAGGATTTAAGAGTATCCCACCAATGCATCGTCTCTAATAAAGTTGTTAATCACATCTGGTGCATTATGATGTATCCTCAGCTAGTCATTCTCCTCCCTCAAGTACCAAAATCCCCCCTCATACTGGGGGTCATAAATGGGTTGGCGAGAGACATCCATTTTGGGAAGAAAGGGGACTAATTGGTTTGAGTCGACATTGCCCCTATATCGAGAATCGGCATAACTCCTTTTCTCCTTATGGTCGTCTTTGTGGAGGACGTGTATCGGCAATGTAGAGAGTTTTGAATTCAAAATTTGAGACACTAAGGCATCAAGGCAATAGGGTGGCTCGCTATCGAGTACGAAATGTTTAAATGTCGCTGGGTACGATGTGTGGCTTGAAGACCCACCGTTATTTTTGCGGTGTTTGCTTTCCTCAAATAGGAACTACAGTGGGGCTGTTTAGTTCTACACTTTGTCATAAAAAGATTTTAAAAAAATGGACATAAATAATAAGAACTGATGGACCGAATAACAATTTCCGTAAGATGAGGGCCCAAATGCAAACTCTGGACAAATATTATTAAAACATAGAAATTTAGTACAAAGAGAAAAAAATGGACATGGATGCATCACAAATTAGAGTGTAGATGTTAAAGCATGATTACATTTCCTTTGAATAAAACATATTTATGGAAATGAAATTGAAGCCTTGTACCTGAATGCAAGGACTTCAACAAATTCAGTGTCAATCTGAAAGAAAAAAACAAATCCTTGAGGCTTAAAATATCTAAGTATGATATGACAAACTTTACAATAGTAAAATATAAGTAGAGTATAAAATAGTTATACATACTCCTGTCTCTTCTTTCACTTCTCTTTTTGCTCCAGCAAATATATCTTCACCCTGCATTTACAAAGAGCTCAGTGAATCAGAAGCATCTATCGTTAAGGTTAAATCTTCTACCACGTTTTCATCACAGATATTACTTGATCAACTACTCCCGTAGGAAACTTCCATATACCAGAACCTTGCAACATGCCGGTCTTTTCTTGAACCACAAGCACCTAACAAAACGTGGAATTTGCAGATCTTATTCTTCTCAAAGCGCATCTAAAAGATGCAAAGTAGACAATCAGCATTACAACATGATTTGCTTATAAAGTACATTATAATTAAGGTAGTTATTGTTTATCAGTAACTTTTAGGCAAATCTAGGAAGTTGCAATTTTTAGTCTCCATTTGATGGCTAAGAAGGATTGGAAGACTTTGAAAAACAATTGAAGAGGATATCATGATTTACCTCTTTCTTACTGTTGACCACAAAACCACCAACACCCACTCTGTGAGAAGCATTTACAGGTAATGTATGTGGGGTAGCTGGGATCCAATATACAAGCATCAAGTAACTGGGTTCTGCATGGTGGTACCAAAATCCTTCCTGCACCAAGATAATATGAACACGGAGATCCAAAATTGTAGGCAAAAATAGAATAGATGGGAAAAGGTGAAAAGATATATCGAGAACCTACAACTGAAGAGAGATCATTAGGCTGAATACTTAACATCAAGGATTGTGGTTATAGATTAAATTTTACCTTGCCAACAGCTACAAACTTTGCAAAATTGGCCAGTTAAAATGTCACGTGGAATAATATAACTTACTTGATCTTGTGGAAGCATGCTACAAAAACTTGCTTGACATATACAAATAATGTACGTGAGATAGTCCATGGTGTCGTGGAAATGGCCATGGGTGACTGACGAACTATAAATTATGTGGCAAGCTATGTTACCTACATACTTCTATCATGAAGCCATACCTGTACTGAAGCCATACCTGTACCTGACACGTACCCGACACTTATCCGTACCCAAACTTCATGGACACTCCTCGGATATATGCATACATTTTGCAGTCATGTACGCAATTATAGGGCATACGTATGTTTTAATTTAAAACACTAGTCATACACTTCTTGGACTTGTATTCTACACTTCACATCCACTTCTTGAAACTCATTAGACAAGTGTCGTGTTCATTTCACCCCATACCCAAGTTCAAAACTATGATTTTAATCGTTTGGACATCTAGTTTAAAACAAAAACCAGTTTCCAATTATAACATAACAAAAGAATCTTTGAAAAGTGATGGAAATTTTAGTTCTAACAATGAATTGAAAAAACAATGATGATCTCATGTGAATTATCCGTCTCCCCGTACCTTACATTTTACAAATTTCCCGTGTCCCGTACCCACACCCACACCTGCACCGGTACCCGTTCCTGTTTCCCTACAACTTAGGTGGCAAGTAATACAAATACAAGCATCTTGTGGAATTAGATAAACAGACATCAGAGGACTGGACGAAGGATTTACAGAAGCATGCTGGGGGTATAGGACAAGGTAAATTACGTGAAAGAATATATCCCACTTTTATATATGAGAAATTTGTGGAACTCCTAAAGGCAAAAAAACGGACGTGTCATTCATGAGCATTGACATGTGGACACCTAATTTTATCAGGAGCTGACATGTTGACACCTAATTTTATCAGGAGCTGACATGTTCGACACCTAATCCTATTTTCACAAAAGAATCCCCATAAATTAAAACTATCCATAATTAGAAAATTCAAATAACCAAATATTTGGAAATCCTTATCATATCATAACTATCTATAATTGAAAATTTAGTCTAATAAATTTAAGAAAGAAACAAATTATTACAAACAACATCGTACAAGATCGAAAACTAAGAACCAACCAAAAAATTAGAAAGCGCAAAAAAATTCCCCTGAAAAACCAGAAAATTGCAAACAGACCATAAAATTAAAAAAGTATAAATAACCCCAGAAAAATTTCAAAAATTAAAAACAACCCCCTAAAAATCCAAAAACAACAAAACCCCCTTTAAAATCTAAAATTTACAAATGACCGCCTGAAAAATCTATACGTTGCAAACAAACCTCTGATATAAAAATTACAAACAAACGCATGAAAAATCCAAAAATTACAAACCCCCTAAAATATGAAATTACAAACAGCCCCTTGAAATATCTAAATAGTGCTAACAGATCCTTAAAATTCAAAAAATTGCAAAGAATCCCTAAAAATTCAAAAAGTACAAGCAACCTCCAAAAAAAATCTAAAAATTACATGAACCCCTTTAAAATCTAAAAATTATAAACACCTGCTAAAACTCAAAACTCATAGGCAATTCCCTAAAAAAATATATGAAAATTATAAACAAACATTATTGAGGGGGTTCTACCAAATAGAACAAATAAGTTTTAGAAATTTTCGGTTAGTTACTCAAGCTTCCCATCTCAAAAAATTGTCGCGTGCCATTTAAAAACATGACATATGAATACCTAATTCTATTAGAAGCTAACATGTGGACATCTAACTATATCTTCACCTAAGAATGCTTATCAAATTAAACCATTCCATAACTAGAAATTTCTAATAATCAAATATTTGGTAATCCTAATCAAATCATAATTATCCATAATTAAAAATTTTATCCTAATAAGTTTAAGGAAAAAAACAAGTTATGACTGAAAATTATAAACTGCACCCCAAAAGATCCCAAACTACAAACAACTTGCTGAAAATTTTGAAAATACAAGAAACTACCTTGAAAACTCAAAAAATTACAAACACACACTAAAAATTTGAAAAATTATAAACCCCCCCCAGCCCGAAAAATTTCAAAAATTGAACTGGCTCTGAAGAATCTAAAACGCACCCTTCAAAAATTTTAAAAGTAACAAATGACCCCTTGAAAAATCTTTAAATTACTAACAAACCCCTAATATGAAAAACCCTATGAAATCCAAATAAATTACAAACAACCCCATGAAAAGTATCAAATTGCAAACAACCCCCTAAAAATCTAAAACTTGCAACTGGACCCTTAAAATTCAAAAACTATAAACAATTCCCAGAAAATTACAAAGAACCCCTTAAAAATCTAAAACCTACAAATAACCCCTTGAAAATCTGAAACTTACTAACAAACTCCTAAGAAATATGACTTTATAAACAAATTTTATGGGACAATTTTTACCAAATGTTGTTGGGGTTAAGTGATAAACTTTAAAACTTATTAGGGGATTTCTGCCAAAACTTATTGGGGGTATTTTGGATATTTGACCACACATAAACTAACATTGTTAATTTTAAAGGCTTTCAGCCAATAGTTTTTTGGAGTTCAATGAGAGTCTTAAAGATATTAGGGGTTTAGCACCAAGCACCCAAACATATTAGTGTTTAGTGAAATTTACTCATATCTCAATTTTTATAGAGATGTCAAATTGGTGGTTACACGCGAAGGTCTTATATCTACTAAAGAAAAAATAAGTGGTTACTATTTTGCCAATACATCTTCGCTGTCAAATTAAGATGAGACTAAAATCATAAATCATAAATGGACATGAGAATCAAGTGAAATGCATCATAAATAAAGAAAATCAGGTTCTGTTACACTATGAGTGAAAAATTTTAAAGAACAAACTGAACCGCACAAAAGCGACGATATTGAAAACAAAGTATTTTCAGTCATTCTTTTATATATTAAAAGAGATTTGTGGTTGCTATTAGTCATACATCTTAAAAAAGCTGGCACGTGTTCCTCATAAGTTTGAATTTTATATTTATCCACATGCTTATTAAGTGAGCTTAATTTTTCTTAATTATTAACTTTAGAATATGACAAAAAAGGGATATTATAAAGGTGCTGTTGGTGGTTAAGCCATATAGTTTTGAATTTCAAATTTTAAAGTAAAAGACATCCACGTCCTAGTTTTATATTTCCTTTATAAGAAAAGAAAGTTTCAGCTCGGGCTATCTAAGCTTGAATTTTAAATCACACATGCCTATTTTCATCACACGTGTTATGTTCAGAATACTATTAGGAAATTTAAAGGGTAATATCATTTTCATTTTTATACTAAAAGTCATTGTTATAAACCATTTGTATGCTCATATTCATAAGAAAGTGGAGTATATATCATATGTAAAAATGTGAAGCAACATTGCAAAGAAAAAATTCAATGCACTTGAATTTAGAAGCATGTGGATAACTAAAAAAAACTCTAAAGAACAAAGAAATTAAATATAAAAACCAAAGAAAATAAGACTCACTAGTACGAGCACGGGCATAACACTTGTTATAAATAAAAGAAAGCGTGTGGGATAATAAAAAACTTAGCTATTAGATGCTATATATTGATTGTCTGACAGTTCAAAATCAAAACGATGCAGGAGTTTTTATAAGGATGTCATAGGAAAACTAAATATGAACATTTTCAAATTAGAAAGCATAATCATTCTTTTTCTACTTGATAAATTACTTTTTTCATGATAAAGCATTATCTCATTCTTCATAAGTACTTAGGTTTTTCTTCTAGCTTTGCTGGACCACAACTATCTTTTTTCACACAACATTCAATTTAACAAGTCAATTGGGTGGGCAGCTGTTGTAATGCATCAATAGGGGATATTTACACATTGAAAGACCCTCAAAAGAAGCGCATAAAGACATTTTGTATAGCTACAAGTACACCAATTCTTAGCTATCAGTCTAGAGACTATTTTTTCATGCATGTATGGATCTTTATCAGCAGAATGATTGTAGTAACCATGGTTTCAAATGGCAGGCGGCATGTTGGGCATGGCGGCTGGCCGACATGGCGGGTTCAAACCCAATCTGCCACACCTTGGCTCTTTTTATTGTGTACGTCATTTTTAGGCTCGTATCGAGAAAATCAGCCAAATCGAGAGCAATTTTAGGTCTGAAATTGCACCCGATATGTGGTTTTTTTCTTTTGGTGCAATTGGGTAATGGGTTTCACATGCAAACAAACCCGACCTGCCCCATACCCAAAACCTAAAGATAAACACTCGACCTCCCACTCTTTGGAACCCAATTAGGGTTTTCTCGTCCTCTCCTCTCACAGCTGCATTCCTCCCTTTTCGACTCTGGCTCTCCTCTAAGACAATCTCAGGCTATCTCCATCGAATTCCAGGTACACTCTCCCTGCTTTCACAGCCCCCCTCTCTCTACCTTTCTCCTCTCAGGCTCTTTCTCTTTCAGTATCAAGTGGAATTAGGGCTTCAAAGCTGATTTGGTTCAACAATTGGCAATGGAAAGTGGAAACTAGGGCTTCGAGTTTCAAAGGATAATCTCTCTTCCAACTCTCCCCGGCCCCCCACCCCAGTCCTCTCTCTCTCCATCTCTCATAAGAGTGACAGTCTCTCCTCTCTCCCCCTCTCAGCCTATCTTTCTACAAATTAGAATCAATGGTTATGAAATCAAATATATTTTCATATTTTGAGGGAAAGCTATCAAATTAAAAGCTTTAATAGTATCTAATGAGGTTCTAAGAATGTTATTTACAAATTCTCTGCTACTTTTTTATATGTTCAGACTATAGAATTTATTAAGTATGCTTGAATTGTTTATGACATTATGTTACAAATATGCACACCATCCAGTATGGCAATCCGAATATTTAATACATATCCCCCGACATATCCTTGATTTCCGCTATCCGACATGAATTTTAACCGTCCGACGTGAACCTTATATCTAACATTTAAACCCTTGGTAGTAACTGCTTGACTAGCATGCTGCGATGACATATATACACTAGCTTGTTAAGATTAATTTCCACAAAAATTTGAATATGAAATAACTAACACAAACTCTCTCAGTATGCATGACCAGGTCATACATTTGTGACACATGCAGTAGACTCAAATTTTTTACATGCAGCCTTAGCAAGAAAATGATTTATGAAAACTATTACATATCCAGAAGTTAATCAAATGTAAAACAATTAGATTGAATCAAATTCAACGCTAAGCCTGCAACTTAAGGTGTTTAACCAAAGTTATATTATTCATTAGCAGAAGTTATATCTGATGCTCAGCTTTCGACAACATTTACTTAACAAGCTTTTAATCATGCATTCTCTTGAAACTCTTATTTACTATTTTCGCCCCTAGCCTTAGTGCCTGTGCAAAGCACGGGTTAGTGTTAATTTTTTTTTCCTTGGGCTTCGTGTATGAGTGGTGCATGTAGGTTTCGAACTTGGTAGCAAGCTGATTTGCAATTGAGATATGACAAATGAAATTCTTCATTGTTATTGGATTTGGGTGCCTTTTTCTACGGATTGGTAGTAAACATCGGTACTATAGTTGATTAAATACTTTCCATCCCATGCTTTTATTATATAGTAATTTATAATTCTAAGGGTCAGTTTGACACAGAAATTTCAGTTGGGAATTAAAGATCCCGTGATTTCCATAATTTCAATTCAGACTTCTCCCAATGTTAGATTCTTATCAGCATTGTCTTCCGTCATTTAGTGTGAATATGATTCTCTGTGCTGTAGATTGGTATGCTACACTCCCAGCTGCTAGTTATCAATAAAAAAATTTAGTTTCCAAATACCTCTGTTCTTTATCCCTCATTTTCCCCTTATCTTTAATCATCATCCCATTGCTACCGTCACTGAAACAACGGTCATCCATACTACCACTATAGGGGCTGCCATTGGAAAAAAAATGCAACCACGATGCCCACATTGTTGTTTCCATGTTGCAGCTACCACTGCCACCACAATCTCCGCCACATGATGCTGGCCCACAGCCCCATACCACCATCCTTGCACCTGGTTAGTTTGGTACAGTACACTGAGCAACACTGCATTTTTTGGAATCTTTTTAATGTGAAAAGGAAAAACTAGAAATCGTTTTAATGTGACAAGGCAAAACTAGTACATTAGCTAGGACATTGCTACTAATTACTATATAACAAGAGGAGGAGGAGGTTGAAAGTACTATAGCACCTATAGTGACCATCTTCACTTCCAAAACATTAAAAAAGGAACTAAATTCAAAAACAAAGAAATTTGGTTTTCATTTGCCATGTCTTAATAGCATATTAGATTGCTACCAAATTTTCAAAACACAAGCACCACTAATACACGACGTCCAAGGAAAAATAAAACAATATAACATTAACCCGTGCTTTGCACGGGACTAAAGCTAGTGGAATTACTATATAACTAAAGCATGAGGATGAAAATACTGTAGCACCTATAGTGACCATCTTCACTGCCAAAACATTAAAAAAGGAACCAAATTCAAAAACAAAGAAATTTGATTTTCATTTGCCATGTCTTAATAGCATATTAGATTGCTACCAAATTCAAAACACATGCACCAGTAATACACGACGTCCAAGGAAAAATAAAATAATACAACATTAACCCATGCTTTGCACGGGACTAAAGCTAGTGGAACATGATAATGCTAAAATTCCAAGAACCTAAAGTCACGAAACCAAATTCCTGAGAGATGGAAATGTTGCTTCCGCATACCAAATACAACTTAAGTAAATATCTCCAAGGTTTTTGCACTTGCTGAGAAGAGAAAAGAGGGTCAACTTTGCGATTGAAAAGGAAATTTGAGACGATTCCCTTCTAAAATTTTCATCCTCTAGAGGGCTCAACAAGACAGTACACCTACACCCCCTTAAATCAATTTTAATTTGCTCACATTTTTTCCCTTTCAGAGCACCCTCATAGACCCCTCTACTATCGTCACAATTAACTCATACTCTTGGAATTGAAAGGTGATCTCTTTGCTTAATGCTTGTTATCGATAATGTTATAACTGAAGGTATGAGTAAGGCAACATCTAGGCTCAATATACAACCTCTTGGTTCCCCTATTGGGACAATCTTGTATTTGACCTACTATGGCTATCTGCTTAATATTCCTAAAATATTGCACTGTTTATCTTAACATTAGTAGAATTGATGATAACCAATTGTGAAAAAAAAGAAGCAAACTTTTGAAATAATGTCATTCCCTGCTTACATTCCTCATCACATACTTGTATTGAATTAGATTAACTTGTTTCTTCTGGTAAAAAAATGATCCTTTCATATTAAAGCAATCAATTTACACGAAGAAACTCTTTGTGGGTGCTTGGGGTTCTAAATTTTAAGAACTTGTAGCAAGATTGATATATTAGGGTGCAGAGCAGAGCGGGGAAGATCTTAATCAAGTCCAATTCTGACTATTAAAAAAATTGAGCATGTGCTTGAAGAAGGCTTATATTAGAGGATGCTACAAGTCTATATATTAGAGGACACTAATAGTTTAAATACCACTCGTTATATCTTAAGCCCCTATATTCACGCATAAATCTTATAAACATATATACAAGCATAGTATCATCTAAAATTTATTATACCATTTTTCTTCATCAATAGCAAAGAAAAAAAAGATAAAAAGAAAAAAACATAAAGAAAAAAAATCAACTACTTCATTTTCTTTAGGAATGGAAAAATATTACCGTGTTTGACAGATTAACAATTATTACCTCGACGATTGGTTGAACAAGATTTGCAAGTTCAATGGGCAATTTTATCCAAATACCTTTTTTCCCCTGAAAAAGTAAAAATAATCCAAATTGCTATCCATAGATGGAGTAAATTAAGACTGAGATGTATTAAGAGGTAAAAGTGAGGATGAACTACACATTAACATATTGAGAGATTATCTTGTTTTTAGCCATAATAAATTAAAGTTATGAAAAGAGAGTGGAAAATAAATAAAAAGATGGTGACGTGATAAAACTCTAATGATAGATCAACATACCTTGCATTTCTTAAGCCATAACGTAATTGGTCCAAATCCATTTGACAAAACCAACATGGATGCATTAATATGACAGCAGTGTGAAATACATATCGTTTCAGATACTTGATGTGGCTATAAGCCCATAAGTAATTGCAAACTGTGCATCACTTCAGGTATTTTACAAGATATACTCACATTCCAACTGTGATTTCTACCGCAAAAGAGATAGGATTAGTTGATGACTTTCAGTGTCTACAGCCTACTTCACAGATACACTTATGGATCATCTGTATACAAATTGAAAAGAAAGACATAATTTTCTTTTATTTCCCTTTTTCCCGAGTTATGCAATTAAAATTCAAGTGCTTCTATAAACCTTTCTAACCATCTTTCAGTCTATGACCTTTTCAATCAGTTTAAACGATAATTGATTTTCTTTTCTTTCCATGTAATTTTTGGGTAAATTTTTTAAAAAACCTACCATAAACTATTAAATGTTTACAAAACTACCATAACCTACTTTTAGGCTAAATTGCACTTAAATACCACAAATTTTCCCTGCTCTGTCATTTATATACCACAAGTTCTATTTGGTGGCAGAAAAATATCATAAGTTGTTAAAATATTGGCATGTTCCCATATGACACTAATATGGTAATTTTATAACTTTCTAACAATTAATGTTTGTTAAATTTATCATTAAACATATCCCAACTCTATTTTAATGTAGAATTAAGATAAGTTTGAAAAAGAAATTTTGTTGATTTAATAGCATTTAACAAATATCAATAGTTAAAAGCTCTATAATTAGCATGTATGTATCATAGAGAAACGTCCAGGTGAAAATTTCATGTTTGCATGATTGATAGTAGCAATGTGCCAATTTTTAACAACTTACGGTATTTTTCTGCCAAAAAATACAACTTGTGGTATATAAGTGACAGAGCGGGGGAAACTTTATGGTATTCAAGTGCAATTTAGCCCTATTTTTATCAGATAAATACTAAAAAGTTCCATATCTGCAAAGAAATATGACACACTATAAGAAAATTACCCTACCGACTCTAATGACATTGTCAAAAAAGACCAACATAGTCCTAATAATTAATTTATGACGATGAGAGAATGAGAGCAGCAGTATAAAGTTACAAGATGAAGAACATCTACAACATGTCGCGTGCACATAACGTGTCAACCTGCACCTATGTCCACCTATGTCCGTCAGTCAGTAGCAGTGTTTAGTATTTAATGAAAACAGTTTGCGGTATCTTTCTCTAATAAAAATAGTACATGATATTTGTAAGCAAAACCCCTAATAATTGACAGTAACTTTGTTAAACATTCAGACTTTAAGCCAATATTTCAAACAAAAAAATATATAATAATAATAATAATATAAAATTCACCTGCTGCCTCCAGTAAGCAATCGATGCTCTCAAAGACTGTACAAAAGCAGCAGCATCCATGGGAGCCTTCAACTCAACAATGACACCTCCATGGTGATCATTCACTGCAGTTAGCACCTTAACATTCTCCACTCTATCAGCCATCACTGATGGAGACTTGCCCAATTCACTTGTCAGGATTCTCTTAAACCCTAATCAACTCCAATTTCAGTATTTCATAGTGCAAATTTTGATATTAATCAAGCACAAAACAAGAAAAAAACTGTAAATTTTCGAACTAGAGTACCTTTATGAATCCCGAGCTGGAGTCGGAAAGAATTGGAAAGAGGAGAGATTTGGGGAAAGGATTGGACAAGGTTGTGGTTGAGAGGAACGCGGAGAGCTCGAGTTTTGACGAATACAGCTCGAGATCGAGATCTGAGCATCGAACCACTAGAAAAAATGAAAACATACTGAATCTGAGCCCTAGTTTTTTAAAAGGCCAATTTGGACTTTGGTCGCTGTACCGAGGCTTCATACGCAAATTGGGTTCCCTTTTTTTCTTTTTTTTCAACTTCGTCTCTATACTGGGTTTCGTATTAAATTGATTCCCTACTTTATGTTTTTTAGGCTAAATTGCACTTAAGTACCATAATGTTTACCCAAGTGTGCACTTTAGCACTTATATACCGCAAGTTTTTTTTAGGTGCACTTAACTACTGTTCACTTCCATGAAAATTACTCACACCGTTAAAGAATATCCTTCTGGACAAAAATACCCATCAGTAAAATAACCCCCAAGCTGTTATTAATCTCTACCTTATCTTTTTATCTCCTCCCCCCCAAAGAACAACTGTGCCCAAATTCACCTAGGGGGTGTTTGTTTCAAATTTTTTTGGGATTACAAGTTTATGGATTTGAAAGTGGAGGTGTTTTTGATTTGTGGATTCCATAATTTTGTTTGTTTCAAAGCAAATTTTGAGAGGTTTTAGCATTTGAGATCCCAAAACAATAA
>JBAKGM010000233.1:17641576-17662481 GCA_037177215.1 Asparagus racemosus
AGCGGCCCAACTCAGAGCTAGATATTCGGGGGAGAGAGCGGATCCCTGTCATCATCATCATCCGAAATGTCAAACCACTTTTGACCGAGATTAGTGACTGTGTGATCGAGCATCAACAATCTATAATTAAAAAAAATCTAATAATTGTTTTTTTCTCTTTTATTTATATATAAGGGAGGGATTAGTGGTTTACTATTAGCCTTATATCTACAAAATTGTCAGGTGTTCCTCAATTTTTTAAAGGCTAAATTTCTCTCAACCTCTAACAAGTTTGACCATTCTCATACTAAACCACCAAAATATTTGAAACCTCACTAAATCTCCAACAATAATTCTTTATATATAAAGAGGGATTGGAGCTGGTTTAACATTAATCTTGCATTTTAAAAAATTGCAACGTGATCCTCCATAATTTTTTGAATGGTACGTTTCACTAAACCTCTAATAAGTTTAGTCATTTGGCATTAAGACCCCAAAAATTTTTAAAGCTTGAATAAGTTTGAGAATTTCATAAACCACCAAAATATTTTATTTTTTTACAATTACCCAACATAATGGCGTTATATCATAATTATACACCGACAAACATTATCCCTCAAGACTTATATATATCTCTCAAATCAATCCCATTTGCATATTAACTGATAATATTACAAACAACTCCTAGAAAAAAATTACAAATACACCTCTAAAAGTATGAAAGTAAAACAACACTCGCGAAAATTTAAAAATTACAAACTAACCCATTTAAATTTCTTACAGAAAACCCCTAGAATAATTACATAACAACAAACACATCCCTGAAAAATACGAAAATTACAAACAACACATTTAAATATTAAAAAATTACAAACAACCCCTTAAAAAGTCTAAAATTACAAAAATCATTGAAAACTTTGAAAATTACAAGCCAACCCAAAATTGAAATTTTCAAAGAACCACCCAAAAGTTTTGAATATCACAAATAACTCCCTACAAAAACTAAAAATTTTAGACAACCTTTTAAAATTTGAAAATTTCAAACAACTACTTAAAAAATCTAAAAATTACATGCAAATCCTTGAAAATAATAAATGACTGTTATTGGGGGTTTTTTGTCAAAAGATATTGGGAGGTTAAGTGAAAAAACTAAAAACTTTTTTGGCGTCTTCTGACAATTTATATTGGGGGTATTTTGGTCATTTGACCACATATGAACTAACAATGTTAATTTATGAGTTTTCTGCCAAATATTTTGAGGGTTTAATGAGGGTTTCTTATTGGGGGTTTAGTTCTAAACACCCAAACTTATTGGGGGTTTAGAGAAATCCTAAATGGACAAGTGAAAGACATTATAAATTTAAAAAAATTTGGTTGTACTATCCTGTGAGAGGAAAACGTTTAAACAACAAACTGAACTACATAAAAAGATAGATATGAAAATAAAATGGTTTAAATCACTCCTTTATATATAAAAGAAATCAATTGTTTACTATTAAACTTACATCTCAAAAAATTGTCACGTTTCCCTCCATAATTTTGAATTTGAACATTTAAAATAAAAACTATCCTACACTTATTTAGTGAGTTATATTTTATTTTTTATTTCTTATTTTAGAATATTGCAAAAAAAGGGATATTATGAAAGGAGGGATTTGTGATTAAGCTATCTAATTTAAATTTCAAACTTTAAATTGAAAGTCACCCTCATGCTTATTTTGTATATCCTTCGTTAGAAAAGTGCTCTGAGTCAAGTTATCTAATTTTGAAGGAGCATCAACTCAAAAACATATAGTACAAGTCATTTCTTAAAAGCACGATCATAACCACAAAAGAAACACATTGAGAACAGAGAAATCAAATACAAAAATTTAAAAAACCAGGCATACCTATCTGAGCATGGGCATACCACTTGTTTAGATGTAAAGTGAAATTGGTGGAATTTCTAAAAATGCAAAAAAATTTGCACGTATCATATTATAAAAAAAAGAAGTTAACATGTATTATATCATAAATATTCATATATCTCTTTATCTTAGAAGAAAAAGACGTGTGGACACCTAGTCTTATATTCACTTAAGAGTTCTCATCAAATTAAAACTATCCATAATTAAAAAAATTCTAATAATCAAATATTTTATAATCCTTATCAGATTTTAAAACTATATATTTAAACATAGAAATTAAAGAAAAAAAACTCATGTAAAGAGTCTCTCTGCATACAATCATGGATTAATTTGAGAGAACCCCCTCAACTATTTTAATTTGAGAAAACACCTCTCATGTCTGAGCATATTGTAGGCAACCCCTCTCAACTGTGAAAATTTGAGGTAACTCCTTGAACTTTTCTCACTAAACTCTCTTCAAATAGGAGGTGTGTCTCAGAAAACACCCCCTCAACTATTTTAATATGAGAAATTCCCTAAAGTTTGAGCTTATTATATATAGATAACCGCCCTTCAAGTTTGAAATTTTAAGAAATCTCCATGAACTTTTCTCACATTACGTCCTGAAAGCTAACATTATTATGTCTAACATGGCACATAACAAGTAGGTGACTGAGAAAAGAAAAAAATACCCCTCAATCATAAAAATCTAATCTGAGTTTTTACGAAAAGAGAAAGAGAGGAGAAAGATGGCAAACATCATTGTAAATTGAAAATAGTTCTTTTTTTATCGGTTGAGGGTTTCTTTTTTTACAACATGGGTATTTTAGTTATTTTGAAATAATATCAGGGCAGTTTGGTGAGAAAAGTATGAAAGATTAGGGGGTTTTTAAGACACTCCATAGTCGAGGGTATTTTATCTGTTTTCAAAGTTGAATGAGGTTATCTATAATATGCCCAAACTTTATGGTGGTTTCTCAAATTTAAATAGTTGAAATAGGTTTTCTAAGACAACCACCATTGGTGAGGGGGTTCTTCAAAAATTAACCCTAAAACCATATATGCAAAATTATACCTATGTCAAACTATATTTAAAATTGATGAATTAGTCTTTTTCTTAAAATATTATTGATGAATTTATAGATTCTTTTTCTTATTTATTGATTTGATATCGTGTCTTTATTGATATTTATCAAGAGAGGGGGGAGGGGGTTTAGTTCACACGTGTCTCTCTTTAAAATATATTAATAGAATACATGACACCATAAAAAACATACAACATATAAAAGTTTATAAGATTAAAACCTTTCATAATTAAAAAATATTCCCTATGACATGAAAAATACACAAATTACCCAAAATATTATATTAAATTCTCCCTACTTTATCTAATATTTTTGATAATTATATTGAAATTCTAATTTGTTCTTAAGATTATTTTCTAAATAAATAGTTAGATTCTTAAGATATTTTATAGATATTTTATAGATATTTTAAAAACCACATACAATTTTCAAATTAAATTGAAATTCTAATGCAAGCATCACAAGATTGAGGCTTAAGTATGAGATTATCTTAAATTATATCAATATGTGAAGGCCTTATATCTCATGTAATTGCGACATTGATAAGGGCATAATAAACATGCACTTAAGTTGCAAGAGGACAACTATCAAGTTATAGTATAGTTACAATATTAATCCCATAAGGAAGATGTATGTGAAAATTTCTAAATTAGAACCTTGAAATGTGTGTGGACAAAGAGAAGTAAAAGTGTAGAGATATAGAGAGTGCATGATTATTTACCAATAAAAGAAAACTAGAACAAGAGGGGAGAAATAGAGAGTGAAAAAATAAAAGAAAATCAAGAATAAACAAGGAAGAGAAATAAAGAAAGTAGAAAAGAACAAAATCAAGAAGAGAAAAAATAATCAAAAAGAGAAATAACTCAAAATTAGTAAAAAACAAAGGAAATCAAGTAGAGAAGATAGGAATCTAGAATTTAATCTACTAGGTAATTTCATGTAGGATTTAAGAACTACTATCTTTTTATCATATTTTACTTTAGATTTACTAATCATAGATTATTACACTAGTTAAGGAAAACATAACTATCAAATTATCATCTAAGAAAAATTTTCATTCATGAAAAGAATAAACAACTAGATAGTAATTGTAGAATTCATAAGCATAATATATCAAACCGCTCAAGATAAGTATAGATTATTAAATTTTTCTTCTACTAATTAGTTCTCTAGTTGATTATCCTAAGCATAATCATTTTGAGCACAAAAAAGCAATTCATAAATTATAAAAAAAATTTAAATTAGTTTCATACAATTCTAGAATACCTATAAGATTTAGTTACTCCTCTTACAAAATAAAAATAAGGAAATAAATTCTAAACTAGAAAGCATAAAAGAAGGAGATCTAAATTACAAGAAAAATTACAAGAATAAGAACAAGAATAAAAGTTAACAACAAAAATAAGAACAAGAATAAGAAATAAATATTTAAACTATGAGCATGAAGGAAATCTAATTAATAAAAATAAATGAGCATAAAAGTCAATTTACACTACAAAAAAATATAAGAATATAAATTCTACAAAGAAACAAAATAATAAAAGAGCATGAAAGTAAATCTATACTACAAGACATGAAATAAATCTAATCTACTAACAAAAAGTAAAACAAAATAAAATTCTAAACTATGAATTTCTAAAATAAGAAAATATAAGAAAAAAATAAAAACTTACATAGCAAGGCGTTGAACCCTTGAAAGAAAATCTTCATCTTCTTCTTCATTAATAAAGAAGAAGAAAAAAAATTTTAAAAGGAGAGAATTTTTTTTACTTATTGCAAATAAAAAGTTTATAATTTTAAAAGGCCTTCTTAATTTGGGAAACCCTCCTCTCCAAATAGAGTTTTTATAAAATTTTCACACTCTAACCTCTCACCATTTACCCTTAATTATAGCCTACAACAATCAACAAGAGCTATTAGATTTGGCTTAAGCTCCAAGAAATAAATCTCAGCCATATACTATTTATGTTACGAACTAATTAGTTGGCCCCTTGGTTGGTCAATCTATTAATTCCTAACAGAATTGATTCTTTTGTTGACTTATTGACTCAATTTTTTTAATCTCTTAGACTTTTTAGGACTCCTCTTAGCATCTTAGGCTTCAATAAGTAGTAAAAAAATAAGAGAATTTAGTTTTTTAGATTTTTATTCATTAATTCTTTATTTCCTGCAAATTAAGATAAAAAATTATTATTAGTGATATATTTATTCAAATAAAATAGATAATGAGGTATAAAAATATAATTAAATATGATGATCAAATTTCCTCACACCTAAACTTTTCCTAGTCCTCTAGCAAAGAAAGAAAATAAAAAAGAAAGAAAATAAAAAAGAAAAAAAGAAAATCCTAACTTACTTTTGTAGAAATCGTGGTTGTATTTAGCATATACAACAAGCCTTTAAACCCCTATGTTACCCTAGCCGATGAGTTATAGTCTCGTGAGGGTTTACAGTGAATATACATGCAAAATTTAGTCATCTTGCCAAATTGAAGAAGTTAATATTTCATTAATTCACTAGATATATTTAAATAATCTAATTAAAGCTAGTTTTTACTTAAGAAAATATTTTTATGCATAACTTAAAAGTAAATCTCTTAGAAAGTCCATATTATCGTTTTTGAACTAGTTTT
The DNA here is from genome assembly GCA_037177215.1 of Asparagus racemosus. NCBI lineage: Eukaryota > Viridiplantae > Streptophyta > Magnoliopsida > Asparagales > Asparagaceae > Asparagus > Asparagus racemosus. Next base: position 17,647,159 of record JBAKGM010000233.1, read on the forward strand.
CTATTAGGTAAAAAAACAAATTTTTCCCCTTTCAGTCGACCATAATAAATTTTTATACATAAAAAAACTAACCTTTATTTTTTTACCCTAATAAAAATAGTTTAGAAACATTGCTTAGGCATCCATGCTTAATTCTTATTGGTGATTGCTAGAGGAAAGGTACGTGCTCTCTAACTTTGCATAGCATGTAGATTAGGGCTTACGAAAGTTGACTTGAACATCATAATTGTTGCCTCCATCTTTTAAATCAATTTAAGGGCACAACCCAATAAACAATATAAGGTAAGGATTTCATCACCTTCCTTGGCCCAAAAATCACACTTCTACATAAGCATCACCCAAGCCTTAACTAAAATCAATTAGACGTTGGCCTCTAAGGATTTCGAGCTCAATAGGATAGGCAAATTGTAAGGTAAAACTAATTTCTAATTAGGCCAATTTTACATTTTACAAATACCTCCCACTTGAAATTCACTGGCCTAGCCAATTGGTTAGCCATGTTTGGAATTAGAACTACAATGTATTTGCAACAGTTATAAGTTGTCTAGTGATTTAGGTTTACCCTAGAGGTCTAGGACTTGATTGGAATGGTTGCTCTTTTACTTTGTTAGCTATGCTTTTCTCTTTTCTTTTGTAAATCCTTTTCTTAGATAAAAAATAAAAAAATAAAGAAACAAAAACAAAAACAAAAGTCTTTGTTTGGTGCATGCCAGCTTGGGTTAGAAATCAATTTGGTTGATTAGAACGGTTAGAAATGGATAAAACACCACCACCAGTTCTTCAAGATATGTGTCATCCAAGTAGGACGTCTTTGCGATCATGCATTAGTCTTTCAGCTGCAACAGGTAAACACTTCGAACTAAAACCTCATTCCATTAGCATGCTACCCAAATTCACTTGCACTGATCCTAAGGACGCTTATATTTTCATTAGTGAGTTCGAAGAAGTGTGTGCAATGATTTAGATTAAGGGGTTATCTAAAGATGCCATAAAACTTAGGTTTATCCTTTTTGCCCTTAAAGAAAAAGCTAAGAAATGATTGTATAACATACCTGCAAAGACCATCTCCACCTAGGAGGACTTCATTAAGGCGTTCCTCAAAAAGTTCTTTCCTATCCGTAAAATAGCACACATTAGGAATTAGATCTTAAAGTTTAGGCAAAGTAGTGGAGAACCTTTCTGGAAGTACTTTGATAGATGTAAGGATCTTCTTGTCCAGTGTCTATTAGTTTCTAGACTATGCTTCCAAAGTATCCTTAGGATTAATGTGTCAGGGAAACTTCGTAAAGAAAAATGAGGAAGAGGCATGGAACTTCTTAGAAGAATTATTCAAAAAAAACCATGTAATGGAAAAACTTTGATGAAAAATCAGTACCAAATTCTACTAACAAGATCAGTGGTCGATCACTAGAATCTTTCATTGCTATTGATGCCAAATTATCAACAATCATACGTAGGCTAGAAGCTCTAGAAGTTAAAATTTCAGCTCAGGTCAATAAAGTCAGTACTCCAGCCTCCCAAAATTGTCTTGCTCCCTCACATGTTTTAGAAGAATGTTCTATGTTAGGAAATTCGACAATGGTCGAGCTAGACCAAATCAGTGTTGCTTTTAACAATTCTAAAAATGATTCATTTTCTCAAACTTATAATCCAGGTTGGAGGACTCACCCAAACTTTGCATGGAACCAGGGTAATTACTCTGGTGGACTAAACTTCAATTCACATTTGCAAAATTCACAATTCCCTAGGCCTAGCATTACCCATACATGTTTTTAACAAACACAACCTACTCCACCTCTTGAGAATTCATCTTTTCAAAATCTCTCATTCATAACTCCTCCAGTTCTACCGGGGTTTAATGTGGATCATGAAAAACGTTTGAATAATCTCAAAAATGGCTTAGAAGCAATGATCAAATCATCGACTCAAACCTCCACATCTCTAAGTGCATTCATGCAAACTTCTAGGCAACTTCTTAGTGCCAACACCCAAGCCATTGCCAGGCTAGAAGCTCAATTAGGTTAGATAGCCACCATAGTGAGTGAGAGAGAGAAAGGAAAACTTCCAAGCCAACCGGTGCCTAATCCTAGCCAATCACACTCAACGCATGTCAATGCAATCCACACTTTTAGATTAGGAAGACAGGTAGACAACCATGTTAGAATGTTAGTTATAACTTCTCCAGATTGAACATCTGAACCTAAACCTAGACCTGAACAATCATCTCTTCCTAACAGAATATCTGAATCTGAGTCTGAATGTCTTTTAGATGAGCCTAAGTATAGATTTGTTAGCCTATTTCCAGACAGGCTTAGACCTAGAAAGCACTCACCTCAGATTGAGAAGATCTTAGATACTTTCAAATAGGTTAAGGTTAACTTTCCTCTTATAGATGTAATCGAACAAGTCCCTTCCTACGCCAACCATCAACGTACCCAAAAGGTCTTCTTAGCTATCAGCATTAGTGAAATTCTATCCAAATCCATGTCTTTGAAATATAAGCATCTAGTTTGTCCCACTATTTTATGTATTATAGGAATCACAATCATCAATAAGGCACTTTTAGACTTAAAGGCTAGTGTTAATCTTCTCCATATTCAGTCTATCAACAACTTGGTGTAAGAGAATTGAAGTCAACTAAGGTCACTATTCAGTTAGCTAACAGATCCGTTAAGATGCCTAAGGGGAAATTGAGGATGTTCTAATAAAGGTTGGAGATTTTATCTTTCCTGTTGATTTCATTGATCTAGAGACCTAGCCTGTTTCAAATCCAAAGGATCAAATCTCAGTCATCCTAGGCAGACCATTCCTTGCCACATCCAATCCCTAGATCAACTGTGGACTGGTCAAATGAAACTCTCATTTAGAAATATGACTGTAGACTTGAATATTTTTAATCTAGAGATGCAACTAATTGATCCATCTAACCAGCCTCTGGAAGTTAACATGATCCAGATTGTCTCTAGTGAACATCTAGAGGAAGAATTAGATAGTATGAGCCTTAGCTTTGAAGAAATTTTCGAGGAGTTAATGTTGCTTGAAGTGTTAGAACACCCATTCGACCATGTGGAGCCCAAATCTGAGCCTAACTTTCCGCCTGAGCCAAATAAAAACCTAATACAGTTTGAGTCTCTTCCAATTGAAGCAAACAAAAGATAGAGTTTGTTCTACCTAATCCTCTGTGGACCCGCTATCGAGTACTGCATATAATGTTTAAGACCTTGAAGATCACAATATCAGAGTTTAAGCACATTTTAGAGTTTCTCATTTTAGCTTTCTTTAAAACTCGAGGTCGAATTTTTACCAACAAGGGGGGAGCAGATGCAGAATATGAGTATTTCATTTTCTATCTTCTATTTTACATTATTATTTGGTTTGCCGGGGATAGAGCAAAATTCTGGTGTGACAGAGAATTATTTTTCTTTTCTTTTCTTTTCAAATCAACTTCAAAAAAAATTTCAAAAAAATTACTTGCCAATTGAATGAATTACTTAACAATAGACTTTATTATTATTATTATTATTAGGCTTCTTAGTTTTTTAGTTAACATTTTTCTTAAGTTATCATTAGTCATGATAATTTTAATATATGTTTAAGAAAAGATTTTCAATGTATTATATTATATTATTAATTTAGAACTTTATTTGAATTACTGGTACTTTTATGTTTAACTAAGAACTGATGTCAAATTTCTAAAGTCTTCTTGATCCAAAACAAAAGCCTTAAAAACTAAACATCATGAAAAGAGTGCGAAAAATAGGCACCAAATTAAAAATATTGATTTCTAAAGTGATTCTATCTTATTAAGCCTAAGTTGACTGAGCAATTAAGCCCGTAGAGTATTTTCTTGCTTAATGGCCTAAGTCCAACTGGAGTGGGATTTATTGGTCGAAAGCTCGTTACATAGTCACATAGAAAAAGCCTGAGAAAGTAGGAAAAAAGTCACTAATGAATGAAAAGAAGTATAAAATGAATTTTTCCTCTCCAAATAAAAAAAATCTTTCCTAGTGCTTAGTTTTTATAAAAACACTTGAGAAATTGATTGAAGGGATAGGTTAGCATAATTTTCTCAGAGCTAAAGTGGAACTTCTAAATTCTTTAATATAATATTTTATAATGAAAATTTCTTTAGAGAAATTTATTTTGATTTATCTATAAAAATGTTTTCTTAAGCTGAATATTGGCCTTAAACTAATTTGTTTAATAATAATAATAAGTTCATTTGTATGTTGACTTATTCAAATCGGCAAAGTGATTGAATTTCATGGGCATATTCACTGTAAACTCTCACGAGACTAAACTCTCCACTAGCGAAACCTAGGGGAAATGCTTGTGATAGGGGATAAATAAAATCTAGTTGCAAGTGCACAACTATCAAGTTATAGTATAGAAAGATGTCGATTCCTCGAGGAAGGTGTTGCAAGAGATAATCAAAATTAGTTTTCTAAGTTGTGTGTTGTGTGGAACAATGAAGAGTGATAATTGTGGAGAGAAAAATAGAGTGGGTGTGATTATAAGCCAATAAAACAAAACTAGATTAAGAGGGGGACAAAAAATTAGAGGAAAATAAGAAACAAATAAAGAGAAATCAAGAATAAAGTGGAAAATCACACGTAAAAGATGGAAAAAAACAATTAGAGAAATGAGGAATTTAGAATTAAATCCATTAGTCAATTTCACTTAGAATTTATGAACTATTTTTTATTACATTTTACTTTAGATTTATTACACATAGACTATCAAACTACTTAAGGAAAGTATAACCTATCAAATTATCATATAAGTAAAGTTAACATTCATGAAAGGAACAATAACTAGATATTAATTCTAGAATTCATAAGCATAATCTATCAAACTACTCAAGATAAACATAGATTATCAAATTATTCTTTTACTAATTAGTTCTCTACTTTATTATCCCAAACATGATCATTTTAAGTACAAGAGAGCAATTCACAAATCATAAGAGAAATCAAACTAGTTCATATAATTTGAGAATTCCTCCAAGATTTTAGTTTCACTTTATAGAAATTAAAAACATAGAAATAAAATATAAACTAGAGAGTATGAAAGAAAGAGAATAAAATGCAAGAAATATAAAAAACTAACTACAAAAGTAAGAATAAGAACAAACAACTAAAGATCTAAACTATGAACATAAAAATAAATCTAACTACAAAAAGAAAAATATAGGAAAGTAAATCTATACTACCAAATAAAAATACAAAAAAATAATACAAAAATAAAAATATTGAAGTAATTCTACTCTACAATGCATCAAAATAAATTTAATCTATCAAAAGAAAATAAAATCCTAAAATATGAACATTTTAGCAAAAATAAAAGAGAAAAAGGAAAATTTACATTGCAAGAGGGTTCTAGCCCCTTAAAGGTAAATGTCCTATCTTCATCTTTATATTCATCTTAATCTTCATCAACAAATAAATAGAAGAAAAGAAAAATATGAAGAGATAAAAAATTCTTTTTTAATTACAACAAAGTTACAATTTTGAAAGGTCTTCTCAATTAAGAGTAACCCTACTCTTCAAATAAAGTTTTTATAAAACTTTTCACACTCAAACCCTCATTCTCTTCCCCTATTTATAGAGTATTACAATCAATATTAGCCCTTGATTAAACTTAATCCCCAAGTTACACAATTTCAGCCTCTGGTCCGTAACTACACATTTGGTATCGATACAGGTATCGATACTAGTATCGATGCCCCTATCGATACTAGTATCGATAGGGATATTGATACCAGTATCGATACTGCTATTGATACCCACATCGATACTTCTTTAGCTTTTGCTCCTTGGCCGAATTTCTCCTGTGTATATGGGCTTAGGCTTCTTGGGCTTCAATAAGGATTGAGAGATGAGATATTTGATTTCTTTTTGAGCTCTTATTCTTGAATTTTTTATTTCTTGCAAATTAAGATCATAAACACTTATTAGCAGATATGTTAGTCAAATAAAATAGATAATAAGGGTATAAAAGTGCAATAAAATGTGATGAGCTACTTTTTACATATACTAAATACAATCTCGATTCCTACGAAAGTGAGTTGGAATTTTTCTTTTTTTTCTTTTCTTTTTTGCTTAAGGACTAGCAAGTTTAGGTATGGGGGTATTCGATTAACATATTTTATAATATTTTTATATCCCCATTTATCTTTATTTTTGCATTTATTTAATTGCTACTCTAGTATTTTTGGTGAATTTTCAGGAAAAATGGATTTTGAATAAAGAGAAGCCCAAAGAAGCCAATTGAAGCGAGAAAGCCATGTTATAGAAGAATCAATCAAGTAACAATTAGATCTATAGTAGGAAATCAAGAGCGAAAGAAAATATTCAATTACTTGGAGGACAAGAAAAGCAAAATCTAAATTAAATTCAATTTAAAAATATCAATCACAAAGAAGAGACAATTTCTCCCAATCCAGAAGTCAGAATCTAACATATTATATATAAAAATTACCTATCTCGACGAGACAAATCCATTCAGATTAGCAGATTTCTTGAATTCTATCATTAGTATCTGATTCTTGCAGAAATCTAAATTTAATCAGATTTTAGACTCTTATTTGTATTATGAAAATATCAATTAATTATTGACTAAGTCAAATCCTACGGTTATGAGGATTACTTGGAGCTCAAGTTTAATCCAACGATTATGAGAGATTCTTGTATAGTATAAATAGGGGCCTAGGGCCATTGTATTTTTCACATTCAATTCCTGAGAATTCAATAAATTCTTCTTTTTTGCTTCCTATTTTGGAGTTCAAGTTCTTTTTTTAGTTTCTTCAATTTAGTAAGTTCTTTAATTTCTTGTTTTTATTTTCTTGTGCTTGTTCTTGTTTTTCTTGCTCTTTCTTCTCTTTTCTTTAATTCTTCTTTTATCTTCTTTTCTCTTTAATTAATCATGAGCAGCTAATTACCATTAGGAAGCTTAGGATAACAAAACTAGGTAACTAATCTAGATTAATAAAAAGATCCCTTCAGGTTATGTAAAGAAGTTGATTAATAAAAGTCAAGGTTAATTATAATTTGATAGGTTATAGACTTTAATTAGGCATAACCTATAGTTAGGAGATCAAACCCTAGTAATAAAAAGTCTAGATTAATTTATTGCAAACACGAGAATTAACTAATCGATAGGTTATAGTTTCTAACAATACATTGCTTATGCTTTTAGGTTTCAAGTAAATAAAAGAGTTTAAATAAAAGATCTAGTTAGAAACCTAGTGGAGTTAGCCTAAGTAACCTAGTTTAAGTCTATTAATAAAAAAACTAACATCCTTCAAACACAAAACTTTGTTCAAACCCTAAGATCTTAAGATATAATTTTCTTAACAAAATTTCCCAGAGGATGACCTCTAAAGTCTACAACGAAAGCTGTGCACTTACAGAATATAATAAAATAACATATTAATTTGTTTGATTGCATCTAAGAGAGGAATATTGACCTTAACCTGCTTGAAAATGTTTAGGATTTTCTCTATTTGGGAAGTTTTTCCTAGGCCTGAGTCTATCTAGAAAGGGACCAACTAGTTTAAACCTATCAAAATTGATCTTAGGTTCAGTTTCAGATTCTTGGTCATCAAAAGGGGCTGATTATTGAACAGAGTTATCAGAAGGAGAGAGAATTTGTTCAAGTTCAACATTTTGAACAGGAGAAGAGGAAGAATGAGTTTAATCTGGAGGCATTCTAATTTGATTATTGACATGTTTTCCTAATCGTAATGAATGGATTGCATGTACTTGAGCCTGGTAGGTTAAACTTGATATAGTTTCCTTAGGGTTTGTAGCAGGTTGACTTGAAAAATTTTCCTTCTATTTTTCACTCATAGTGATAGCTAGTTGACCAAGTTGGGTTTCTAACGTAGCTATGGTCTGAGTGTTAGAATTGAGTAATTGATCGATTCTCTGCATCAAGGAATTCAGAGTGTTGGATGACTGAGTCAATAAGTTGATGGTCTGTGTGGAAGCTTTTATCATGGCCTCTAAGCCTTTTTCTAAGGCACTGAAATATTTCTCATGATTAGAACTCGGAGAAATCAAATTTACTAATAGATTTAGAAGAGACTGATTGTGGTATGCAAGATTGGGTGTATAAAAGTTATTTGGTGTGTTGAATGGAACTGTGTTTCCTCTAGTAAATTGTGGAATTAAAGAGGGAGTGAAGTTTTAATTTTCAAAGAAGTTTTCCTAATTTCATATAAAAATTGGATGATTTTTTCAACCCAAGTTGTAGGTTGGAGAAAACGAATCATGCACATGATGCTAAAATGCAGCGTTTACCTGACCTAGTGGTTGATTATTTCTTAAGAGAGGACATTCCTCTAAAATATGGGTTCGAGATAGGTAGTTATGACATTCTAGAGTAGAAACTTGATTGATTTGAGGTGGGGCTCGTTCTTGGATTTATAGGGCCTCTAACCTATGCAGAATTGAAGCCATCTTTACTTCAAATGCTATGTTTGACTCAAGGAAACACTATATTTGGTTGAGGGAACTGATGAAACTTTTTCATCATAATGTTCCCACTGTATGATTTTTTCGGACAAACTCTCTAAGAATTCCCAGGCTTCATCAGTATTTTTCTTCACAAAATTCCCTTGACACATAGATACTAATGATGTCTTTAAAAAATAATCCAATCCTTCATAGATGACTTGGCATAAGCATCACTTTCTAGACCGTGGTGAGAACATTAGATAAAAAGATCCTTAAACCTATCAAAATACTTCTGAAATGGCTCCCCTAGGACTATCTCGAAATTCTGAATGTTGTTTCTAAGCTTTACCATTTTATAAATTGGGGTTTTTCAAAAAAAGGGCAAAATTTCATCCCAGATTGAGAAAGAATTTATGGATAAGCTATACAACTATTTCTTAGATTTATCCTTAAGAGCAAATGGGATAAATCTAAGCTTAATCGCGTCCTCAGATAACTCCATAATCTTAACCATAAGACAAATTTTCTCAAATTCGGATGTAAAATTTACGCGTCTTCAGATTCATTTCTTAAGAATTTCGAAAGTATGTCTATGAAATGAGGCCTACGCTCAAATTAGTTCCATTAACATCAGGAAGCCTAATACAAGACGGAATTATATTTCTAGTTGGATAACACATGTCCTGAAGAACCGGTGCATTTGGATTTGCCATTTGTTTAGTCTAAAACATTGGTTCAACATGGATTAAACGATTGGTATTATCCTTAATCCACACTTGCATACACTAAAGCAAATTCTTTTGGGATTTTTTTATAGCTAAAAAGAATATTAGAGAAAAAGATCTAGCAAAAACAAAGGTTAGTTAAGTTTTTTTAAAGGAAAAACTAAAGATCTAAAAGATAAGTGAGAGAAAAGAGGAAGGCTAAAAGAAAAATCTAACTAACTAAATATAGAGCAATCACTTTGAAACAATCACCTTTAATTTTAGGTTTAAGCCTAGTCTCAACTAGATCAGCTTCTAACCAAAAACTCCTTAAGTGAAAAGATTAAATTTTACTTTGACAGCTAGCTAGATAAGGATAGTACAAGATGGAGATCAATGATCAGTTAACTACCTCTTTCTTGTGGAGCGTCTTACACAACTCCTAAATCTTGCCTTAGACACAAATAGATTTAAGTAAACTTAAACTGGTTCACATAAGGATTTCTTATTCCTTAATGTGTTCGAGTCCTTAGGAGCCAACCTCTAATGAGTTTAGAAGGCTGTAATTTGTATAGTGAGGAATTAGTAATTTGTGGGCTAAGAAAAGGGGATGAAATCCCTCGCCTTATCTTGATTAGCGTATTGCCCTTAAGAGTATTTTCAAATGAGTGTTCAAATCAAAATACTCAAATCACTTTTATGAAAATTCCTACTAACTATATGCAATGCTACCCTAAAAATTAAAAACAACTACAAAAGAATGCAAAAAATAAAATCTTTTTATTTTTTAATTAGGTCATCAAACAACTGTGTGAGAGAGAGCTCTTATTTGAATTAATTATCTTGTTAGTAGTTTTTTTAGTGAAGGGTGGATTTTATTAGGGTCGACAAGAGAAAATTTCTATTTTTCAGTTTTTTTGTTCCTAATTGTCTCTAACTGTAAGAAACTAACTAAATGATGGAATTAAAAATACTAGAAAGAGGATTCACATTTTCAAACAAATCTTCAATCTTCAATATTTAATCATCGATCTTCAGGTTCAAAGTTGTTCCTTTACAATTAAACATATAAATCAAAGAACCAAAATAGAAAAATTCTAATTACAAGTACCTTCCCCAGCAACATTGCCGGGCACCAAAAACTTGACAGGGGCAAAGAAACATGCACTTAAGTTGCCAGAAGACAACTATCAAGTTATAGTATAGTTATAATATTGATCCCATGAGGAATGTGTGTAGGAAAAATTCTAAATTGGATTTTGGAAATGTGTGTGGACGAAGAGGAGTGAAAATGTAGAGATATAGGGAGTGTGTAATTATTTGCAAATAAAATAAACTAGAACAAGAGGGGAGAAAGAGAGTGAACAAATAAAAGAAAACAAAGAATAATCAAGGAGGAGAAATAAAGAAAATAGAAAAGAATAAAATCAAAAAGAGAAAAAATAATCAAAATGAGGAAAATCAAAATAAATAAAAGATGGAGGAAATTAAGTAGAGAAGATAGGAATCTAGAATTGAATCCACTAGTTAATTTCATTTAGGATTTATGAACTACTCTCTTTTTATCATATTTTACTTTGGATTTACTAAGTGTAGACTATCAAAACACTTAAGGAAAGCATAACCTATCAAATTATCATTCAAACAAGACTCCTATTCATGAAAGGAACAAGTAACTAGATATTAATTTTAGAATTCATAAGTATAACCTATCAAATCACTCAAGATAAGCATAGATTATCAAATTCTTCTTCTACCAATTAGTTATCTAGTTGATTATCCTAAGCATGATTATTTTGAGCACAAAGAGAGCAATCCGCAAATTATAAAAGAAATCAAACTAGTTTCATATAATTCTAGAATTCCTACAAGATTTAATTACTCATTTTATAAAATAAAAACAAGAAAATAAAATCTAGACTAGAAAGTATAAAAAAAGGAGATCTAAATTACAAGAAAAATAGAAACTAACTACAAAATTAAGAACAAGAACAAGGAAATAAATATCTAAACTATAGGCGTAAAAGAAATCTAACTAATAAAAATAATAGAGCATAAAAGTAATTCTTCACTACAAAACAAATGCAAGAAAATTAATTCTACTTAGCAACAAAATAATATAAGACCATGAAGGTAAATCTACACTACAAGGCATAAAATAAATCTAATCTACCAAAAAAATTCTTAAAATATAAATTTCTAAAATAAGAAAATAAAAAAAATAAAAACTTACATCGTAAGGGGTCGGACCCTTAGAAGTAAATGTTTATCTTCATAAGAAGAAAAGAAAATTTAAAAAGAGAAACATATTTTTATTTTTTGCAAATAAAAAAGTTATAATTTTAGAAGGTTTTCTCAATTAAGAGTTACCCCTCACCCTATACTCTTATTTATAGTCTACAACAATCAACAAGAGCCATTGGATTTGACTTGAGCTCCAAGAAATAAATCTTAGCCATAAACTATATCTGTTACGAACCAATCGGTTGGCTCCTTGCTTGGCGAATCGGTTTACCCCTTGGTTGGTCAATCGATTGGTTCCTAACAGAATTGGTTCTTTTGTTAATTTGTTGACCTGATTTTTTTCTTGATCTCTTAGGCTTTTGTGGGCCTCTTCTTAGATTGATCTTGGGCTTCAATTAGTGGTAGAAAAATAAGAGAATTTAGTTCTTTTGGGCCCTTATTCATTAATTCTTCATTTCCTATAAATTAAGATAAAAAAGTATTATTAGTAATATATTTATTCAAATAAAGTAGATAATGAGGAATAGTGTAATAAAATTTGATAAGCAGACATTTTATTTGATTGCTTCATGTTGCACAGTTTAACTCAATATACACTTTAGCTCATACCAAATCTCAAATGTTTTTATAAGAAAACATCAATGTATGATGACCTTGCTAGCTAAAAAAATATCTATACACTTCCTTCATCGAAGATTAATTTTTGGTACCGTGATCGCATAAGCGCCAAATTTTGTATATCCCTTTTAAAAAAATATTATAAAAAGAGAGATATTACAAAGGAGCACTTGATGGTTAAACTATCTAATTTTAAAATTTAAATTTTAAAATAAAAACTATCTATGTGCTCATTCAGCAACCTGACTTTTTCTTTTTCTATTTTTATCTTAGAGTATTATAAATAACTAGGAATATTGTAAAGAAGAGGCTGGTGGTTAAACTAACTGTGGTTAAACTAACTAACTCTGAATTTCAAATTTTAAAATAAAAGTCATCCATCCCCTTATTTTGAATTCCTTTTAGGTTTCAAACTATTTGACTAAAAAAATACAATTTACATTATCTAATTTTTAATAATCTATACGCTATAATTCATTGGTATAAACCATTTGTATCCTCATATCCATAAAAAATGGAGTATATATAAAAAAGGAAAAGAGAATCAGCAGTAAACGCATGCATATGACTAAAGAGGATATCTCTCATAAACAAACGTCAAATATAAAAAAATAAGACTTCTACACTTTCAACCTATTGATGTGGGTTTAGTTTCAGCTCTATGCTCTATATTACTTATTCTACATGTAAAACTCACTCGTGTGAGCACGGCAATATAATTGTTTGGTTAGTTATTGTTACAATACCAAAAGATTATTGCGGCAATAGAATAAGCTAAAAATAGAGGTACTAGAACAACACTTAGTTTTAAGAGTGTTGCAATACTATGAGTTGGAACTAGGGGTGGTAAACGATCGAATCGAATCGAATACTATTGTATTCGTATTTGTATTTGTTTAAAATTCAAATGCAGACTCTAACATTCATATATGGAGTTTTTTGAATTCGAACTCAAATACTGGTATTTGATACATATTCATGAATATTCACGAACACTTATCGAATATCAAAGTATATTTATTCCGCTAAAAAATTTGATTTTTAAATAGTATTTAAATTCATAAAATAAAAAATTATTCTTTTATAATATATCATGTATATATATTTAAATCAAAATTTTCATTAGAAAATAGATTTAAGATTATTTAAGTCTTCAAATTAGTATATAAAACTTAAGTAGAAATGATAAGTGAGTTAAATATGACATCATATGTGCAATAATACAAATAATAAGTGATTAAATTTTAAACGAATATTTGATGGACAAACAAATCGAATATACATTTGGTTAAATTCTATTCGTTAGTAAACTCGAATGCTAAAAAATATTTGTTTAGTGGTAAATGAACTACCGAATCGAATATGACCGAATAGTTACTCGAACAATTATCGAACTATTTGTTAATTATTTGGTTCATTTCCACCGCTAGATCTAACTGCATTTTTGCGACATTGTAATACCGACTCCCAAAAGTTTTGCATTCGCGTTGGAGCCACGTGTAGGAAAGAGGTTGTTTTAACAGAAACATTGGCAAATGTCAACGTTTTCATTTAAACGTGGCCCTCAAGTCCCTACATTTGAAACAAAAACGCTGGTGATTGCCAGGCTTGTGCTTTGCACGCGGGGATTTTGGTCCACATTGAATGAAAATGTGGCCCATATTTCACCTGTTGGACCATCTCTTATTGGGCCAGCCCTGTAATTGAGCTCAACCACGGTAGATGTTCTTACTGCCAAAAATAGAATAGAAAGCTCCGAATCTCATTCCATTCCATGTATAGACATATAATAACCACATCTACCATAATTAGACAACCCAACTTCTCTAAGCATACATATAACACCTCTTTCCTTTAGCCTAATAGAGACCTCTAAATGAGTTTTTAACATCACTAGTATAATGCACGTGTTTTGCATGTGAACGTACATGTTTTAAGTTTTAAATTTTTGATTGAATAGTAAACCTATGTATTAATAAATAAAATTTTATAATAAAATTGCTTAAAAAGAAATGTATAAATTAATTATTATTGTATAGCTATTGTAACTGAATGTTTTTCTTCTAATGATTTGCCCCGTGCTAACATTTTTTTAATAAGTCCCCCAAATCTAAAATTGTTCTTAATAAAATCATTAATTCTATAAGTTCTCTTAAATATGCCCCTCCATCTTGAAAGTTGTTAATTTAACTCTAAATTAACTAAGCTGCAGTAATCTTACTAGATTTTCCTGATATTCCCTAAATAGTTACACTTAATACCTGTAACATATTGCAATAGTTACTTCTTATTATAATTATTTAATAGAGTAAATTACATTAAATCCTTATGAACTTTCAACTCTTATGGCTATGAACTTTCAAAATTACACTAAACCCCTAATGACTTTTCTGTTTCAAACAAAATCCCTAATAACTTTCTAAATTTTGCAGATAACCCTTATAAATTAGAACCAGAAAAATGGCATAAAAATACATTTTGAAAGTTATTGGGGGTTTGGTGAAATTTATCTAAAAGATATTGGAGGTTTTCTACAAAATTTATTAGGGATTTAGTGATTTCGAAAATTCATCGGGTCTATTTACTGCAAAATGCTAAAAGTTCGGGGGGGTTACTATAATTTACCTACTTTAATATTATAATTCTTAGTTCAAGTAATACTATTAAAATGATTATACTATCTATATACTATAAAATATTTACCTAATTTTATTTTTGTATTATGCTCTTAATAATTTAGTATTATAAATATTTTATAAGTCTTTATTATACTATCATTAACAATTAATTGTACTATTATTAATATTAAATATTTTTTATAAAAAGGTTAGTTTTCAATCATTACCAAGTATATATTGTTCAGTATTATGTAATAATATTTAAGAAAATACTCTAAAAATAGTATTAAGTTATTTATTTAATAAAATAATATAAATAAATAGTGTAATTCATAATTTATGCGATTTTATAATTCTTAGTTCAAGTAATACTATTAAAATGATTATACTACCTATATGCTGTAAAATATTTATCTAATTTTATTTTTTTATTGTGCTCTTAAATAATTTAGTATTATAAATATTTTATAAGTTTTTATTATACTATCATTAACAATTAATAGTACTATTATTAATATTGAATATTTTTTATTCTATTTATTCTATAGCTCATTGAATTATAGTATAATTCTTAATAGTATTCGGTAATATATTATTCTATTAATACTATTATTTTAATTATTTTATTATAATTCATAAGTAATTATTATAATAATTTAATTGGTTACTACTAATAATTG
>JBAKGM010000233.1:17674388-17689002 GCA_037177215.1 Asparagus racemosus
CCATAACAACTGTCTGTTAAGACAAGTAAAAAACAAAACCTCTTGCTAGCGAGTTAGTAAAGATGACATCTGCCAAAATGGGGCTAAACCTTATATTTGGGATCACCGAAAATGGTAGCCCGACCATATACTAGAATTGTACTAGTCAAAATGTTTAAATGGATAATAACAACATTCTGAAAGTGATCGATTGATATTGACACATTAATCCCCAAAAGATACAGTCAAACATCGTCCATTACAAAATTAGATGATGGGTTATACTCTTAATGAAAGTCTAATACATTGTGTAAAGTATTGGAAAACACATTATAGATGTTTCACCTATTTTGAACTTTGAAGTGGTGTCACTTATTAAGAGCGTTAAAGGCTTGCTCTCAATAGAGTTCATGAGCTGGGAATTAGCACAACAAGAGACTAGTATATATAGGACATTATCCGACTCTATCATAAAGAGTAACTAGTTTAATGCTACAAAAACTAAAGACTTTCATAGAACTTTAAGGTGTTTGCACTAAGCAAAGGTTTAAGTCGAAAGGCACCTCTATGTATATACCAATCTCATTTTGTACTGATTGTAGTGTTGTTTTAATAAAATTTAAAGTTTTTTTAAATTTTGTTTTCCCAAACAAAGTGGGGGATCATTGGCATTTGTTTGATAAAAACAAAATTCTCACAATTGAAAAGGCACCTACATCTAAAGAGATAAATTGTGTCTGTTGGAAGAACCCTATTTCCAATAACCCTACCATGATTTTGTTCGTCGGGAATTTCAAAAGGTTAGGCTGTTGGAATTTGACCGTGAAGATTTTAAAAGGTTTGACCGTTGAAAGTTGGTCATTAGGATTTTCAAAAGTTTTGCTGTTGGAAATCAGACTGTTGGAAGTACCTTTTCAATCCTATAAATAGGACACATCTCCAAACTTCAAAACTCATTTCTCTAAAAAAAACTCTCCTTCAAATGTCTGCAATCTATACAAAACTTGTTTCACAAGGAATTACTAGAAAATTTCAGATCTACTTTTAGAAAAATTCAATTTCTATTGTATCCTATGAAGATAACTTGCATTAACCTGAGGCAAATTTAGATTACCAAGTGGGGTAAATATTTCTTTAAAGAAAGTGTTTCACACCTCAGAAATCGTCTCCTTTACTTTTATTAACATCATTACTGTAAGCAAGTAGCCCTGTTTGATCCTTTACGATCAACACAAGGATCCCCCTAAAAGAAAAACACTACAAAAAGCGTATGCATGTGGTATCTTGTACCTCAAATCAAATCAACCATGTTAATTTGTATACCTTCGATACCTCCGAAAAATGTACATGAACACCGTAGTCTACCGTCGATTCATTGCACTCTTCAAATCTTGCTCCTGACATAAATAAGGGTTGGCCAAGTGATGTAATTAGGAGACATGTCAATCAATCTTACTCTGGTCCTTAAAAGTTGGGTCTGCTAATCACCCCCTTTCCACACATTGCCCTGTATGTGTGGCAATATCTCATCGTAGTAGGAAACAATAGCCAAAGTAGTAGACGCTCATAACCTTCCCATACCACATAATGTCTATAAGGGTACCATGATGCCCTCCATTACTTGTGGTCATCAATAAGAGCACACACGGCGAGGGAATAATGATCCATCCTTGACCTTCTTATATCTGATCTAAGGACACGTTGTATGGTAACGAACTATAGTATTACTTCTCTCTCCTTAAGAGCATGCATCATTAAATGAATAACGTGTGCATCATTAAATGAATAACGCACAGATCCAAATTTCATCACCCATTGATGAACTTGTCCGACAATACCACCCTGTGATATGCCAAGGATCTCCTAACAAGCCCACAGTCTTACGCCGAGTCAGGCCTCAAGTTTGACTGATAGTAACCAAGTGAAACTGATGTTTCCACTTCAATTGCTTCAGTGTATAAATACACAACAACCTCATCCTGACCCAATCAGGGCAACTAGTAGGTTCTCACTATCTACTAATGATGTGGGCACATGGATTTGAAAGGGAAGAAGATTCTCAAGGAGTCAATGACTCAAGGAGGCATTGCAAGCAAAAATGGACGACACCCACTCATTTGTGTGAACGGGAGTATGTTGGTTTTGATTGTTTTGGATAACACCGAAATAAGTGGGGTGGTTATATATCTTATCATATAAATAAGAGTAGTAACTAATTCTAATAAGACTAGGATTTCTATCTCTTATTCCCTATATACACTGACATAGGATAATTATGAAGATACATAAAAAATATACAGTAAAATACATAGAGTCATCATCTAATACCTTTAGTTAGTGTCGATGTGTTTGTAACATGTGGGGGCTTCTCACCAATCAAATGGTGGTTGCCTTCTGGCCATTGATCAAGATGTTTATGGTGATCCTATGATCCATTTGGAGATCTCTAAACTATGACTATGATTACTAGATGCACGCTAGGTTTTATTTTGATTTCCATTGTGTATAATCTAGTAGTAGATCACCTAATATCACATAATCTAGTAGTATTATGTTACTGCCGAATGCTAGCTACTCTTTTTTCACAAAAAACCTTTTAGGCAGTCGAAAATTGAACTACATATTCAAGAATTAGTTATAGGCCAACGTTTATTTCAAAAGAGTAGCATTCAACTAATACTCCACGTACCATATTTCAACTGTCAAAGTTTTCTTAGCTTGAAAAGGAAAAAATGCTGAATAAAAAAGAGATTGAATGAAATCACCCAACTAATGCGATAACTTGGGCAGCATCTTGTCTCCCCCAGTACTCCTCTGTGCTTCCTGCACAAGAAAAATTTATACATTGTGTAAAAAATTTGTAAATTGCATAAAAATTTGTACATTGTATACAAAAATCTATGTAAAATCTATACTCATCTTTCAGTGTCATACAATAATACAGTAGATATTCGAAAATATAGATACATGTGTCAATTTTCTTAAAGTTAAAATGCATGGTAGAGTACACATACACATGCTGGGAAAGTTACTCTTTCTACCATAGTCACAACCTACATGCACACATGTTATCTTTCTTCCATAGTCATATCCTACATGCTATAAAGAAAATGTAGACATACATATCCGTTCATCTCATATTTGTGGTACTACACGACAAGGCCTGAATATCTTCTTCTCATTGCTCACCTTTTAGGAAGAAGTGCCCTCTGACATTCTATTAGTATTGTTATTAATTATGATCATCATTATTATTTGCTAAACAAGTTTTTGTCGATTCTATGATACTTGGCTAGCCAGAAGAATGCAAAGAAGGCATTACTAAACAATTTGGGTACCATGTTGCTTCAACTAATGGATTCCAAAAGTCTTCACCATTTGCAATTTCCCTTGTACACATGATATGTGAAGAAGTTTACATTTACTGATATTTCCCTTGTACACATGATATGTGAAAAAATTTACATCTACTGATACTCTAACAAAAGAGACGTGCTCGACTGTATACGTCACACCTAAAATCATAAGGCCAAATTGCTTCTTATAGTTATAGTAAATAATAAATATAAATAACTGTTAAGTTCTAATATAATTAGAAAAGGGAAAAATAATCTCAAACTAACTAGGATCAAGGATAGGAAACTATACAACCACAATTCAAAGATCCAGTCATAGTTCTTTATTCCTGAAAAAATTTTGAATTTCTTTTTTATTTGCACAAGAGTTAGTCAAACCTTCAATTTTATGGAGATGGGATTTTTTGCACGTGCATAGAATGTGTTCAGAAAGAAACCTCATCAACGTGTCACCATAGGGTTTCACTTTAACATATGATCAATTTTGGCAAAAAATTGGGGTGTCAAGTAAAACAGTGACAAATGTTCAAATGCTGATATACAATTTGGATAGAACAAGCATAAGTTTTAATTAGCCATACTAGATGAATTACGACTCAAGGATTAAAAATTCATCCCACGATGTGGTACACAATATCTATTTGATGCAAATTTTGAATGATGCATAATTCAGCCAAAGTAGTCGAACAATTTTGATAATTCAACCCAACATTTAGAGAATTATATATAAAGCAAATCTGTGAAAGAACTTCTAGTTTAGGTAGGAATTAGATTTGATTCATCATTTGTAACTTTTAGTTAATTAACTTTATTTTGAATTCCAGTTTGGTTAGGATTGCACATAATTTAATTTGAAGTTATTTTCATTTATTTTGTTTCATTTTTCTAGTTATAATTAGGATCCTAGTTGTATTTTAACTTGGTTCCCTTGGACCTATATATATTCATCATTGTATCACTCTAATTAGATATTGATGAATTAAAATTGGTTTTGATTGAAATTGCAATTAACATTAGTATGATGCCAAAACAGTGATTCCAAGAACTTAACCCAAAATCTCTACTTACTGATCGCGTTTTGACCTAAAGGAGTGAAATCTCTGCTTCTTGTTGGAAGGATCTCATCATCCAAATAATGATGAAATCTAAATAACGATGAAATCTGCAGTATACTATTGAGATGACCTCACCATTCAAAATATCCTCAAGTTTGTCAAATGTACGTCGTGTAGCC
This sequence comes from Asparagus racemosus, assembly GCA_037177215.1. Taxonomy (NCBI): domain Eukaryota; kingdom Viridiplantae; phylum Streptophyta; class Magnoliopsida; order Asparagales; family Asparagaceae; genus Asparagus; species Asparagus racemosus. The sequence goes on from JBAKGM010000233.1 coordinate 17,678,958, forward strand.
GGTATCAGTGGAGAAGGTGGAACAAGCTCTCTTCGTTGTTGTTTCCCAGTGGAAGATGATGTTAAGGAATCATGACTGGTGTTGAAAAAAAAATCAAAAGCCCCAAGAAAAGAGTTAGATCCTGAACATTATAGGCATGATTGATTCCAAGATCCTTCATAATATCAAGTTCATAGGCATTCGAAACCAATCTTTCTCACAACTTCATAAGGATATGTCCAATATGCATTCAACTTCTTCAAGGCTCCTGAAGGAAACATTTCATAATGCACTCTTATCATAACTAACAATACATTCATGTTCGATTCTAGGTTTATCAGCAACAATCTTGTAACATTCATATTGTTGTCACATTCATAATTTGCAACAATTTGTCTGCAAGGTATCATAATGCAAATCACACAAATGTTGAGCAAATAACTCAGTTGATTCACATCCAGAACCGAGGGGCATAGGCACTAAGTCTATTCTATTTCCAGGTTACAACAATACATGCCTAAAAAGGATTCAGATCCAGTAGATCTATAGACTGAAATCATATAGCAACTATGTCGAAGATAGCACTAAATCCCAGTTGGACATCTCCCACAAGTAACACAACAAATCTCCAAGACTCTTATTTATCACCTCAGTTCACCCATCGGCATGTGGATTGTAAGCAATAGAAAGAAGAAATATATAGTAAGGTATTTTGTTTCCTCTAGAGGATACCAAAAGTGACTCGTGGACATATCATCTTATCTAAAACAACCACCTTTGAAAGAACATGCAAGTGAACAGCCTCCCAGAAGAAAAGGTCTGCAACATGTGAAGCCTCAACAATTTTACTACAGTGAAGAAATGTGCAAAAGCGATCTAACAACAAAAAAGGAATAATGCTCTTTTAAAGTACGAAATAATCCAAGCACGAATCATGCTAATATCCTACCTTGGTGTGAAAGGGATGGAGCAGTGTGTATAATCTAATTTTCAGCTTCCAATCCTTTGCAGAGTGACAAGCGCAACAATGATACGCAACATCTGTGACATCATTGACACTTGACCCTCCACCAAGCTTAAGACCTTATCACCGCCAAAATGTCCAACAGCTCCTTCTACGTGCATTTCCCATATCAATTGATCGCCTAACGAAGTGGTGAACGGCTACCTTAAACAAAAAACCATCTATAATGGTGAAACACTCAACTAAAATGAAGGAATCTTGAGTGAAACAAGTAAAGATTTCTCCAAAATCCCAAAAGAAGGATGGCTGTACTCCTTACAAATCTTACCACTTGTGACCTCATGGTCTGCAAAGTGGTTGCTATCTTAATCAATGCAACAAGTTTATTCTCGATACCGAAACAACGTTTGAGAATAAATGTGCACTCATAAATAAATTCAACCCACTCAGCATATCAACGACTTATTTTCTTCTAAGAATTAAGATAAGGTAAGACCTTATAGTCAGACTATCAAATGAGTTCCTTAAGTAACAGATAGTGACACCAAGAGCGGAGATCTACACTATGGCATAAAACCCGAATCATAGTTTGAGCAATGTTGCCTACCCTCATTCAACTTCTTGCTATGGAAAGTGATTAGAGAACCCTCCTAACTCAGCAGACAATCTATACCTATGCCTGACGCGTCACAAGCTACTGCCACACATTCAATAGACTATGTCTATCTCTCACCCAAAAAAAGTCAGTTAAAAGTGATATTAAGAAAATTTTTAATAAGATTTTCATGAATGCTGAAGTAGGAGGCAGCATCTAATACCCTTGTGCTCATTTTGCAATGGAACTAAATTGATTGTTTTTGAAGATGACAAATAAACACGCACTTAAAGTCAAAGATGAGGGCAACATCAATCAGCTAAGTGTCCTATACTCCTAGGTTGCAACCAGCATAAAAATGTGAAACTATGCGGAATCACTCTTTTACAATGTGTTTAAGCGCTATAGTACCACCATCTTCACATTTCATTTTCTTAAGACTTCTTTCACCAACAATTTTCCTTCCATGTCCTAACAATTCATTCAATGTTACTTTGTTTTTTTATCCTCCAAATTCTTACATGAAAATTTAATGATAGCATAAGTAGGAGTAGCATATAATACCCTGATATTGACTGTTGTAAATACATTCACAGACCTAAGTTTTAGAAGACATGACAAATAAACACTTGCATCACAAGCCCATTTCAGCATCATTGAGTTTATCTTGTCACCTTGTTAATGTTAGCAACTTCATTTTAATAAATGTCCTATTAGCAACTTAATCCCATTTTAATGGTTTAGTAGGGAACTCTAAAAGGATTTACATTTCATCCCATACTACTAAGAGATGGTAACTGAAAGTTTCAGCCTATATTCAATTTGGTGAGCAAGGTAGATTGTTGTTGTCTAACAAAGACACCTTGCTCAGGGAAGCACTTTCACTCAAAGTCTATAATCTGGATTCACACCTTTATGCAAGAAGGACAGATCACATGCATTTGATGTATAGGAATAAGCGTGTAAATAGAGATAAAATGTATTCGTAGAGTTTTTCCCAACCTGGCAACTTCCATAACTTAACGATGTCAAAAAATGAAACCATTTCAAACCTTACTATATTAATATTACACTAAGTTATTTATCCTCTCAAACAAGCTTCTCAGGATCATCTTCACCAATAAAATTTTTGAAGATTTCCTTCTTCGTCCTTCCTCTCCAAATTCTTACAATTTTTATGTCTTTTGCAAAGCCAAGTTTGCCTTGGCATGTTCAAAACTCTTATCCTCTAATAGCCATCAACGTATTATAATAAACAGTAAAATGGCTACCCTCAAATATTTTCCTTAGTTCAAGCGTAAGTGAGGCGTAGAGGTAATCTCTATAATGATTCGGTTTACTAACTAACAAGCTAAGTGGATTATACTGCTCGACTAAGTAGATAAACATGCATAGAATTAAAAGCTAAAATTTTACAGAGATATACCGATTTCTAAAAACAGGGTTGGTGTATTGACAAGAGGTCCATGATGAGTTCCTTCTAGAGTAACCTGCATCAGGCATTAAAAAAAGGCATTATTTGCACCAAATTTTGTAAATGATAAGGAAAAACCGTCATTCTATTTGATGAAGAAAAAATTGCAACACATGATATAAACACATGATAAATATAAACCCAACAAGTTATGTTGCCAGCATGATAGTGAGAAGAAAAGAAACGTGCCATGGAAAAATACAAGAGGAAAATTATGTAGGGGAGAGGCAGGTTACTTCCCTCGTGGAAGCCTTATAACCTTTCATTCTCCCAAATACAAAGTAGTAATCTTGAGATACGAAGGGCTGATGAAAGAAAGAGTAGGGAGTACGTTCAATGGATGTCATAACATTTTCAACATTGGGTATCACAAAGTATGAAATTGTGCCGAGTTGGTCAATTTGATCATGCACTGGCCACATCCATCTGAATAGCAGCTAGTATTAGGTAATGAGTTGCCCGCATATGGAGTGCCCCTGTATGAAGCCCATCATTTCATTTGTAATATTCAAAACCACGATTTTATTCTGTCATCCAGGAGCGGTTAACAATTAATCGTGTCATGCGCTGATTAATCATATTATGCGAAATTATGCATTTTTGAATTTTTACTATATATTTATTGTTTGTCATAAGTTAAAATATATAATATTCACGAAAAATAGAAAATACTTAGAAGGTTATGCTAATCAGTTGCGCAGGAAATCTTCAAAGAAAGTGCTAGAGAGCTTCAGGTGATCATCAAAGAGCTTGTAGGAGAGTGTCGAAGGTTGTATAATCTTCGAATGAGTTTTACAAGTGGGGAGGTCGAGTTATAAGCATGGAAGAAGGTTGCTGGAGATAGTTGTCGAAACCAATGAGTTCGAACGAGAGAGAATAGAGATAGTGGAACTTTGGGAAAACTTCAGCGTTTGGTTTTTTTTGTCAGGTCAGCTTTGTGGTAACTGGTTTAACCCAAAAAGGAATTAAAGGAAAAGTGCTCGCATGAACAAAGTTATACGGGTGCTTTTTGAAAATGCACCCAATTATACGGATGACCGCATAATGGAGCGCTTTTCCCTAATCGAAACAATTGAAACCCGCTTAGGCATAAGCGACCTTTTACGCAACCACTTAGTCCGTACTTTAGAACATTGATTATTTGTATCTTATTTTTCTAAATGAAGTATAATTTCTGCATTTATTTTTTATTTTATATTTTATCAAATAAACATTCTCAACAAATAAACATTCTCAACAAATCATAATGCTTCTGATCTACATCATTTGGTATCGGAGCTGAAGTCCATCGGTGCAGCTGTCGACATCAACAATGCAACATTTCAAAGTATCAATGATATGCAATTTTAAAATCGAGGGTGAGTTTCTTCGAGATGGGGAGATTTGATGTAGGACAGATCCAGATCTAAATCCAGTAGAAGATTTAATGAAGATATTCATTAGGATATTTAGTATTTTGTTAGGATGTGTTGTTTGATCTTGTTTATTAGTTAGAATTAGATTGGGTTTTATTCCTATAAGAGAAGTTGCATTTCTTCATTTGAGGAGAGATAAGTGTCTATGAAAAACCCTACATGTGAATTAAAACTAGTATTAAGCATGTGAATTACTAGCAAGAGAAGTGTTAGGGTGTGAAGCTCATCATTTGTATCTTTTCTTTAAATGAAGAGTGCAATTTTTATATTTTTTATTCAAATAATCATTCTCAACAGACCACCATGCTTTCGTTCCTCATCACAGCTCTACCCTTACAACGAAAAGAAAAGAAAAAAAAGAAAAACACACTTGGAACCATGTTTCTAGTTTCCTCTTGGCTGAATTAACCTAGAAATTGGCAAATTTAACACTGGGTTTGCCAAATTTGGCCAATATGAGTCTATATGGTGTATGAGTTGGTTGTTCCGGACATGCACCGGAATAGCTAATAGTCTTGGTATTCTTGTTTCGTTGATTTATTGTGTCCTTCACAAACTTCGGTCGTGAATATCGGGCAAGACGAGCTTGTTGCTACATAAATATATTCAATTGGGTGGTCTCGACTAATTACAGTTTGGTGTATCTACGAAATTGATCAGCAATTTGAGTAGGGAAATAATAACGCTCTAATTATTACTTAGAGGAAATGAGAGCGGAGAAAAGGTGTTGCTTGTAGTTGTTAACCATATGTCCTCCAACATGAACATTGAGTTATTAATGATTTGTTGTTGTGATCTAGCTATTTCCTGGCACAATCACATGAGTTATGGATATTAATCAAAGTTTAAGCCTTCTAATGTTATTACTTTTTTTATTGGTAAAATATGTGTCCCAAGATGATAATTGGGTCCAAACTAGATATTAGTTCAGAAGGAGAAAGGCCAACACTTGATTTGTATGTGAATGACAAGACCAAACTATTATACGCAACCTAATCATTAGTTGAATATTCAGGTGAATTATAATGTTGACATGGTTTATTTTATTTGATTTTGGACCTTATGGATTCCTATGTACATAAAGAATGTCGTATTTCCAAAGGGCAAAATATTAAAGCTAAAATGAGATGAAAGAATGCTAGAGTTAACACAAAATTTTGAGGGACTAACTGATTTTTGAGTGGAGTAAAAGCATTGACTCATTTAAATAGCAGCCAAGTTGAGATATACCTCATAAAGGCAACAGAAATTTTTTTAATTCATATCAAGGAATGAGAAGAATGAAAGAAAGTGAAGTGAGTTAAATGGTAAAAGATACGTATCTATTAAGACAAGGAGTTGGTTGATAGATCAAGATAAATTATAGTAATCATGAGCAACACCAATAAGATTTGTATATTTGAAATGTATAAAGTACTAGAAAATGGGAATATCTATAGATAGGTATTACAAGAAGTAAATAGACAAGAGTTTCTATATTAAGAAGGAATAAGATTTCAGAACTACCAGAGAGGCAACAATACCAGTTTAGCTCACTCAGTTCTACGTTTGGATGATGGTCGTGATGAAGATGATACTACAGAGGAGGCAGATTAAAAAAACAAGGGTACATTGACCTTAGTATAATTCAAGGCAATTAACAGGGTGTAAATTCATGCTATTTTGTGTTTATTGTATTATTTCATGGTTGTACGCCCATCATTTATGTTGGCATGTCACATATTGAAACATTATCGGTTCGGTTAAATTACGTATGTTGTGATGAATAGTTCTAAGTCACTTAGATGCTCTGAGTAGGATATAATGTTTTCACTAGGATAACTTAGTTTGTGAGTCGATCTTGATTTATTATTTTTCTCTAGTATATATAAAATGTTGTATTCATGGTAGGTGAAATGGATTGGATAGGGATCAAATGTCGCATTCTTCACACCTGCATTTGTTTATTAATCACGGTTATGGATACGAACATAGTTATAAGCAAAACTCATATTTAAATCCAACAAAATTTGATATGGATATAGATTAAATGTGAGGAAAATATAAAGAATATGTATCAGATATGAGAAAATGATCAAGACCGGAGGCTATATAGATCATGTGACACAAGAACTATCTAAATGAAACAATTCTCACAAATAGGAGTCTAGAAATTTATTTGCACACACAAAAACCTAGCGAGAGATTCCTAGATCACAAAAATTGGCTTCGGAACCACTACTCTAAAATCAATACATTTCAGCCATGTAATTAACATGATTATTCAAATACTTTTATACTTACCAATATTTGTATTCATATGTGACTAAAACAAGAACCATTTCCATATCAATATGTTATTGGATATCGACAGTTAATATTTTTGTACTCGTTATCTGACTGTGGATATTCATATCTTATATATTCATTATTGATATACATCACTATGTAAACATTCATAATTTAGTAAGAAGTTGTTAACATATATTATCTTCCTTCATTATTGCAAGCACCTTTTCGAGATCTCTGGCCTAAGGCAATATACTACATTGTAGCTTTGGCCTCCCGATTCAACTTTAGAACTCCACCTATGTTGTAGATATATCCTCTTAAATGCTTCTTTAGTTAATCTTGACTTAGCACATCTCTTGCCAGCTTGACTAACTAGGTTGCTTGACATACATGTACATCAATTAGACTATAACCATAAAGAAAATAAATAATTCTTCCTGTCCATTCTCTTGTTTCACAATATCACCAAATTCAACACGTTGCTCGTTGAGTCATGATAGAAGCCTAGGTTGCACGGATACGAGTACGGGTGTGGACACGGACATGGATACGAACACGGGATGCAACAAATTTGTAAAGGCAGGATACGGGGACACCTAGAGACACACATGTATACATAAAATATTCACATGAGATCAAATGTTAAATTAAGACATTGGTATATTTCTTTTACTATTTATAACAATTAAGAATCGAGTTAAATCAAAATGACAAACAAAGAATTCAGATTTAATAACTAAAGTTTAGTTTTGGTAGCATTGGTAGCATAGTATGCAATGGGTATTTTTCAAATCTTATGTAATGGTTTTGGTTTTCAGGTTCAAAAACCTATTGGTTTTGAGCACGATATACCAAAAAAACTAGCTTAGGGTTATAAGTAACTGGGAAATCAGGTTTTGATTTGAGCGACACGTGTCCATGGCGTCACTATTGTGAATCCGTGTACGACACGTGTCTAACACAGATACGGCACCCAAAACGAAGTGTCCTAGTAACCTAGATAGAAGCTCATTCGCATGATCGAGTCAACCATATCTGCCTATTTCTTTGTCAAATTTGAAATGATTACTTGGTCCTTAGGGAAGTCTTCTCTCTTTTCCCCTCTCCAAATCAGAATCTTCCCAGTTGAATCAGGATAGGAGTTGGCCAATGTGTGCTTGCCCTGGAGAGATCCGCCTATGTCTAAGTTCAAAAAAGTTATCTCTGGAGCTCCAAACTTAAAAATCTTATTAGTCAGGACTCAAGAACATGATGGCAATTGACTGATGTGGCCACACATTGGCCAAATACACTTATTTCTTTAGCAAGTTCACAAGGGATCTATTTGACCAACATGTTGAGCTTATTATAGGTTGTATTCTCTAAGACGCTGGCAGATCATGAAATACATTGGCCAAATATGGCTAACATGGGTCTACCACTGATTTTATGCTAATTACACTTGAATTGGTTGGGTTGGGCCTCAGTGTGAGTGTTTCCTTTACTTCCACCCTAGCAGGAATCAATCAAGCAAGCAAGTCGAGCTAAAATTTGTAGAGCTCAGTTACTTATGGCAAGTTAGTTATAATAAATCTTCACCTCTTACTTGGAATAAATGAGAGCAGACACTAAGCAACAGGTTTTGTTTGCAGTTGTATGGTATTTTGTGGAGGATGTGGGGTTCAGAAGTTGTTGATTACCCCCTTTCCACGTGATTTTTCTAACAGATTCCATTTGTTGTTGGCACAATCAATAAGCATTAACGACCATATCATAGGAACAAAAATCAACAGGCCATGGGGATTGATGATCAACAAGAGAACGAAAGAGACAGGTAATCAAATCAAGATAGCCGACATGTTGATTGGAGAGCATTCCACTAGCTGGCATGTGACATCAAACACATTAGTGTTAGTTTTATCAAATTATTTGTGTGCACGTGGGCATGTAAAGATGGGATATCAAGTTGTCCCTAACCCTACAATTTTGAAAATGTTTCATTAAAACATCTCCAACAAAATGTGTCGCCTTTTCCTCTGGCATTCTTCTCATTAAAAGAAGAGCAGGTAATACTAATATGTAGTTTATACCTCTCCATTCTTTTCTAGTTGAATACATAACCAATCACCACTCCACATCTTGTGCATATCACAAGTCCAAAATAATCAAGTTTAGGTCTTCACCGTTCCCATCAAGTTTAGGTCTTCACCGTTCCCCCGGAGCCTTTTAATTCCAATTACTACTCCCAAGGTATCCATGAAAACATCAAATTCAAGGAAACATGCAAGGTGAAGATTTATCACCTCAAACTCGGGAACAAGCCCGTGATCCTCCGCAATCGTCTTCAACAACCGCAACCACGGCCCAATCCTAGGGTTCGGCAGTCCAGCCCAGCCGGGCTTCCCTCCTTGCGGCGGGACCTCATCATCCCTCAAATGCGGCACGCCTTAAACAAATCACCAGAATCCCAATATCAATCAAAATAACCCACCCAAAAAAAGAAAAAGAAAAAGAAAAAGGAAACTGACCAATAGGATGAACAGTTAGGGCAGGGCGATTAGAGACGGCGGTATGGCGACTCAAGAAGATGACCTCGGAGACGGACTCGCCGGTGGCCTCCTCCCACCGGCGATCCATGTGGTCCTCGGCCACGATGCTGCTCTCGTGCTTCACGAGACGGACGTCGCCATTGGAGAAGCTCGCGATTCCTTCCTGAACAATAAAAGGGGAGGGGGAAAGAAAAAAAAAAAGAGTGAGATTTTTTTTATTTTGTCTCCATTTTTTGGGGAGTTAGGGCAAGAGGGGAGTAACGGACGGGGAGGGTGGGCCCCGGGGACCAGCCGGGCATGGAGAGGAAGGCGGACGCGGGGCCCACGGAGGCCGGGTCGGCGGCGGTGGCGACGACGAGGGTCACCATTGGCCGAAGAGCGCGGGTGAGAGACTTGGGAAACAACGGGAAACGGGTGCGTGCAAATATAACAGATGAGCGAAGGAGCATTCAAACGGGATGCTCGTTTGGGCGTTTCTATATGTAACGTTAGGGCCGCTATCTGTTTTTTTTCCCCGCTGCATTGCGCAGCGAGCCTTCAATTTTGACACGGAAGGCTTTTACCAAAACAATGGGGGGAAGCTCTACCAAAACGATGGGCGCTCTTAGTTTGTTAACCTCATTAATGCGAGCAAAATCGGGAGGGACAGCTCAATGAATAAATGCCTCATTCAGAGATGTGGAGATAATGATGCACGGTAGAAAAAATATAAAGCCATATTAGTAGTATATAAGATAGATATTGAATTCGAAAGAACAATAACAATGATATTAATGATTAAAACAATTGTCACTTGTAATCACTACAACTATTGACTAA
>JBAKGM010000233.1:17690926-17706624 GCA_037177215.1 Asparagus racemosus
TCTTTGCTCTCTTTCTTTTAATCTCTGCACATGATGAGTTTTATGATTATTATTATTTCTATGGCTTGTTATTCAAATATGAGTGAGTAATCTCTTTATTCTAGGATTGGGTGAAGCCCAATGACATGATTGTCAAAATAATATTTTGATCTTTTCTTGATTTTATGAATGTCAATGACTCTTGTTTCATTCTTGTGTGATTTATGCTTGTAAATTTATTGGCCACTTATTTACATGATTTAGATATTAGGCGAAGAACCGAGAAGTGAAGTTATAATATCGGAACTCTAGAATAGAACGTCAAATTCTAAATCACGAGAGTAGATTTAGGTTTCTTGAGGAGTTATAAGAATTATCATCGCTCTTAATGGGTTGGAACAAATTCAATTACCATGAGAATAGGGATTGATTAGTTATTGAACGCGTTGTTATATTTCGAGAGAAAATAGCAATTAAATTAGGATAATTCCCTACAAGAGTGGACATTCATATTTGAAGGAGGATCATTACTTAAACATGATAATCGTCGTTGTGGTGGATCACGATTCTAGAATTCTTCATCATTTTATTTCTTCTAAGGTTTATTTATATTAGCTTATTTCATTATTTTATTCTAAATCACTTATACATTGAATTGCCTGGAAAATTAGTTTGTGAATAATTGGTAGTTAACAAATAGTCCTCGTGGGATTGACTCGTATTTGCCGGTGCTAGGTACAACTACGCCGTGCACTTGCAGTAAAACATCACATCAACTACACAGTCCAATCCGACACCACAACTCAAAAAACATGGGTTCAGTGCCTTATAATTTTCTTATTCTATTCATCCCAAAATCGATAGCCAAAATAGTCAGAAACATAACCAATAAGAAATCATTTTCTAGCAATGCAATCAAGTTTATCTCCATCTTTAGAATCTACATGCACATGTAAAGCACAATAAAAAACTGCCAAATGTGATAGGTTTACCTCTTTTCTAGTCCACCCTCCTCAATTATCCTCAAACCATGGAAAAGACGGTCCTTAAGTTTTCCAATAAGCTTGTTGACTGCATCTGCCCAGATGTCTTCGAAAATCTAGTATGTAACCTCATGCTCCGTGCTCTCTCATTCAAAGTTCTATTTATCCTCTCAGCAATTTCATTCTGCTCATGGGTTCCACGAACTGTTCTTCGAGTACCTTAAACTCCTTGTCATCGTGCTGCCTGCCATTGTCAGAACTCAAGTACTTGATCTTCCAACCAGTCTTGTTTTCTACTTTAGCCTTCCTCCTTGTCATCGTGCTGCCTGCCATTGTCATCATGAATTGTATTTGCTGCTATATTCACTAACTCCTCTTCCGAATGTTGGTTCTTCTTCTTCCATGGTGGTAGCTAACAATCTCTTTTCAGACGACCATGCAATTCCAGCAAGAGATAGCTCCATCTTGACTGACTTCTCTGTCTTCACATTAATCTATCATTGTTCTGATTATACTTTGACCACATTGATTGCTTCTCCTGCTTTCAGTACTCAAGGCAGAGTCTGAAGATTCACCTAACTCTCTCTTGTGGATATCCTCACTGAGAATCAAATCTTGAATATTATCGAGCTTCATCGTCCTCCTCCAATGAGAACTGCTAATAGCCATCACTATTGGGCCCAACTATCTTGTAGAAAGGGCAATAGGATCAAGGCTCTGATTTCATCCTTAAACATGATCTCCACCAAACACAATTGACTTATAATCTAGTTGAACTCGTTCATATGATCTACAATAGAAGCACCTTCAACCATCTTCAGATTAAACAATCAATGCGTTAGACGTACCATGTTAAAAGAAATTGGGTTCTCATAAATATTTGATAACTCTTCATCAGATTTGCAGTTATCATCAGAAAGATTCTTAGACACCAACTAAAACAAATCAAACTTAGAATAAGTTCACCTCTTAGACTCTTGTTTCCTATTGAGCTTGACTCCTTAGAGGCCAATGTCTAATTAATTTTTTAAGGCTTGGGTTATCCAATATGAAGGATTAAGTGGTTTTTGGGCTAACGAAAGGGTGATGAAATCCTTCCACCTTAGATTATTCATCAGGTTTTGCCCTTAAGTTGTTCTAAGTAAATACATAAAATACTAGGTTGAAATCACTTTGGTGATCCCAGTAAGAAACTAGCAACTAATAGTGGATGCCTCAAGCAAATGTTTCTATTTTTTGTGGTAAGAAAATAAAGGTGAATTTTTGCTTGGTTTTTACCTTAATTAGTAATTGTTTTACCTTGATTTTGATTTTTATTAGGGTCAACAAAAAAGGAAAAATTCTGTGTTTTTTATTTACCTAAATTTCTATGTTGTAAGAATTCTAACTAGGAAAATAGAATCGAAATTGAAGGCTAAGCAAACTTACCTCACCCAAGAATTGAGGACTTCTGTCCTTCCCCTTCAAATCAATCTACTTTTAGCTTGAAATTTTTCATAAATAATAACTTAACCAAAGTACCCTATAAAAAGAGTTCTGAAAACAAACACCTTTTCTAGCAAAGGCCAAAAAAAACTTGATGGATATTGAAATGAAGCTTTAAAAACAAGTTGCAAGTATACAACTAGTAGTTGTAGTACATACAAGTCGATACACAAGGAAGCTGGGCCTTAAAACATTCTTTTAAGAGGTTTTGAAAAAAATAGGGTTGAGTTGGATATTTGTTTTAAAATAATAAAAGAGAAGGAGGAAAACAAATGAAACAATTATTAAGGCAAATAAACAAACAAGAAAGAAACTAGAATTAAGGCAAAAGAGAACAACTAAAAATTAAAACTAAGAGAAAGAAAAACTAAGGGAAAGAAACAAGACTGAGAAACTAGGTATTTAGGATTGATTCCACTAGGTAATTACTACTTAGATTTAGAAATCACTCTCTTTTTATTATCTATTACTTTAGATTTAACAAGCATAAACTATCAATCTAATCAAAGAAAGTATAGTTTATCAAATTATAATCTACGTAATTTCACGGATAGAAGACTCAAATTAAAATAGTAATTCTAGAACACTAAAAAGCATAGTTATCGAATTATTTAAAGGAAACATAACTTATCAATTTAGTTTATTCCACTAATTACTAATTAATTGATTATTCTAATCATGGACAATTATGCCTAAAGAGAGAAACTCTAAATCAAACTAATAATTACTCTATTTTCATCTAATCATAGATAACCTAAAAAAATTAGCTATTCATATTACGTCCCAAATTTATTGCAATAAAAGAAAATAAGAAAGGAAAGCAATAAATTAAACTAATTAAGAAACTACAAATTTAATATATACTAAGAAACCAATTAATTAAGAAATTAAACTAATTACTAAGCATGAAATCAAACTAATTAAGCTAAGAAAGAAATTAAACTTACAAAAAGAAAATCTTGATTTCCACGAATGAAGCTTCAACATTATCTCCAAATAGAAGAGGAACTTAGAGAGCAAAAATATTTATTTATTTTGGAAAAACTAAAGTTTTTACAAAATTATAAGGCACACAACTCCAAAATGGAGTTACAAAATTTTTCTCACATTTCTCACAAGTCTACCCACCCTATTTATAGCAAAGATAGGGTTTGTAGTAATGAAATATAACCATTGAATCTCTCAAAGCAATCTACACCCTTGACACAATTCGCAGCTAAAAACTGTTTGTTGAGTATTGATATCAAAGTATCGATACTAATATCGATACCAACCCTTTTGCTTTTGCTAATCGAGCTGATTATGTTCCTTACTCTCCATGACTTGAGATATGGGTTTGTATGCTTCATTTCTCTTGTAATTAATTCCTTTTAAGCTCTTGGGCTTCTCTTGAATGCTCTTAGGCTTTTTCAAATTTTCTTTATCGGCTCTTTTCTTCATAAAACTCTTATATCCTACAGAATTGATAAAAAAGGCTATATTAGTGATTATTTTTGCGTGAAAGTTTACATGAATAGAGGTATAAAATGCAATAACATGTGTCAAATAACCCGTCCCATGGGCCTGTGCAAATTAGATTTCTTTTTTACTATACAAATACTTTTATTCTAGTTTGTTATAATTTCTTTTATTTTTGTATTTCTTTTGAACTAGTAGAGCAATTACTTATTGCTCGTGGATGTAGGACTTGCTCTGAACCAAATTCAATCTTTGTGTTTGCGATATTTTCCTCAGTTAATGTATACAAATATACAATTTTACTAATAACACTATTTTTTTCCATTTCTTATACTGGTTATATCATTAGTTTGTTAATTACATGTAACAATACTTAGAAAACTATTATATAATTAAAAAATCAATAATAAAAAAATAGTTTGGTAGGTGGCCCAACCTGTGCTATGGCCCGTTCCTCTTCCTGAACTTGCGAGCGGGCTAGGTTGAGCTCTAGACTCGAAAACAAGTGATCAAAGAAAGCACAGTGGTCCCTGCTACCCACAAGCTGGCTCGTTTTGCCACTTGGTCAGCTCATGGGATGAGCCAGCACATCCCACTACCCACCTCTGCTTATATCTCCTCTGCTCTAAAGAGACCTCTCATTCTCCTATATATTGAACGTACATCTCTCGTAACATAAGGGCAAATAACAAAGAGATAACAATTCATAAAAGGCTTCTATTTGAAGAGTACAGTTCTCAAAAAAGGAAAAAAAGTTTGTAGAGTACCAAAAGACTGATGAAAAATAGGAAGTGCACGTTAAAATAAAATCTGGCCAAATGTTAAGCAGGGCCATAACAGACGAACAGAGCTAATAGAGGAACCAGGGACTTAAATTGGAAATTGATGGAACCCTTCATCTCTCCGTTAATTTCCAAACGGAGAAGAATAAAGAACGGATGCTAAATTCCTAGACGCGTTGGAATTTATAGGCAGAAAATTGATTAGCAAATCAAGTACCTAGGTTAGCTGGAGTCACTGTGAGAAGGTCCAATTTGAGAACAGAATAAATCTTGAACACTCAATCAATCATGTGCTCTTGTTTGTGTGGAAAATGCATTAAGTTCCTATTATATATGGCATGTCCGTGGTGTCAGTCAAGGGAATAGACTGCAGTAAAGAAACATTTTAGGGTATATTACACTAAACCCCCAATTGCTTTTATCAGTTTGCAATAAACCCCGTAAAAACTTTCAAAATCACACTAAACACCCAACACCTTTTGCAGAAAGCCTTTAATATTATTGGGTAAATTCCACTAAATCCCCAATAATTTTCAAAATGTCTTTTGATATGCTGTTTTTTTTCCAAATTTTTGTGGGTTATCCAAAAAAAGGTGAAAATTTATTGGGGGTTTTCTGTAATTCCTAAAGTTATTGGGGCTTTAGTGCAATTCTGAAAATTATTGGGCGTTTACTACTAAGTGATGAAAGTTCCTGGGGGTTTAGTGTAATTTACCCAACATTTTATTCACATCTAGTCCCGTATAATGAAAGTATTATTCCAACATTAAGCACATCTATCATATATGCATTAACATGAGGGCATGTATTGTTAGCGCTGGCAATCGAGTCGGGTAAAGAAGGTAAGAATCTTGTCAATTCTAGATGAGAATCTTGTCAATTCTAGATTGATCCATACATGTCGAACCTATTGGATCTGAGATGCAAACTTTATTTTTTTTGGGGGGGTGAATAAGATTGCTTGTTATTTTTTGCATTATCACAACATATGCAGCTAAAAAATAATTATAGTGATAAAGGAGCAATAAGCAATATATCAAACACAGAACAAGTAATCAGAACAGACAAGATTTTTATAGCAGTTTAGATAAATAATTTTACATCTGATCTTTTGAATAATAGACCCGATTTAGTAGGCATACAAAACTGCATCCTAGGTTATCCCAAAAACTAGTTGTCTAACCTAACTCCTTACAATAAGTAATCCCTATCCCTAGCTAGTTTCCAACCCTCAATTCGATCAACTTGAGTACCTCATAAAAGCAAAACAAAAGTTCAAAAGAAAATAACAAAAGATCATTTATGCTCAATATGAAAAAAATCTTATGGTCCTTTTTTTATTAAGATCAAACTCCAAAAAGATTCAAGCTGAGATCTGGAAGTTTGATACAGATTCTAAAATTCAAAGGCGGCTCTCCTCAATGTGAACTAAGTAGATGATGATGTGCACTGTGAGTGAACGATTGATGAGGCTTCGTGGAGTCAAATGACTTCTCCTTGATTAACTCTCCTAAGCCCCAGCACTTCTCTCTTTCTCTTTATTTTCTTTTTCTCTTTGGATTAGGTCAGAAAGAAGTCATCTAACACGCAGGAGAAGATTGGAAGATAACTTATGACAAATGACTGAGATTAAAACCTAAAAATCTAGAATCAATTTGATTGGGAGATAACTTGTGACAAACGGCCGAGATTAAAACTTGAAAATCTGGAATCAGTCTTTTAACCTTCGATGGTTGCTCTCAACCATCGATGGTGATGAAGAGATCATCGATGACCCCCATCGATGATCTAAACTTCTCTGGACTTTTGCACTATAGTGGTCCATAGCACCATCGATGGTCAATTTAGAACCATCGATGGTTCACTTGCTGAAATTAGCTCTTGAGTTATTTTTCAATTCTTTCCACCTAGTTCTTGTTTCATACCTGTATACTCCTGTACTGAATCATCTCAAACACAAGTTAGACTTAAATGAATATTTATTATTACTCAAACAAAAGATATTATACGGACAACATCCTAGCAATCTCCTCTTTTGATAATAAAGAATTTGAAATTTAAAATATCACAATAATCAATTGTTTGAGATGTATAGCTTGAGAGTAAGCACACATTCACTCTAATGAGATAGTAAATGATATGCAATGCTTCCCCTACTTTCATACATACACGAAAAGTGAGATGAAAAGATAGGCATTGTAGAACTCCCCCAACAACAATGCATTAAGTTTTTCAAAAAATTTGAGAAACCAAAAATCTCATGCATAATTCACAATTTCACTCAAAATTCTCCCCCACTTTTGTTATTATAAAAAGTTAAAAATATACCTATGGATGTACAAAATACATGATAAAATTAGAGAAAATCATTGAAAAAGTGTATGGGAGAGATATGCATACACATTCACACAATAATTGGTACTGAAAAATAGTACAAATAATCAAAATTGAAACACAAATATATGGAAGACACGAGAGCCACTCCTATATGCACACATAGATAGTTAAAAAATCATTGTAAATGCATATAACAAAGAGCAAAGTAATTATAAAATTTCACAAGATCTATTTATTTACAGAAATGTGAGAAATGAGCTAATATGAACACTTGAACTAACTCAACCTTTAAAATAAAGACCAAAGTGGCATGCTATCACCTTAGCCATATGGGACTCATGAGGAAGAATGATATTGTTTGGCGGGCGTTTTACAGCATCTCTAAATATATGTTATATTTAGTACAAGATGATTACTTATTAAGAAATACACAAACAATAATCTGCGAGTGTGGCTGTTTGGCCATCTTTTAACAAATACCCATGGTTTCTGTGGACTTTATAAGAGTATGGATCTTTGATCATTTTTTAACGAATACACTCTTATTGTTCGTTCACATTTTGACTCATATGCACCTAAGTACATTAAATAAGAGTTTGTGCGCTAGTCAAATTTAAGAAGCTCAAACTCATAGATTTATAAACTAAATACTCACAAAACTTGTATAAGACTTCAATTCAACTATATCATGACAAAATACAAGATAAATATCAGATAAATGAGTGCATATGACATGTGAAATGTCTCATGAACCATGATATAATGCATTCAACATTTGATTACTGTGTATATAATTATGTAGATTAAAAGCAAATGTGAATTGTGCATGCCATATTCATTCCTATATACTAATGAACAATATCATCCGAAATTATATTATAGAAGTAGATATGTAGGAATGTCAAATTTTTTAAGAAAATGAGAAAGAAAGGGAAAAAAAGAAAATAACAAAAAAATATGTACAAAAATAGAGAAAACATGATGCATCAACTAAAATGCGCAAATGTATCATACCAACCATCCCACGATATAGATATATAGTTAATACAGACCAAGTATCTCATGCATTGAATAAAAGAATATATACAAGCCAGAAAAGAAATAAAGAAAATAAGAAAAGTGAAAAGAAATGACCTCCTCCAGAATGTAGAGCAAATTTTATCCTAGTCCTATCGGAAGCATATGTATCCTCCATCTGTGTCTCCATGTCCTCATCATCTATAAGAGTAGCTCCATGAGTAGTGGATGGATGAGGATCTCCTATAGGCTGAGATGATCCTAAGAGATAATCAGCATAAACAAGTTGCTTCCCTAATGACGAATCTATCTGATGCAAAGCCCCATGCAAATTTCATTACTTCAATTAAAAATCTAAGTTTAGATTTTAGTGAAGTATACTACTTTGAAGATCTTTTCTTAAAAAGATTATTTAAACTTGTCATAAAAGGTCAACTTGAGTACAAAACTAACTAAGAATTAGAAAGTTTTAAAAATTCACCAAGTAAATTAATTACTAAGTGACTTTGTCAAGTTGGCAAGTGATAAAATGTTTTGAAAGAAAAGAAGATAAATGAAAGGATGAAATGAAGAGAGAAGATAAAATAAAGAGAAAAAATGACTAGTCCCTAGTCCCACACCTAAATTTTATATTGTCCTCAATACAAACTATATAATGCACAAGGTAAAGCAGATAAGAAATGATATACTTATATTTATTCAGTCAATCTTGAACAATGATCAAAATCTGCAATTATCATTGGTATGATGAGGAAGTAGTCAAAATTTTCTCTTTCACTTTTTTTACCCTTTTTTCTTTCAAAATTATTTTCTTTTTCTTTTTTTATTTCTTTTTTCTTTCTTTTTTGTTTCTCTTTTTTTTTAAAAGAACAAGAAACTCTCAAATGAGAGAAGAATAAATTCTTTTTATTTTTCTTATTATTATGAGGCAAAGAGTAAAGATGTAGAATAAAAGTTTTAAGATAACAAGCTCGAGTCCTACATCAAATCCTACCTTATTACAAAAAATTCTACGCCAGATTTTAAATAAGTGTAGAATGATAAACTCAGTGATATGCTTAAGTTCTGTACATTCAGAGGTTTTCAAAGATTCTATAGCATTTGAAGGCAGGTAAGAAGGGGGACATTTTAAATTTTTAGTATTAATAAACAGAAAGCAAGTCTCATATTTGATCTCAGGCTTCACTTGAATAAAAGTTTATCCTAACATAATCAGTTCTTCTTTTAAAACTTCCTCAAACCTAAGATTCATCGTTGGGGTTTGATAAGCTGGTTGTTCTATATTTTCTAGGAACCTAAACTCATCAGTAAAAAGTTCTTTAAAGCTAAGATAAGAGAAACGTGTGTCTAACTCCATGAAAACTAGTTCTGATTCAAATTCCTTTAGTATCTTGAATTCACCACCAAAGATATCATCAAAACTTAGGTCTGACTCACTCTCATCTTCTAACTCTTCACTTAAATTTTCTTCTGGGGGTTGATCTGATGAATCAGTCGGCTAGCTTCCTAAATTGAAAATATTAAGATTAACAGTCATATTCCTAATGGACAGCTTCATTTGACTAGTTTTATAGTTGGTCAAAGCATTGAAAGTTGCTAAGAATGATCTTCCTAAAAATATGGATATCTAACCTCTAAGATTGGAAACAGGCTGCATCTCCGAGACTATGAACTCAACAGAAAAAGTAAATCCCCTAACTTGATCAGAACATCCTCCACCTCTCACTTAGTAATTTTTACAGATCTATCAGCTCACTGGAGGGTATATGTGGTTGATTTTAATTCACCTACCCCTAGCTGTTGAAAAACTAAATAGGGAAGAAGATTCACACTAGCTCCCAATTCTAGAAGTGTCTTGCTAATGAGGGTGTTTCCTATGACACATGAAATGGTAGGAAAACCATGATCCTTAGGATTCAAAGGCACAGGCTTTGAGAGCATGTCACTGATATTGGCAGCTAGAAATACTTTCTTGGAAATATTAGTAGTTCTTTTCTTAGTGTAAAAATCCTTCAAAAATTTCGCATAAGAGGAGATTTGTTCGATTGCATCTAAGAGAGGAATGTTGACCTTGACTTGCATAAAAGTTTCTAAGATGTTCTTTACCTGGATATAGTTTTTCCTAGGTCTGAGTCTATCTACAAAGGGAGCAGCGGGTTTAAATCTATGAAAATTGAGCTCAGATTTAGTTTCAAGCTCTTGGTCGTTAGAAGGGGGTGATTGTTGAGCAGAGTTATTAGAAGGAGCGAGAATTTGTTTAGGATCAACATTAGAATAGGAGAAGAGGTAGGAGTTTTATCTAGAGGCATTCTAACTTTGGTATCAACCTGTTTTTCTTAATGTAGTGAATGGATTACATTCACTTGAGCTTGGTAGGTTCAACTTGATCCAGTATCCTCAGGTTTTGTAATACGTTGACTCGAAAAATTATCTTTCTTTCTTTCACTTATGGCACTAGCTAATTTACCAAGTTGGATTTATAATCTAGCTATAGCTTAAGTATTAGAATTGAGTACTTGACTGTTCGCAGGGAAAGTTGTTTTCACTTTCATTGATTGAATTCGTTACAGCTTTTTCCTATTACAATAGAATTCAAATAAAACGATCGCCTTTTTATAAGGCTTACAATGAAAAATCAACAAAGATTATAACTTTATCTCCCTTTGTGAACAAATGCAGGATCCGTTTATCGGATCCTTGCTTGTGTGGGTTTTTAGCCTATGCTAGGGACTCTTTTTTTTGTACGTTGACCACCGCGTAATCAGATTTAGATGCTAGATCTATAGATCTATGGTGATTATTTCACGAAAGAAATAACCACCGACGAAGATCAACTCACAAAGGAGATGATTACTGGTGTGGGTGAAATCGACCAAGTGAAGTCATGCACGAACCCTGAGATTAAGACGAAGCATAAATTAGAGGGTAAAACTGTAGATCTGACCTGAATCGATGTAGATCTAGTCTAAATCTCCTCCAAATCTTCTCCTCACTGTGTGGATCTGGGTCGGGATGAGTTCTTCACTCGCACGGGATATAGATCTAAATTTTCTCCTTTGCAAAAGCTCAGATCTGTGCAAAAGCTCTCACAAATCTAGCCCAGAAGCAGAAAAATTCTAACCCTTTACAACTGAGACCCCCCTCCCTATTTATAGACAAATGAGAGAGAGACGGGGAGAAAAATGGTTACCGGAGCATATGGCTTGGCCTTGGCTAAGGCAGTCTCAGTCTTGGCCAAGGTGCCTCAGCCAAGGCCAAGTCACCTAGGTCTTAGCCGAGATGCCTAAGCTAAGGCCGAGCTATCTCAGCCTTGGCCGAGACTATCTCGGCCAAGGCTGAGTCACCTCGGCCTTGGCTGAGGTGTCTCAGCCAAAGCCGAGCTGTCTTGGCCTTGGCTGAGCTGTCTCGGCCAAGGCCGAGTTGCCTCGGTCTTGACTGAGTCTTCTCAGCTTCGGCCTTCCTCGCAACTCTGTTCTAGCAATTTTTTGAACTCGGTTTATCTGGTCGCGTCAATTCCCGAGCCCGATTGGCTATCTCATCAATTCTAGAGTTCAGCTGACTCAATTCCGTCATCGTTCGAGTCCGGTTGATCCCATCTTGTCGATGTTTGAATCTGGTTTATTTGTCTTGTCGAAACTCGCTGATCTAAAGCTTCGTCATTGGATTTATTTCACGATTTGTCGCTTCACTAACTTGCACGCCTTGCTGATTCACTTCATACGTTTGTCGTCTTGCTTCATGCATTTTGCGGCGCAGTTACGTCGTCAGCAGTTCTTGGTCGCATCGTCGGATGGATCGTCAATCGCCAATCCATCGTCACGAGTCACGTTCGGGCACTTATAGGTAATTTTTAACGCCTACAGATACCCCTTCCAAAGTGTTTCAGTCTCGATCTTTTTAGAGGAGCCTGAGATACTTTGGATATGATAGGCCCCAACCTTCAGTAGGTTTAATGAAACCTGGGATAAGTTTCAGAATTTGATCCCTTCAATCCTTTCAGACTCTCCGGTACTTTATAGGATAGCTGAAGGCATCACGGTGCTGCATTTTTTGTCTGACTGTCGTCGGAATCTTGAACTGAAGCTGATTGAGTTGATTTGGTTTTGACCCATACCGGTGAGTTGTCGTTCAACTGACCATCAAACTTTTTCCGAGACTCCACCGTTAATCAGAGAATTATTCGTTGTGACGCGCTGATCGGCATCAAAATTTCTCGAGAATCTAACCTTTGATCGGTGAATTCTTTGGTGACAACACGTTGATTAGCATCATCACAATTTTTGCTTTTCGGGCTTTCAGGCTGGGAGAACCAATTCGTGCTTGTATACTCCCAGTGATCCATCGGTGTCATCGAGTTATCCTTAAGAATATTTTATGAAAATAATCTCTAGAAACTTCTCGATCAAAATAGGAAACAGTTTATACTCGTATATCTTTTTGGAGTAGAGAGAGTTATCCTTAAAATAAAAATATTTTCCTAGAACTTTTTGACTAAAATAGGAAACAATTTATACTTGTACACCTTTTTGGAGTAGGGTGAGTTATCCTTAAAATAAAAATATTTTCTAGGAACTTCTCACCCAAATTGAAAATAGTTTATACTCATGTACCCTTTTGGAGTATTTCTGAGACTTGAAATAATTTAGTTGGACATGAAGTGACCATCATGAGGTAATAATCTTGCTGAATAAATGTCTAGGATCCCTCAGATATGTGGGGGAGAGGAGAGTCAATTAACGGGCTAATTTTGCACCGTTTTGGTATCCTGATTAGGCTCCGACTTGAATTCCTAATTAGGGTCCTAATTGGAACTGGTTTGGGTCCACCTGGGACTGTTATAAAAAGCCCCTCTCCACTCTTTTTCTGTCTCCGAGGCCGCCCCCCTTTCTTTCTTTTTCTCTTTTGTTTTCCCGCTTTGTGTCATCTCATCTCCTTCAAACTTTGAGAAACATCTGCGGTGAGATCCTCTACACTTTTTATCAGGTAAACCCTCTCTCAATCTATGGATAGATGTACAAGGCTAGGGTTTTGATACAAAAAAATTAGGGTTTTGATCAAAATTAGCGTTTTGATCAAAAAGAAGAAACTAGGGTTTGAGAGAAAAATTATTATTTCTTTTCTTTCTTTCCTCTTTTTCTTTTTTTCTTTATTTTTCTTTCTTTCTTCTTTTTTTCTTCTTTTTTTTTGCTTGAGTGCACGCAGGGCTCAGCCATGACTGAGCCATGGTCAGGTGGCTTGGCCATGGCCGAGCGCCTTGGCCTGGTCAAGGCGCTGGGTGCCTCGGCCATGGCCAAGGGGCGTCGTGGTGCCTCGGCCATGCTGAGGCACCTCGTGGTGCCTCGGTCGTGGCTGAGGCACTAGATGCCTTGGCCAGGCCGAGGCACCTGGTGGTGCCTCTGTCGTGGTCGAGGCACCAGCTGCCTCGGTCGTGGCCGAGTTGCCACATTCTGACCGTCATCGGGTTTTTTGATGTTTTTGACAATTATTTTAGATCTTTTGATGTCGTATCTGACTTTATTTCGTCTTTTTTGACAGCTTACAATGTCCTCAGGAAGATCACGCGCTCCAAGGAGCTAGCCATCTACCCTTTCACGTGAGGGTGTACCCCCATTATTCGCCGGTAAGCTTTTTTCACCTTTTTGTACACTCACGGATTGCATACACATACTGCATCTCCGCTTCGTTCTCCTTGGTGAGGCGATTAGGAAGAGCCGTGATTCTCCTTGGTAAGGATCGACACTTAAAAAGATAGGCTTTGCTTGGTCATCATCTATCTTTCGGCCAACAACGGGGACAATTCTGTGCTGTACTGCGGTTGGTAGGATAGGATATCCCGTTACTTCATTTACGTGACGGGGTATATTGTCCTACGAGCCTGTAATGCATCCGGAATTGGTTCTCCTGTTATAAGGTCGTGACTCTATCTCACGAGTTTGCGAGATGAGTTCGACGCCCCATATTCCCCTTCAAATATATTTTATAGTTGAGTTTAACCTATTCTGATTTTTCATTTCAGTCGAGTATCCCTCTGGAGCGTTTTCTTCTCATGTGGTTGACGGACGCCGCGGTGAGCATTATTCCACATGTGATGAACCTGCCATTTTGACTTCATCTCAGTTTGCACCGGATACATTGGTGGAGGTCATCTAGGTGGTACTTGAGTTGAGTCCTCGCGTACTGAGGTCACTGATGACCGATGCCTTGCTCGTGAGGGACACCAGCTCTACTCAGCCTCTGGGAAAGACAGACTATCTGTTTGGTGATTCTGTCAAGGATCCGAATGCAGCCTTCATTGATAGCGTGCAATGGCTACACAAGGATGATGGGGGGTCCTTATACCTCCCATGGATACCCCACCATCGTTGCTTGACCGAGCTAAGGCACCAAGCCGTGGCATAGGAGATGTTGTGGCGCCTGACGGAGGAGCGCAACCACATTCACTGTGGGCTCATTACCCACCAGGCAGTTCCAAGCTCGAGCAGGAACCGTGTCGTCGGATTACATCCCGGTGTATTAGGGTTAGACTCACCGCCCCATGACAAGTTTTTCACTACTGCCCAGATTTTGAAGAATCATCTCGCGAAGCTGGGGCAAGAGATACTGGTGTCCTGTCACAGATTTTATGGCTGGGTTCATTCTGCAGATAGGCTCTAGTGGACTCATCTAACGAGTTACGTCATTAGCCGATGGGGCGAGGAGCTTCATGCCTGTGGCTTATATGCCACGATCCGCGCCACTATGTATAGGCTTTCGATCAGTGCCAGCCACTTCTTTGCTTTATCCGAGCTCTACAATCCCGATTCAAACACATTCTTGACTAGGCATGGTCAGCTAGGGCTAGCCCTCCATAAGACGCATCGGATCTCTGGTTTACCCATGGGGAAGATGATGTATCAGGAGTATTTCCCTTCGAACTGGGAATTGGGCTAGCTGAGGGATCGCATGCCTGGCCGCTATGACACCTTATGGGACCTCACCTCCGATTATCACATTACTTTGGCACAGACTGAGCTGCTAGAGAAGAAGAAGTCGCAAGTGAGCCTGGAGTAATTTGCGAATTATTTATTCAGGCACCTGAGAACCCTTTTGGTGAGGAGATTTGTGAGTCATCGCCTCTCATGCGTTCAGAGGTAAATGAGTTGATCAAGAAGTCCGGCGCTAGCTCCTACACCCTTGGCAGCTCTGAGGATGGTTTTCCTGTAGGGACTAAGTTTGCGACTTTCCTATAGCATGCAGTGAAGCCGATCCGGCCGATGACTCTTTTAGCGAGCTACCTCGCAATCTAGTTGAAGAACTGCATGGTACCGTATCAGTCTGGCGATGCCCTGTCATTGGAGGTGCTTTACCCCGCTGTTCAGCTCGCCCACAAGAAGGAACATTCTCTTCTTCCAGTCATGGTGGCCAATATTCATCGTGGGCTTCGCCAGATAGTTAGCACATTTACTTAGGGGAAAGGCGAACCATCTACTCAGATTCCTCACGCTAGGCTGGAACTCCCATACACCTACTTGATGGCCTGGTTCGTCCTTCACTGTCCTGATATGATGTCGGCACCGAGGCTTGCCGATCCATCCACCCCCTTACATCAGTTGTTAGAGGATTGCAAATGGAAGGGACGTGGATTCGTAGAGATAAGGAAGCTGCTACAGATACACAA
>JBAKGM010000233.1:17706724-17721007 GCA_037177215.1 Asparagus racemosus
AAGCAAATATCTTAGCTAAGTAAGATATCTACTCTTCCCAAGATTTAAGGCAAAGCTTAAACTCGAGGAATCTCCAAGTAGAATGTTCTTGAACTCTTTTCTGCTCATTTGAAGTCTCTCTCTCTCTCTCTCTCTCTCTTAAAATCCTCAGCTCTCTAGATCAAAAATTCCAAACTCCTTTCAGATGGGCGTAGGGGGGCTATTTATAGCCTTTAGGAGGTGTAACAGCTGAAAAGAACACAACTTGTGACCTGCCAGAATTGCACAGTGGGTGAGATACTTTTTGCGTCTGAGCCCAAAACTATCTCGGCCAAAGGGGTTGAGTCTCCTGGCTGTTGTAACTGCTCTTCCCTCTTTTAAGGCATGTTTAATGCCCTATTTATGCGCTTAGTGGGCATTTTTCAAGAATGTAACCGCCCATTAATGTAGATGAACATCCTCACATATTAAAAAGGTCAAATGGGCCTCATAAATAACAATAAAACACGTGGAAATGTTTCAGACACAATAAGTGCCTTGGCAATGGCCAAGACACAACAAGTGTCTCTGACATGGTCGAGACACAATAAATGTCTCGGTCATGGCCGAGACACAATATATGTCTTGCACATGCATGTATCAGTTTTACCCCTATAGTTGATTTCCTTAGATGACATCGTTCTTCAATCTTCTCATGATTAAATCACACTTGGGGTTCATCGGCAATTTTCGATGCCTACAATGATCAAACATGAAATTGTCTTAGGGCGTGTAGTTTCCAATAAGGGAATTGAAGTTGATAAAGCTAAGGTAGATCTCATTTCTAACCCCCCCCCCCCCTGGGGAAATAAAATGTCAAGGATGTTAAATAATTCCTTGGGCATGTTGGTTTTTACCTACAGTTCATCAAAGATTTTACCAAAATTGCTAGGCCTTTGACTAATTTTTTTAGCTAAGGATACACCCTTCGATTTCTCTCCTGAATGCCTTAGAGCCTTTGATCATCTGAAAAGGAGCTAACCATAGCTCCTATCATTTATGCATCGGATTGGACCCTACTCTTTGAGTTACTGTGTGATGCATCCGATTTTGCAATTAGTGTTGTCTTAGGATAACAAATCGATGGAAAACCTCATATGATATACTATGCAAGTAGAACACTGAACAATGCACAGCAAAATTACTCCATCACAGAGAAGGAGTTTTTGCCTTACAAAAATTCAGATCCTATCTCATCAGGTCTTTAACCAAGATTTATACCGATCACGCTGCACTGAAGTATCTTTTAGCCAAAACAGATGCTAAAGCGCTTCTCATTAGATAAATACTCTTCCTCTAAGAGTTTGATTTGCAAATCCTTGATAGGAGAGGAGCAAATAGCTTAGTAGCAGATCATTTGTCTAGACTTCCTAATGCACCAACACCAAATATTCTAATCAACGATCATTTCTCGGATGAACAACTGCTATAAGTTCAATCTGTACCGTAATTTGCAGATATTTGTGAACTACTTGGTCATGAAATAGATCTTTTCACATTGGTCTAAACAAGATAAATCTTGTTTCCTCTCAGGTGAAAAATTTTTACTGAGATGATCCCTATCTATTTAAGCATTGTCTTGACCAGATCTTTAGAAGATGTATTCTGAACATAGAGACTAGGAGTGTTCTTTCCTTTTACCATGAGCAAGCTTGTGGAGTCCACTTTAGTCTAAGAAAAACTGTCGATAAAATCCTCCAATGTGGGCTATATTGGGCCAATCTGTTCAAAGATGCATAGGAGTTCTATAAAATCTATAACCGTTGTCAGCTTTTAGGAAAAATTACTAGAAGAAATATTATGCCCTTGCAACCAATCCAAGCTATTAAGCTTTTTGATCTGTGTGATATAGATTTTAGGGGACCATTTCCAAACTCTTTTAGAAATTTGTACATTCTAGTGGCTGTGGAATACATGTCTAAATGGGCTGAAGCATTCACTTGTAAAACTAATGACAACAAGGTGGCTGTCAGGTTTCTAAAGGAAAATATCTTTTTTGGTTTGGAGTGCCCTGAACGATCTTTAGTGATAACGGTACCCATTTCTATAACCTTTTCTTTGAGGTTTTGATGAGAAAATATTCAATCACACATAAATTGTCAACTCCTTATCATCCCTAAACTAATGGTCAAGTAGAGGTTACAAATAGACAGATCAAAAAAATCTTAGAAAAAATTATTAATCAGAAGAGAAAAGATTGGTCTGTTCAATTGTGTGATGTTTTATTGGCCTATCAGACAGCTTTCAAAACTAATTTAGACATGTCACCATACAGGCTCGTTTTTGGAAAGGCATGTCATTTACCGGTTGAACTTGAATACCGAGCTATATGGGCAATCAAATAGCTCAACTCTGACTTAGGGTCATCAAAAAAAAAAAGATTGCTCCAAATGAATGAGTTAGAAGAGATTCGAAACGCTGCATATATAAAGTCGAAAATTTACAAAAGAAATCTAGATTTTTCACGATAATTCAGTAATACAGAAGAATTTTACACTAGGACAAAAATTTCTGCTCTACCACTTAAAACTTCATCCTTTTACTGAAAATTTGAGATCACAATAGACGGATCCATATATTATTAAACAAGTTTTCTTTCATAGGGCTATCGAGATAGAAAATCCTAAATATGATCATGTTTTTAAAGTTAATGGTCAATGTTTGAAACCATTTTTAGAATTTTCTATACTCGAAAAAGAGGAGGTGTTGATTCTTCATGAACCACACTATTTTTAGGGGGGGAAAAAGAAAAAAAAAGAAAAGGAAAAATCCCCATTTTTTTAGTCCATGTGTAAATAAATAAACTTTTGTATGTTTGTTTCTCTTGGCCCACAAAGAGAGGCAACGCCCACTTAAAAAAAGAAAATCTTTTCCTTGGCCCACTACTAGAGGCCCAAATAAAAAAAGTTTCCTTGGGCTACAGCCCACCCATTAAAATTTTAAAAAAAGCCCTAACATTTGGCTAATCGGTTAGCTAACTGATTAGGGTAGACTGAACTTTCTCTCTCCTTCATTATCTCTCTTCAATCTCTCAAAAAATCAAAACCAATTCTTCAAATCTCTTCTCCAAATCAAAGAAGAGGCGATTAGGGTTGTTTTCAACAAGAAATTGCAACAATCTTACAATTAAATTGCTCAAATTCAAGGTATAAACACGCAAACCTTAATTTGTCAAATTCTTGTGACTTTCTTATGATTTGTGTGCAAATTGTGGTTGGAAATTGGTTGTGAGTGAGTTGATAACAATTTGAGAATAGTTGTAATAAGTTTTGTACGAAATTTTGTGTAAATCAATCGATTAGTTGAAAACAATGACGAACTAATCGATTCACCAATCGATTGGTCAATCGATTAGCAGGGTTTATGACAGAAACTGCAATTTCATGCAGTTTTACAATTTAACCCCTAAACCTATAAAATTCTTATAAATTTGAACCCAATTACCATAATTAACTCACTTTCATGTAATTAGATAATGGCTTCAAGAAAACGACAAAGAACTGTACAATCCTCTCTCACTTTCGATAATTTACCTATTCACTCTAAGAGAGGATTCAATACTAATAAGCTATTTGAATTCCAACATATTGTTGAGATCTTTACAATAGTCGGGATTAGTTCAATGATGACTAGTAAACACAAAATGACTAATTCTACAATGGTTAGAAATTTCTATGTGAGTTGCACTAGATCAACTAAGGACAGAGCTTCTTCCACTGTTCAGGGGATAACTATAGCATCACACCCAAGCTCATCCAGAAGATTTTATGACTCCTCAAATCCCTAGAGATTGTCCCAATTTCTTCTACTCTTTAGCTAGGTTGAGTATAGTCTCTGATGATATCAATCAGGTGGCAGAATATCTGTTTGGGACAATACCTAGGGGTGGGATCTTGCATTTAGGTACGCTTAAGAAAGAGTGCATCATTCTCAACCTCTTTCTAAGTTTGACCTATACCCGATGACTTCATACTCAGTTATCACCACCTAAGACTTTCTCTTGTTATACTGGATAGTCACTGATCAACATTTCGATGTCACAGATATGATCTTTAAGATGACTGGAGGTATGGTGACCAGCGCCAAGGAGTATCTGAGTCAGCAGTATGGGCAGAAGGTCTAGTTAATCTACCCTTTTCTTATTACTCGAATTTATGAGGCTCTCGGTGTACCAACATATTCTACAAATAGACTAGAGGCAGGGCAGGCACCATTGACAGCTAAGACAGTGAAGAAGGGTGTTTCTGCCCAAGGAAAGAGTCATGGTACTTCCACTTCTACTTCTTCACATAGGACAGCACCAGCTTCACAAACCCTACCTTCACTGCCTCTACCACCCGGTACCCACTAAGTGGACACTCTAGGTGCTTGGCAATCGTCTCTATGATCTTGAGATAGTGTTCCACCAGTTCTAGCTTTAGTATGCAGCTGATTGGGCTTAGTATACCATAGACCAGGCTCGACCCACATCTGTTCTTGTGTACATCATGACGGCACTTCATGAGATGAGACCCGGATTCGAGGCTCCACCATCATTTCAGACTCTGACTCCATCATAGCAGGCATCACCACCACCATGTTGTCAGTCTGTCACACCACCTAAGGGTGAGGAGGATATCGACAGTACCACTACGGACACAAAGGAGGAGGATGTGGATATTACAGGGAGTGATTTTAGAGATCAGAGCGAGCAGGATGATGACCAAACTGATAAGGATGATCATTGAAGGATGTGATTTCTTATCTTTTATTACTAGTACCCTTCATGTACTCTATTGGCTACATTATGTGTTTTGATGACTATATGATAGTTTAGTGTTTGCCTTGAGGACAATGCCGAGGTCGAGTGTGGGTGTGGGGACTAGTTAGTTATTTCTTTTATTTTTTTTCTTTTTCTTTTAGTTAGTATCTTTATTATTTTAATTCTTCCTTTTTAGTTAGTATCTTTTTCTTTTTCTTAAAGAAAATATTTGTCACTTGCCAACTTGATAGAGTTAACTAATAATTGATCTACTTGATAAATTTTAAAATAACTAATTCTTAGTTAGTGAAAGCACTGGGAATATCAAATTCCTTGGTGTATTGCTTGGGATGGGTCTGAAACACCGCTGATTTGTACTTGAGAACAAACCCAAGAAGTTTCAACTTAATGGGATGTTTCAACAACTTACCCATCGATGAGAACATTGCCCGTCGATGGCTAAGTTGATAGTGCCTACATTCGGGAATATTTCTAGGGGTCCCACTTATACGTGAATATTTATAGGGTTCCCACTTATACACATTCTGACTCTAGTCATCATCCGTGTTAGGACCATGATGTTCGTATAATTTTCTTATTTGAATAATAACAAACAAATATTTAAGTCTAATTTGTGTTAGAGATAATTTATTCAGGTTTATACAGTTAGAATCGATATTGAGAACAAACGAAAGAAGTTTTAGCTTAACAGGATGTTTCAACAACTTATCCATCAATGAGAACATTGCCTGTCAATGAACTATTGGTCATATTATATTATTATACCCTCATTATCTATCTTATTTAAATAAGTATGTCACTAATAATATGTTATATCTTAATTTATAGATTAATGAAGAATTAATGAATAAGAGCTAAAAAACTCAAATTTCCTTATTTTTTAATATTTTATTGAAGCCTGGGATCAAGCCAAGCAATCTACAGAAGCCGAAGAAATAAGGATCCAATATAAAAAACCAAGTCAAAATCATGTTCAAGATGATTAGCCACAAAGAAACGGTGATATCTCGCAATCCGGAAAGCGGAATTTAACATATAATATATGAAAATCACCTATCTCGATGAGACAGAGCTATATGTATTTACAGAATTTGGAAATTCTAATCGATTGGTCAACTAATTGGTCAACTGATTGACCGACCAATTGATTTGTAACTAACTTGTTTTGTGGCTAATATTTAATCCTTGAAGCCTAAGTAAATTCAATTGTTCCTGTTGCTTGTCGTAGGCTATAAATAGGGGTAGAGGGTGAGGGGTTTGAGTATAAAAAATTTTATAAAACTCTATTTGAAGAGGAGAGTTACTCTTAATTGAGAAGAACTTCCAAAAGTGTAACTTTATTGCAATTAATAAAAAGAATTTTGGTCTCTTCATATTTTTCTTTTCTTCTCCTTCTTAGTTGATGAAGATGAAGATGAAGATGAAAATGAAGATGAAGAAGTAGATTTGCCTTCAAGAGGCTTTTTATGTTCATAATATAGATCTCTATTTCTTTGTTCTTATTTTCCTCTTTGTTGTTAGTTATTATTTTCATTCTCTTCCTTTATTCTCCTTAGTCTAGATTTTATTTCTTTGTCTCTTTGTTTCTAAGATGTGGAACTAAATCTTGTAGGAATTCGAGAATTGTATAAAACTAGTTTGATTTCTTTTATGTTTTATGAATTACTCCCTTGTGCTTATAATGATCATGTTTAGGATAATCAACTAGAGAACTAATTGGTAGAAGAAGAATTTGATAATCTATACTTATCTTGAATGATTTGATAGGTTATACATATGAATTCTAGAATTAATATCTAATTGTTATTCTTTTCATGAATGTTAATTTCACTTGAATGATAATTTGATAGGCTATGCTTTCCTTAAGTAGTTTGATAGTTTATGCTTAATAAATCTAAAGTAAAATGTGATAAAAAAAAAAGATAAATTCTAAATGAAATTGGCTAGTAGATTCAATTATAGATTCCTCATATCTCTAATTGAATTCTCCATCTTTCACTTTCTTGATTTTCCTCTTTATTTTTTTTTCTTTATTTGTTTCTTTTTCCTCTAATTTCTTATTTCCTCTTAATCTAGTTTTATTTTTATTTGCATATAATCACACTCACTCTCTTGATCTCTCCACAATCCACATTTATCACTCCTAATTGTCACACACACAACTAATAAACCAATTTTGATATTCTCCTACAACACCTTCTCGAGGGATCGATAACATTTATACTATAAATTGATAGTTATGCACTTGCAACTTAGGTTCTATTTTATATCCTGTCAAGTTTTTGGTGGTCATCAATGAGCATTGATCCTCATCAATGAACCTAGAGCTGAATTATCCATCAACAGCTCCCAATCGATGGCAAAATATAACGGAGAGCCTTCAGTCATCGATGATGACTTACTCATCAATGAGAAATTCAATGGTCATCGATTAGAACATGACCATTGATGCAAAAGTTTAGCAGAGAGCATCCAGATTAACATATTTTATATCATTTTATATCCCCATTTATTTTTTTTTTTATACATATTTAACTGTGACTTGGGTATTTTTAGTAATGTTTAAGGAAAATTGATTTTGAATAAACAAAAGCATAAAGAAGCCCATTGAAGCCAAAAAGCGAAATTCTAGAAGAATCAATTAAGAAGCAATCAGATCTATAGCAGGAAATCAAGAAGAAAACGAAATATTCAATTACTTGAAGGACAAGAAAAACAAAATCTAAATTAAATTAGGATTTAAAATACCAACCGCAAAGAAAAGGTCATTTATCACCATCCATAAGTCAGAATCTAACATATTATATATAAAAATCGCCTATCTCCATGAGGTGGATCCATCTAGATTAGCAGATTCCTCATAGTCTATCATTAGTATCTGATTCTGGTAGAAATTCAAATTTAATTAGATTTTAGACTCTTATTTGTATTATAAAAATATTCAATTAGTTGCTGCCCAAGTCAAATCTTACGATTATGAGGATTACTTAGAGATCAAGTTTAATCCGACGATTATGAGAGATTCTTGTATAGTATAAATAAGAGCCTAGGGCCATTGTATTTCACACATTCAATTCCTGAAAGTTCAATAAAGTTCTTCGTTTTGCTTGCTATTTTGGAGTTCAAGTTCTTCTTTTTTAGTTTCTTCAATTTAGTAAGTTGTTTAATTTCTTATTTTATTTTCTTGTTCTTGTTCTTATTTTTTTTGCTCTTTCTTCTCTTTTCTTTAATTCTTCTTTTATCTTCTTTCCTCTTTAATTAATCATGAGTAGCTAATCGCCATTAGGAAGCTTAGTATAATGAAGCTAGGTAACTAATCTAGATTAATAAAAAGATCTCGTTAGGTTAAGTAAAGAAGTTGATAAGTTTAGATTAATAAAACCTAGGGTTAATTATAATTTGATAGGTTATAGACTTTAATTAGGCATAACCTATACTTAGGAGATTAAACCCTAGTAATAAAAAGTCTAGATTAACTAATTAAAAGTACTAGGATTAACTAATTGATAAGTTATAGTTTCTAATGGGACATAGCTTATACTTTTAAGGTTCTAGTAAATAAAAGATTTGGACTAATTGATAGGCTATAATTTCTAATGAAATATAGCTTATGCTTTTAGGGTTCTACTAAATAAAAAGATTAAATAAAAGATCAAGTTTAGAAACCTAGTGGAGTTAGCCTAAGTAACCTAGTTTAAGTCTATTAATAAAAAAACCAACATCCTTAAAATACAAAACCTTTTTCATACCCTAGGATCTTAAGATAAAATTTTCTTAACAAAATTTCTCAGAGCACAACCTATAAAGGCTACAACGAAAACTGTGCACTTGCAGAATATAATAAAATAACACATCAAGTTTTTGGCGCCGTTGTCTTGGAACTTTTAGTTTAAGATTTTTATTTTAAGATTCCTTGATCCCCTTTGTTTACTTGTGTAGGAATAGCTCGAAGCAAGAATGACAGTGAAGGTGAGGATTTAGGTGGCAACGAGTTCAAGCCAACACGCGTCGAATATGCAAAATAGAAGATGACGAATTTAACCCTAAGTGAGTCTCTTTAATCTCTCATATTACCATTTTTAACTAGTTTTGCATAAGTTTAAAAAAATTCATTTTCTGTTGACCATAATAAATTCAAAAATAAAAAATCAACATAATTTTCTTTACCCTAATAAAAATAGTTTAGAAACATTACTTAGACATCTATGCTTAATTCTTGTTGGTGATTGCCAGAGGAAAGGTACATGCTCTCTAACTTTGCATTGCATATAGATTAGGGCTTACAAAAGTTGACTTGAACATCATGATTGTTGCATAAATCTTTTAAATCAATTTAAGGGCATGACCCAATAATCAATGTAAGGTGAGGATTTCATCACCCTTCCTTGGCCCAAAAATGAGACTCATGCATAAGCATCACCCAAGCCTTAACTAAAATCGATTAGTTGGCCCCTATGGATTTCAAGCTCAATAGGACAAGCAAATTGTAAGGTAAGTCTAATTTCTGATTTAGCATATAAGTTGGTGTTTAAAAAAGATAGTCTGAAGGTGGTTACTTAATTAGGCTCGTTTTATGGACACCTCCCACCTGAAATTTACTGGTCTGACGAATTGGTTATCCACATTTGGAATTAGAACTATCTTACAACTTACTAGGAATAGTAGGAGCTGTCTAGTGATTTAGGTTTACCCTAGGGGTCTAGGACTTAATTAGATTGGTTGCTCTTTTGCTTTGTTAGATAGGAACTTTCTCTTTTCTTTTGTAAATCTTTTTCTTAGATTAAAAAAACAAAGTCTTTCATTGGTGCATGCCAGCTTGGGTTAGAAATCAATTTGGTCGATTAGAACGC
This sequence comes from Asparagus racemosus, assembly GCA_037177215.1. Classification (NCBI taxonomy): domain Eukaryota; kingdom Viridiplantae; phylum Streptophyta; class Magnoliopsida; order Asparagales; family Asparagaceae; genus Asparagus; species Asparagus racemosus. Next base: position 17,716,355 of record JBAKGM010000233.1, read on the forward strand.
TTAGAAATGGCTGAAACACCACCACTAGCTCTTCAGGATATGTGTTAACTAACAAGAACATCTTTGCCATCATGCATTAGTCTTCTAGCTGCAGCAGGTACACACTTCGAACTAAAGCCTCATTACATTAACATGCTACCCAAATTCGCTATCACTGACACTGAGGATGCTTACATTTTCATTAGTGAGTTTAAAGAAGTGTGTGTAATGATCCAAATCAAGGAGTTATCTGAAGATGCCATAAAACTTAGGTTTATCCCTTTTGCCCTTAAAGAAAAGCTAAGAAATTGTTGTATAGCATGCCCGCAAACACCATCTCCACCTGGGAGGAATTTATTAAGGCGTTCCTTAAAGAGCTCTTTCCTATCTATGAAATGGCACACATTAGGAATCAGATCTTACAGTTTAGGCAAAGTAGTGGAGAACCTTTCTGGAAGTACTTCGATAGATTTAAGGAACTTTTTGTTCACTGTCCTCATCATTTACTAGAGGAATTTAGGTTGTGCCAAATTGTCTATGAGGGTCTAGACTATTCTTCCAAAACATCCTTGGAATCAATGTGTCAGGGAAACTTCTTCAAGAAAAATGAAGAAGAGGCATGAAACTTCTTAGGAGAATTATCCGAAAAAACCATGCAATGGGAAAACTTTGATGAAAAACTAGCACCATATTCTACTAAGAAGATTAGTGGCCAATCATTAGAATCTTCCATCACTGCTAACACCAAATTAGACGCAATTATGCATATGCTAGAAGGTCTAGAAGTTAAAAATCCAGCTCATGTCAACCAAGTCAGTTCTCCAGCTTGCCAAAATTGTCTTGCTCCCTCACATGTCTTAGAAGAATGTCCCGTGCTAGGAAATCAATCAACAATCGAGCTAGAGCAACTCAATGACGCATTCAACTATTCTAAAAATGATCTGTTTTCTCAAACTTATAATCTAGGTTGGAGGAATCACCCAAACTTATCATGGAACCAGGGAAATTACTTTGGTGGACCGAACTTCAATTCACATCAGTAAAATTCACAATTCCCCAAGCCTAACACTGCCCCTACAATTTTTCAACATTCACAACCTACTCCACCTCTTCAGAATCTATCTTTTCAAATCCCCTCATTCCTAACTCCTCTAGTGCCACCAGGCTTTAATGTGGATCACAAAAAGCGTGTCAACACAAACCTCCACATCTCTAAGGTTCTTAATGCCAACACCAAGCCATTGTTAGGCTAGGCTAGAAGCTCTGTTAGGTTAGATAGCCAGCACAATGAGTAAGAGAGAGAAAGGGAAAATTCCAAGCCAACTAGTGCCTAATCCTAACCAATCACACTCAGAGCATGTCAATGCAATTCACACTTTTAGATCAGGAAGGTAGGCAGACAACCATGTTTGAATACAAGATATAATTTCTCCAGATCAAACATCTGAACATGAACGCAAACTTAAATCTGAATAATCATCTCCTCCTAATCAAACATCTAAATCTGAGTCCGAACCTCTTTTAGATGAGCCTAAGTATAGACTTGTTGCCCCATTTCCTATTAGGCTTAGACTTACAAAGCACTCAACTAAGATGAAGAAGATCTTAGATACTTTCAAATAGGTTAAGGTCAATATTTCTCTCTTAGATGTAATTGAACAAGTCCCTTCCTATACCAAATTCTTGAAAGACTTGTGCCCTAAAAAGAGAGCCACCAATATTCCAAAGAAAGCCTTCTTAGCTACTAACATTAGTGAAATTCTATCACAATCCATACCTCTGAAATATAAGGACTCGGGTTGTCCCACTATTTCATACGCAATAGAGAACACGATCATCAATAAGGCACTCTTAGACTTAAGGGCTGGTGTTAATCTTCTCCTATATAAAGTCTACCAACAACTTGGTGTAGGAGAATTGAAGCCAACTAAGGTCACTATTTAGTTAGCCGATAGATCCTTTAAGGTGCCCAGGGGGGAAATAGAGGATGTCCTAATCAGGGTTGGAGATTTCAGCTTTCCAGTTCACTTCATTGTTTTAGAGACCCAACCTGTTCTAAATCCGAAAGGTCAGATCCCAGTCATCCTAGGCAGATCATTCTTAGCTACATCTAATGCTTTGATCAACTGTAGAACTGGTCAAATGAAGCTTTCATCTAGAAACATGGCTGTAAACTTGAACAATTTTAATTTACGGAGGCAACCCAGTGATTCAACTGACCAACCCCTAGAAGTTAATTTGATCCAGGGACTCCCTAGTGAACATTTTGAGGAGGAATGTACTAAGTTAGACATAAGTTTAACTAATCTTAGCATCAAACACATCCTTGATGAAAAACATTGGCGCTTAGAAGAGTTAGAACGACTAGTGGCTCGTGTCTCAACCTTGAGATGGCAACCTGAACTTGAACCACTTAGTCTAGAACTTCGAACCCAATTGCATCCATCTGTAGTGAAACCACGTAAGTTAGAACTAAAACATTTACCAGAAAATCTTGAATATGCCTACCTAGGTGAAAATAAAACTTTGCCAGTCATCATTTCATCTGATTTAATAAAAAAGATGCCCTCTTAGATGTTTTGAGAGAAAACATGGAAGCTATTAGATGGACCATGGCTGATATCAAGGGAATTAGTCCAACTATTACTCAACACCGAATTCACTTGATAGATCAAGCCAAACCTACTAGGGACCCCCAACACAGGTTGAATCCAGTCATGAAGGAAGCTAATAGGAAAGATATTTTGAAATGTCTTGATCATAGGATCATCTATCCCATATTAGATAGTTCATGGGTTAGCCTAGTCCAAGTTGTTCCTAAGAAGTCCGGGATCACCGTGATTCCAAATGATTCAGTTAGTTAGTTCTCACTCGAATCCAAACTAGGTGGCAAGTCTGCATAGATTATAGGAAACTTAATGTAGCCACACATAAAGACCATTTCCCTCTTCCTTTCATTGATCAAATGCTTGAACATTTAGCTAGACATGAGTTCTATTGCTCCTTAGATGGATACTCAGAATACAATCAAATCCCAATTGTTCCTAAAGATCATGAGAAAACTACTTTTACATGTACATATGAAACCTTTACCTACCGTCGCATGCCCTTTGGATTATGCAATGCTCCTACCACGTTCCAACACTGTACGATTAGTATCTTTTCTGATATGGTTTAACACTTTCTAGAAAATTTTATGGACAAATTGTCAATTTTTTATGATACCTTTTCTGAATGCTTGAATCATCTTAATCTAGTTCTAATATAGTGCAAGGAGAAAAACTTAACATTGAATTGGGAAAAATGTCACTTCATGGTCAAACAGGGTATTATTTTAGGACATGTTATTTCGAACAAAGGGATAGAAGTAGACAAAGCTAAGGTAGATCTCATTGTCAATCGTCCACCTCCCAAATCTGCTAAGGATATTAGGTCATTCCTTGGTCATGCTAGCTTTTATCGTCGTTTCATCAATGACTTCAGTAAAATTCCTAGACCTTTAACGAATCTTTTAGCCAAGGATACACCCTTTGATTTCACTTTGGAATGTCTTGAGGCATTTGAATGCTTAAAGGAAGAACTGACTTCAGCTCCTATCATTAATCCACCCGATTGGACACAACCTTTTGAACTCATGTGTGATGCATCCGATTATGTGATCGGAGCTATCTTATGTCAACGAATAAACAAATAGCCTCACGTCATCTATTATGCCAGTAGGACACTTAATGATGCATAGCTTAATTACTCCGCCACAGAAGAGGAATATATAGCTGTTGTCTTTCCCTTAGAAAAGTTTAGATCCTACCCGATTGACTCACCCATCACAGCTTACATTGATCACGTTGCACTGAAACAACTTTTGACTAAGAAAGATGCTAAGGCATGCCTCATTAAATGGATTCTTTTGCTCTATGAATTCCACTTGCAAATTCATGATAAGAAAGGAGGTAATAACCTAGTCACTGATCACCTGTCTAGGCTACCCAATGCACCATCATCCCCAATTCCTGTCAATGAGCACTTTCTAGATAAACAACTATTAGTAACTCAAACAGTACCTTGGTTTGCAGACATTGTAAACTACTTAGTCACTAAACAAACTCCATCTCATTGGTCCAAGCAGGACAGACGTGATTATCTCGTTACTAGAGAGGCAACTCCCTAGCACAGCCACCATGTCATCACTAGAGATGCAATAAATAAAATACAAAGCCCCACGATTGGTGACACAGAGCTACATATAGCACCAGAGGCGGACTTAGCAAATATGAACCAATTTCACCCTATAAGAGTCAAAATCAGCGAAACTTCAAACATGTCGGAATAGCGCAAAAGACCACACGTATCGAAGCTCTTTCAAAATCATCAGGGTCAACTGGGATGCCGAAGGCAACCTGTTGACCTCCTTCAGAATTACAAAATTCCATTGTTTTGGGCTTCAAAATCGCGGTCAAATATTTTCTTTCCATTTTAGGCAAGTTTTGACCGTCCAATTTGATAGAGCAAACAAATTCTGTTTTGGCTGAAACTTGATATGGAAGACCATACTTCCATGTAGAAATATAGTACATACTCTTGACATTTTTCTACATTTGAGATAAGAGCGAGGATTGCGGAACGGGGTTGAGCGCGCGCGGCCCCGCCCCCCGGATCAGAAGTTGCGGGTTCGCG
>JBAKGM010000233.1:17732355-17753771 GCA_037177215.1 Asparagus racemosus
GCCAATGTGAATCATTGGCGACGGCGAGGCAGCCCGTCGCCAATGCCCCGTCGCGAATGCCACTGTTTCTACTAGTGTTAGTTTTGATGCATGTCACGTATGTAAAAAAATCCACATTCATGATGTTGTTTGTATGCATGCATATTAAAGAGGATTTGAGGAATGACAAATCCAAGCAAAATATTCTTGTTTGGTAGAACATGAATTTGTTGAGGATAATATGGTATCATATAACTCTTTTTTCCTTTTTTGATGAGGCTTAGCAAAAATCAGAGTGAAATTAGCATATTTTTAGGGAATTAGAAGTGATACATTAATCCTATGTGCCAGCTCTAATTTTATGATAAAAAAGACTACCCAAACAATGTATTTAGTTAAAATTTAAGATTTTGGTCTGGTAGGTCCCTTTTTTTAATGTAAAGTTGCAAAATGCAAGGAAACAAACAGCCCCTTAGCTTCTCTCTTTCTTACTTCGTCCCAAATATGTTATCAGTTTTCCTCAAAAAATATTTAAGAAAAAACTCATATTTTTTTTTCATAATATGACTCATCATTGAAATAATAGACTTAGTCCACCAGCACTTTTAGGTAAGTATAATACAATGTTTTATTATTTAATAATTTTTTTATTAAAAATATTTTTTCAGAGTATTTCTAATACAAATAATTATTCATATGTTTATTTCTGAATTTTTTATTATGTGTTAGTTAACTTTTAAATACATAAACAAAAATGAGGAAGAGAAAGAATCAATTTTAGTAAATGTGATAAATTTAAGGCATTTGAGGGAAGAGAGAAATTCATTATGACACTAAGGGGATATTTTTAGCTATGATACCTAATTTATAGACTTTTATCCAAATTAACGAGTGCCCTTAGAAAAACCCCTAACTTTTTTAGACATTTTGGGAAGATTGCTCACCATGATGTCTGAAGTGGAGTATAAATGCTAGAGGTTCTCTGACCAGAGATTGATGGCAAAGAACACAATTTTTCAGCTCTCCATTTGCAAGTAAGGGGTTGGTTGCTTACTTTCCTTCATTTTTCAATACCTACTTTCCTTCACTTTTTGGTCTTTCCCTCACATTTTTGGAAGAGTATTTCTTGTATTTGTTTCATAAAAAAATATGGGGCATAATTACTTTCCATCACTTTCTTTAGTTTGGTTCAAATTGAAAAGACAAAAAAGTAGTTGACATGTGATTTGATTCCCTTATTTTCTAGTATTTAGTTCAAACTAAAAAATAGAAGAAACTATGGTTGTGGTCACCATGGTGTGCTTACCACTCAAATAGGACAAAACTAATTTAAAATATGATCATTTGAGGAAGGAATTTTAAAACATTTAACAAATTGAGGGTATAATTTTAAATATAAGGCAGTAATTTGCAAAATTAATAAAGATTTGAAGGACTAATTACGAACATTTAAGGGAGTAATTCCCAAATCTTTAACTATTCGAGACTAATTCAAAAATATGAACATTTGAGGTAGGAAATTGAAAGTGATTAAAGATTTGGGGGAGTAGTTTTAAATTTAAGGGGGTAATTTGCAAAATATTTAGAGATTTTAGATACTAATTTGAACTTATTATGGACATTTAAGGGGGGTAATTCCAAACCCCTAAAGATCACATGTTAAGCTAATTTTAAGTTTGATGAAGAAATTTTCAAAATTTTAAAGGATTTGAGGAAATAACTGTAAGTTTTTACTGACTAATATCAATAATTGTGAGGTTGAGGGACTTTTATGAAAATTATCACTACAAAATAAGCTACCAAATATCAATAATTGTCAAGTTGAGGGACTTTTATGAAAATTATCACTACAAAATAAGCTACCATTACAAACTTGAGAGTTTCACGGGACTGCTAGTCCCGTGAATTTTGAAGGAACAAAATCCATGGGACTAGTAATCCCGTTTATTTGCTGGGCATGCACAAAAATGTGCTCCCGTGGAATGTGCAGAAACATAATCCACGGGACTAGTCCCGTGGAATTCCTGGAAACTTGTCTAAGCACACTTATTTTGTGAAATTTGACCTAAACTGAAACATATTGGTGAGAGAACTGAAATATGATTTGTGTTCCAAATTAACATTTACTCATTCAGTTGACGAGAGAACAGAAACATAACATCTAATATAGTAAACCCACACTTATCAAGTAATTCATGATTACAAAAAAAAATCAAAGTTTTTAGAAAGAAAATTTAACCTAAACCCGACGATAGATCCGACGAACGTAAAATTCCTCCATCCTTGAACATATTGGCGCATGCCCCTATTCCAAAATCAAACACAAACAATTAGAATCAAATCCAACACAAATTTTATACGAATTAATCAAAACCTAGGTTGCTTTCTTTGTCATTTCCTGTCAGCGTTACATTAATGCCATGTTTAATCAAACAAGATAATTAGTGTATTTTAAGATTTACAATTCTGGTTTCTCAGTGAGGTGCGCAAATCACAAAAAAAAAAGGAAAAAATTCTAAATGGGTTTATGAGAGAAACTTGAGGAGAATTGGTAAGACATGATTTGTGGTAGAGAAGTCATAAGTTCGAAACATGTCTCGTGCTTGTGATTTGGCTCTCATGAGTCATATGTTCTAACCAACTCTCTTCAAGTTTCTTTTGAAAAATAAATATGGTGGTTTAAGGACCTGTCTTATCTATTTTTCGAGTAGCATAAAACTTTTCAATGAGATCCAGACTTCTAACCTGTAGAAATTTGTCACTTATACCATAGATCATACTAATGAATTTTGCAAGAGAGTTGAGACAAACTTATAAACTAAAGTATCCTTTGGTTCAGAAGAAAGATAGGAGCACATCAAAGTGAAGACATGTTTCATACCGATGACTAGTTATGAATTAAACTAATATTAGAATGTTGTTTCTGCAAGCCATGAAGTAATTGAGTCAAAGAATTATGTGCTTAAGGATAATAATTCTTTGTTAGTTATCTAAGCATGATTGGCTTACCACTTCGTGAAAAGTAAAGGTTGCTTTCTTTGTCATTTCCCGTAGGCGTAATGTTAATGCCATGTATAATTAGACAATAGATTTAGTATATTTCAAGATTTTCAATTCTAGTTTCTCAGTGATGTGTGCAAATCAAAGTGAAGACAAGAAAATTTGACCTGAACCCGATGATAAATCCAAAAAACGTAAAATTCCTCCATCCCTAAACATATTGGCGCATATCCCTATTCCAAAATCAAACACAAAACAATTAGAATCAAATCCGTCACAAATTTTATACGAATTAAACAAAACCTAGGAAACCCATTTCAAATTTCTTATAAAGAAAACTAAAATCCCATAAAAAGAAACCATCTTTTAATTACAAAAATTGAAATAATAAGCTATTTTTCCCTTTGCCGGCAGATTTCCTTGCGCTGTATGGTGCATAAAAGCAGTCAGCCAGATCATGGTTTGAAATTTGCAGTGATTTTAACATAATACTAGTAAAAGACATATAATCTGAATAACTCCAAGTAAATAAAGTTACAACCTGTATAAACATGTTAATTACAGATACAATGAAGCTTCTTAAAAAACCAAAACACTCAAAGCAATTGTATACACATCACAGCAACACATATAAGCTCCATACATCAATATATCGTAATAAAGCCTAATATATATTATATTTTGCATTACTATTTATCCATATCGATGGTTTGAATAGTGACAAGACAAATATTTTATTTCATACATTCCATACATCGAGAACACACAACCTTTCATTCATCTCAATCTCCTTTGTCTCACTCCGTTTACCCGAGAAGTTCATCGTCGTCCTTCAGGAAGTTGAGTTTGCACGAGTTCGCTATCTGGTTGGGTGTGTGTTTGTGATGGACCACTAACATGTTGTGAAGGCCCAGCTTCATCATCATTTCTACAAGATCCTCGTCATCTCCGTTGACTTGGTTGAACCATCACCTCTCGACCATCATGAAGATCATCGTGAGTTCGATTCAATGCTCAATGAATCCTCCGCAATATTCTTTGGAATAGTGGTCATGATAAACCTCTTCCTGTTTGTGTCAGACCCTCGTTTGCAATGGCCTCAATATCATCAAATGCGTTTATTTGCATTCAAGGCAAAAAATTGCAACTCTTAAGCAATTGTAGCAATACGAAACAAGTGATGAGCTTACCATCCATTTTAACTTACAAATTCTCTCTCATCTAACCCCCTAGGCACGTATCTCTTTTATAGGGCACGTTGTTGATATTCATCAAGTGGAGGATCTATCTCGTTTATAATCCATCTTTGAGTAATCCTCCAATACCATGTAATGTAAGCCAATTCCTGAAGAGGAGGATCAAGCAATTGTACGATACAAAAATGGTGATTATTCCATCTGTTTATATACTGAAGATGTGCATTTGCCCAGTCAATGGGATGACCTCATTTCGTGACCTTTCTATCTATTTTTGAACTTCTTCTGGAATGTGTTGAGCCAAACCAAATTGTCTAAGCACACGAGCTGGCTCGTGCATCTCTACTATTTCAAAGCATATTAGTGGAACTATTGCTCTCCAAATTCCTTAGCCTTCAGTGTAGATTGGTGGTAGCTATGGAAGCTTATCGTATGGCTCCTAGGAGAACTAGATAACATTACATGTATTAGCATCTTATAAGTTAGATTTGTGTTTGTTCCATCTAAGATTGAATTTTCTTGAAGTTAAATTCAAAAAAAACATGGAAAATCTTCATCCGATCAAGCTCGTTTCTATAACAGTCTAACTGCCTTGCTGAGGTCTGGTCATAACATTTCTGGACGTTCCATCTGTATAGATTTCAAACTGATTCAAGATTCAAATAATTTGTAAATATAATTAGAAAATATTAATGCACTGGCTAGATTCAGATGTGTTTACCAACACCCAAGCGGTATATGTCCGTCTAAAACTCGAGTAACGCATAATCTCGATCTTAGGACAAGTCTCTCCCACGCCCAAACTTGCAACAAAGTAAGACGCCCCTTAAGCTCTTTATTTTGCATCAAAGCCACCTTTGACATTTCTCGATACAGGTATGTTAAAACAGGACTACGCTATGATAGTGTGCTGCAAGTGTCCACGTTCCCAATGGGTGATAAACACCTACGCACGTTTAAAAAAATAGTATAAGACAAGGTCAAGTCTCCAATGTAATTATATAAAGTTTCAAAACAAAGAATTCACATACCTCAAATGTACTTTATCTTTACAAGAATCGGGAAAAAGAATTGTCCCAATCATGTGCAAAATATATGCATGTGCATGGTGCTCAATCATGACCTGTGTTGCATCAGCCGGCAACGGGTAAGAGAAAGTCTCCTTCAACCACTTCAGTCTTATATACCCTCTGGTCAACGAGGGTGGAGATGCTCCTAACTCTTCATCACATACATTTCATCATGCACAGTCATTTGTGCATGTAACACACGGACCATCAATGCAAAGACCTAGTATGACTGATACGTCTTGAAGAGTAATGATTGACTCTCCGAGACACAGATGGAATGTGTTAGTCTCTGGCCTCCATCTATCTATCAAAGCAATAATAAGCGGCCAATCTAATTTCATCCATCTTAGCTTGGAGCATGTAAGAAAACTAACTCGTGCTACAGCGGCAATCATACGCTTATCGTCAAGCATCCATCGAGAATGCCCTAGACTATGATCGACCATGACTAACTTAGGTCCTCTCTTCATAGTTATTCAATATATTATTAGGTGTAAAAGAAATAGTAATGGAGATAATAGTTTACATGTATTTAATGAATCGTTTACCTACGGAAATGATATTTTCTGAGAATGGTGCCTAGACTGATCATAGAGGACCTCATCACTATCAAGCCCGGGCTGCATGGTGCGTATCCAATCTACATTGCATATGAAATACGTCAACAATTGAAGTCCAAATTATGATAATTACTTCCAATCAATTAATTATACATGTATCATAAAACTAGGAATATTAAAGACTAAAAACCAAATAGCCATCACAAGTTATCATGTCAATTATAAAGATAGTTTCATACATCAATCACATGTAGTATCATGAACACAATATAACACATAAATTAGGAAATATAGCCAAAAGAATGAGCATTCATCAAGCTCATTTACATACAAAAATAAGCAAATATTAGTTGTGGTAGACAGTTAGATTTACAAAAGTATCTCAAAATCAACCTTCCACCAAATTTACTGTTGACTCTGCATGAAATCTGTCACTCCTTCGTTTGCAAGACAGATGGCCGCCCCATAAATAGCCTAGCATGTGATTCATGTTCATGCATTTCCTGATAAAACTTATCAAGAACTTCCAAGCTAAAGTCCGCTTAGTGTGCAAATATAGCTTTGCCCAACTTCTCTATCCAATGTATATTAACCTCTCGCATAGATGATGTGAATTGTTTGACCTCACTTACTATCTCACGCATAAGGATCATGTCCTCATTAGTCTTCCGCCCATTTCCCTTACGCATACTTGACAAATCACTTTTCGACTGTTTCTCACTAGAAGATGAAATAGGTTTTGAGGGCATGGGGGTGTCCTTCGGTGGTGGAATGTCATCGTCATCTAACGATACATAGCTACGAGTGTTCTCCCTACGCGTTGTAATATCATCATCATCCTCATCAATATTAAAATGTGAACTACCACCAAATTTGTCCATCACATCCGCTGCATAGTCTCCTCTTGCTTGATCCTTTCTGATGATAATTGCAAGATTTATAAAATGTTTCATAGGCTTGTTGATGTATTTCAAAAGATTAGAACTAGGAATACTTTTGTCCTGCAAGGTTAAGGATATATGTTAACTCCAAACTTATTCAAAAATAAAATAATACTTATTTTTCAAATAAAAATCGTTATAGTATTTTTGCATGTCAAAATATCTATTGCGCCAAGTTTTCGTATGGTTCTCCATATTTTCTCCATTAAATCCTGAGCCAAACTGTTTGTTGATCTCAATGGCGGCCGAACGATAAGCAGTCTTCTTGAACTTTTTATCAGCCTTCATCCCTTGGTTGGTACAGTTTGCAAGGAAAGAAATTAGCACATCATCATGTTTGCTCTCCCATAATTAATTAGCCCTCCTCGTGCTTGTGTTTTTATTTTTATTTTTATTTTTATGAGCAAGCGCTTTTTTCCTCTTTGGGTTGGGGGATGTATTTTCATCACCCTCAACATCAATAGCATTCTTCTTGTTGCTTTGATATTGTTGATTAAATGTTGGGATTTCACCCATGCTAAAACTTGAATGTTATAAAGTAAGAGTGTTTAGCATGTTCATGAATAAAATTGGCAGTTGTTGGGCTATTCCCCAAGAGTTACCATCTTGCATTTTAAAATTGTTCCATAAATTAGGGTCTTGGCCAACTTGTGAAGAATGATAGGATATTAATCTCAGGTTGAATCCACAAGGGATTGATGAATTCCTTGGGGTCTTAGGAGATGGAGTTGATGCCGTGCTTTTTCCTTTGCCCTTATCAAGTTCTTCTCAATTGAAGTTGTTCGGCCATACCTAAAAAATAATTTGATAGAAATACACCAAACAAAGTTAAGCTAATTCACCACACATAAAGCGAAGTAAAAAATAACTAAAAAAATGAAACTGAACCTTAAATAGTTTCACAAACTTGGTCACAAAATAATGTTCTTGATAAAAAAAAATTACACAAGCCAATTTTCCTAACAAATCACATTATACAGTCAAGCAAATTCACATGCCAATTTCATTGGTATTCCCATCCTTATACTTTTCACAATAGTCAACCCACATCTCCTAAGCTATTCGATCACTACGATCCTTCCATAGGTTTCTTGATTGAGTTTGCTTCCTTTTTGTTTGAGGTTGAGAAAAATGAACAATATTTTTTTCTTCTTCGCTCGTAACATCACATTCATCCTCTTCAATGTCAACTGTCTCGTTGAATATCTCATCATCCGGGTCAAACATTGTAATGTTATTATGAAGAACCAGACATGTCAATACAATACCAACTTGTGCAGGAAATGGGTAATGAGGGTTAGCAGTGAGAACCTTGAAACGATTCTTCAAACAACCAAATGTAGAATCAATCTTAGACCTAATGAAGAAGTCTAAGATTGAATAATTTCCTTTTATTTTTGGGTGTTCTTCGTATTTATTTCTTCAAATGGTAACGGACACCACGATGTGGGGAGATGAAACCGGGCATGGTCTTGTATCTAGCATTACACAAGTAATATTTTCCTATAATTTTCATGATATAAAATTATTTATTAGTATTTTTTAACATTGCATTGAATATCAATCTTATTGTTGAAGTTAATATGTAGGATTTGAAACTTTAATGAAATTACCATCATATACTCTCAGGCTATGAGGTTGTGGCCTAGATAATGCATCTTGAAGGACTCTAAACTCGTTTGCTGAACTTTCCCACCCCGCTAATACGTAGGTGAATAGCTTGTTTGGAGTACATGCCACTAGAACATTTTGTGTGACTCCTTTGCTACTACGAAATCGTGGAGAAAGATGGGCGGGTAACATAACATCAATATGTGTTCCATCTATCATACCGATACAATCCTAGAGAGTATAAAATATTGCTAGTGAATATTTGTATTAAGTTAAATAGTAATGGAGATATTCACAAAGTATAGAGTGTATACATTAAAATAAAGGTAGTATAAAGGATTGTTGATGATCTCTTGTGGAACTTCATTCCGTACATGTCTCAAGAAGCGTGGAAGTATGTCGCAAATAGCTTCTAACACTTGTTAAAATATCTACTTACAGTCTTACTAGATCTAAAAAAATGTGACCTAACAATTTAATTTTTAGTTTTATGCCCCAATATATTCAAAGTCATAGCAAGCTGCTCCTCCACTGTAACATGTCTCGAGTCTCATGACAAATCACTCCTCCTCATAATTTCTGCAAGCTTCATAAAATCACTGTTGCGCACTCTAACATAGTTGACACAACTATGACTAAATCCATTATATATCCGGTCCATGTGATCTTTTTTAATATTATATTATTTTATTTTCTCCTCACTAGGACCCCGGCGAATGGACCTACATCTATTTTGTATTCTCCTCATAAATCTCATAATCATGACTAAAACTGAGAGTGCGGCACCCGAGCACATGTTAATTACAGTCTCTTCATCAAGCTCACCATCCATCTATAATACTAGCATCATATTAAAGTAGGTATTAACATTATTAAAAAAACGAAATCATGCAATTATCAAGATACGATAACCATTACATTGTATACTATTACATTGTATAAACAACCACACAGTTTACCAACTAAGAAATGCACCATGTTCAAGTCGTAGAAATTAATCAGATATGCAAATTACTTTTTTTTAAAAAAACTACATAAGTAACCAATACCAAACTCCAATAAGAACTTTCTTAGTACTTCTCATCCAAACTTTTATCTAGCCAAATAAACAATTAAGAAATGCACCGTGTTCAAGTCGTTAGAATTTCTCAATTAATGCACTACACAACTAAACAACAAAAATGTGATTTGTCTGCAACTCTTGACTTCTCAAAGGTTCGCACAACACTAATACACTAAAAATTTCACTTCACTCTTAACAATTATGATCATATGCACTTCTAAGGTACGAAATTCAAACCAAATCAAAAAATAAATATCTAAAAGGAGATATGAGATATGAGAATTATGTAAAAAGCAAGTAATGCCCACATTTATGTGTAGATTTAACAGTGTATAACAAATCAGAGAGAATTATCGTATACAGATCCGACAAACTGAAATTGAACTATATAGCTAGAATTTTCAAGACACGTTAGCTGGAAATATCGTATACAAACCAAAATGCCCGGTTGAATCAAAATTTGGATTTCGTATCTTTTAGATTATTATTTTTTAGTCTATTAGTGGATCACATTTTGGTGTCTATTTTAGTGGATCAAAATGGGTTATTTTCATTTGCATTTTTATTTAACAACAATAAAATCCTACAATTAAAAACCCAACACCAAAACCTGTAAAATGACCAAATTATAAGAGGAAGCAATCATAACTTAGAACTCGATGACCTTTAGTTCTTATTACCTAATCGCAATAATATATATCTTCTCTGAAACATCAAAGATTAAAACTTTTGACCAAACTAAATTATAAGAGATCTAGCAACCCAACAACAAAAACCCCTAAAATGACCAAACCAAATTATAAGAGATCTAGCAACCCAAAAAACTATAAAATAACAAATTAAATGAAGTTTCTTACCTCAAAGCAACAACTGCGGCTGCTCAAAAACGGGATGAGATGAGGTCGTCTTTGCGGCTGGGACAAGATCTCGTTTTCGGCTGACGAGATCGCGTGGTGGCTAGTAAGCAAAGGTGATCACGTGGCGGCTAGGAAGGCATAGGCGGAATAGGGAACGACGAAGAAGATGATCGCGAGGGAGCAGTGACGAGATCATTAGGAACGAGAGCAAAACCGAAACCCTACTTCCCCCTTTTTTTTCTTGAGCGCTTGTGTACAGGAGAAGAAAGTGGGAGTTTTTCTCCGTAATCGGGCTATCAAGGGCTGAAAACTTTCAGCCAGAAAATCCTAGCTGGCACTGCAATTTTCTCACTTTCTGTTTTGTTTTTTGGCAAACCAAACAGTTAATTGTGGGGGAAACCAGTCAGTTTTCTGTAAGCTTTTTCTGCTGTTTTTGCACCAACCAAACAACTCCTAATATTTCAACTATATTCCAGTACAAGATGTTCTATGACAATCTTGGCTCGTGTTATAGATGTTGTGTACTAGGTATGTTGAAAGAATTACAAGGATGTTTACTTAATAAAATTATTTGTAGGTGCCTTAAGAATTCTTGAAGGTATGCACTCACACAAAAATAGTACTGTGCTGAGTTAGTGTATCAAATCAAAGTACTACAAACAGGGCAAACCAGAGTACCAGACACCTGAGAATGATCCTCTCAGAAGGCCCACAGAGAGGCATCTACGAATTGACACAAAAGTGACGGCCTTAACATTAAACAAGGGGTTTTCAGATATCAGCCCCTTAGGTCATAAGTAATTTGTGATCCTCAAATCTCCACATTTTGATATTATACCCTCAAGTTACTATCATGTGTTAATACGAGAGGCTCATATCAACACATCAAAACCATTTGAGGGCTAATATCAAAATATGAACCTAACCATATGGGCTTATATCAATATATTATAGTTATTTGAGGGGGCAAATATCAAAATATAAAGATTTAAGGGGCTAATACAAATTACTTATGATGAAAGGGGCTATGATCTAAAAAACCCTTAAAACAAAGAAGTTTATTTCTCAGGTGATCTTATCAATCTAGGTTTTTTTTTTCTGAAAGTAAGAATAGAACAAGATGTCCTATCAAAAATATATTATATATCTCAAAATATGATATATACAGATAATACGTAGGAGTGATTTCGAATGAGATCCTCTGAGGGCAGAGGAGCGGACCTTTATCGTCACTCTGTGCAACGAGGAATGAACAAAAGAAAACACTCGTAGATATCAGAGAGGACTATACATAAGAAGTAAAGTAACTGAACAAGCATCAGCTACCAGATACATAAAACAACTATCCAAAATAAGAGTTTACATAGGTTTTCATCGTCACTAGGTTTTCATCATCATTGTTCTTGACAAAAACACAAATTCCATAAATGAAATTTGGTGAGTCACCTTTCTCAATGAAAGTAGGTAGGACCTCATTTTCATTCCTTCATGCAGGGACAAATAATAATAATAACAATAATAAAACCTTCCCAACCAAATCCACAGCCATGCCTAGTTACATAAAAGAAGGAACAACAGCTGCCGTTAAAGGGAAAATTGAACACAAAACCAGCAATATAGCACACCAATCCCATTAAACAAGTTATTGGAAAATCAGCACCACTACGCCAGAAAATAACCCAAAATAATCAATAAGAATAACCTTGAAATACACCAACACATGCACTCATACCACAACACTAAAACAACCCAAAGTTTCAAGCAAAACCAAATAACGATAACCCGCATACGGAAAGCAAAGCCCTCTCTTCAACAGGACACTTTTCAATGTTTAGTACGCTTTGTTATCTTGACTTCCTATCCTTTTCTAACAATCATTTTCCCCCATGGCCACTAGATACCAGTCCTTCACTGTCACTATACAAGAAGCCATCGAGCAAATATTTTTCTGGAAAGTTGTAATATGTGTGTACCGTTTTGCTAAATTTTCCGTTTAATTGTGGCTATTTACATGGAAAAATCAGATTTCACATCTTTAGGTACAAGGAAAGGATGCAGACATACTAAACGAAAAGTCCTAACATATCTCGTATTTGTCAGCGGATGATGTAGTTCAAAGGGATTCTAAGGTGCGGCTTCTAAAATTTAACATTATAGATGCTCCATGTTAGCAGAATAGATCATTACTAGTCATGCAGACAAGTTGATCGGTGAGGCTGGAATGTTCAATTTCTGGTCATGTGACTTCACTAAAAGTAACTAAAAAAATTTAAAAGAAAAAAGAAAACTTAAAAGGAAAAGTAATATCGACAGGCTAGGTGTAAGTTGCTTCAGACTATGGTTACAAGCTTCGCATACACGAATAGATCAGCGAGGTTGAAATACTCGAGATCAGATCATATTTAAAGTTTTCATAAAAGTAGGGCATGGAATAAGTGAAAGACAGTAATCTAAAATGTGTGGTTTAGGGTCGTAATGCAAAAATACAAATCAAAATTATTTTTGATAACTAAATTAAATAGTAATCAAATTTTTAGTCCCTGAGATTGATCTTATCAATTGGACCAAGAGCAAGACAGTACAAAATAAGCTTACTAAAGATATTTAACAAAAACAAGAAAGGCACAAAGAAGAACACTGCCAGATGTTCGCGATTTTCAACGCCTACACCAGACAAGGTGCACAAATAATTACAATAGACAGCATAAGAAGATATCACCATTTAATTAGTGAACACTTCAACGATGGAAAGATAACAAAATGAAAAATGCATTTTATGTTATTTATAATTAAACATTTAGTTCTCGGTAAGTAGGTCATATTATTAACATTAGATGGGCAGTAATTTCTCATGCATTTGTATTAGTATCTAAACATGTTCTACAGTATACGAAATGTATCATGAAGTGTCATATATATGTTACTCCTGCAGAAACTATACAACAAGCAGAATCTGGATGCAAAATCAAAACTATGTGACATGCACCAAAAGTGAACAAAAGAAGAACAGGGAGGCTGAAACATTCCACAAACATTAATATGAGAGACACTAGAGAAAAGGCACTTTCATACCTGAATTATTCATAGACTGAACAATTTATTCATCAATATATATTAGATTTTTCTAGGCTACTACTGCAACTAGCCAAAACAGAGAGCCAAGCTTTTCACCTAGACCTCACAACTTCTTCCTTCATTGCAAGTGAGAGAGCACCAAGCTTACCCCAATTCTCCACCCTCACACCGGGCATAACCACAGCCCTACTCCCAATAAAACCTCCCTCCTCAACCTTAATCTTCCCAAATTTCACTCTCCCTTCTTCTCCTTCATAAATGTGTCCAAAGAGAATCGCTTGCCTCTCTACAGACCCAAACCTCTGAATATCCACCATCTCTGGGTTCAACATTGCCCCCATACTATTTATATACACTCCCTCTCCAATACCCACATTTGCACCCATCATCTTCATCCATGAAACAAACAGAAGTGAACCACACGTCATCTCCATGAAGAACTCACCGACCAAACTCCTCAAAGCTTGCCAAACCGTGTCCATGAAGACTCCAAAGCTCCACATTTGCATTGCCTGACCGTCTTTCTTCCTCCCCACAAGAATCCATTTCATCACAACACAGACTAGAGAAGCCATGATTCCTGAACAGACCCAGAAGAAAGGCAGCATCCAGTGTAGTGGAAGCTTCTTTTCTTCCTTTAGTGATAGCATCCATTTCAGCGGCAGAAAAATCACCAAACAGAGGGTAAAGTAAGGCGCAAATGTCTGAAGCAGTGGCTGGCAAAGTGTAGCCCAAAGAGTTTGATACCAATTCCTGGCCAGTGTCAATTTGCGACTGTCACTTTTGTTCTCTGTCAACACAGCTGCAGCCATTGGACAACCAGAGAGATCGACCTTGGCATCAGACTGCTCAAGGAATCCTTGCCATGATGCTGGAAGTGGCACTTTATTGCGGATGTGCTGGCAGATTTCATACACGAGTGAGCGACCATGATCAATTGATGCGCTCTCAGTGCAAGATGTAGCTGGTATAACATCAACCTCAGGACACTTGAGGAATGGGTTGAACTCGAGTTTCTCTGTTTCTTCAGCAGAAAGATTCTCGTTGATGATTATTTCACCAATATCCATGCAAGGGAACTCCATTTCATCCCATGGCCTTGTGCAATCTAGAGCCACTTCTTGATCAGATTTGTCAGATGACACATAAGGCCTGAGCTGTAGCTGGAAAACATAGCGAACTCCATCAGGAGAATCCACACGTCGGCGGAAGTCATCAGCAAGGAACAGACGAGGGCGAGTGTCATTTTCTTCTCTAGGAATTGCACCAGTTTCTGGGGGAAGTATTCCCTTAGGCTCCACCATGCCAGCATCCTCACTGATCCTCGAATCAAAAGGGCGGAGTTTAAATTTCACATACATTTCCTTACCATCATCAAAACGAAGTAGTCGGCAGAAGTTAGAGTAGTAATGCAATTCTGCGTACGAGTCGGCATTTCTCAGTGATCCCCAGACAGCATCACGGATGTGTGGAGCTCTCTTCACCTGTTGTTCCCTTGCAGGAAGGCCACAAACCAGCCAAGTGGCGAAATCTGCAATACTTCTTGCATAGAATGCTTTTCCTGTCTTAAGAGTCAGGTCGAGAAGTGGTGTTAATGACTCATCCGATAGAATTCTCAGAGCAGCACCTCGAGCATCAATCCTAGCATCATCATCAGCACTCAAACTGTTGCTATGCCGAATAGTAACATTGTGACACTTGCCAGCACGGAAAATCTTGTGAGTGGGAACTCCAGGAAGATCAGAATAAATCTTAAGAACTCCCCTACCACCCACACCAATTCGGTGGAAATACCTTGAGTTGACCTTCATGGTTGTGATGGCTAAATTTCCAGCAAGATTTCCTAGAATTTTCTTATATTGGGCTTCCATTTCATCAATCCTTTTGTCTGAAGCAATCAACATGTTCTTAACCATAGTGAGGGTCTCAGAACCTACATAGATGCCGCCCCTAACGAGAACAGAGTTCATGGGTGTCATTGAAAGAGCGCCAAGGACAACATCTTCTTGAATTACTGAGCCAGGGAGAATGAGACTTTGACTTCCAACCACTGAATTCCTGTTGACCTCAATTTCTCCACTGGTGAACCCTGCTGAGGAATAAAATCCAGGAACAATGCAGCTAAAATCACCCAGGTGGACGCCATCACCGATGGAGATCTGTTCTAGGTTGGCAACTGGATTGATGGCTCGAATAGAACAATGACGACCAATTTTGGCCCCAAATAATCTTAAATACATACAAAAGGCTTCAGTCCCCGAGAGGAGCCTGGCAAATCTAAGATGGCAAGAAATGTTAATGCGTTGGCGGAACCATGTTCTGAAATGGGTTTGCTCAGTTCCATGTTTTCCAGCAAGAAATTGACTTGAAATAGCAGTGAGAAGACTGAGAATGAAGCCATGGGTGATGTACGCAAAAGCAAAGTAGAAAGCAAACACCAATGGGTTCAACGGCACATCTTTAATGATAGCAGCATATGCAGCAAGAGTGGCTGGTAACCAGTGGAAGACAGATGCAATACATACAAATGTAAAGTAGTGTAGTGATAGAGGACTTTGGAACCAGAAGATATACAGAAAATAAAGGATAGCACCAGAAAGAGCACTAAGGAGACCGACTCCGTAAATACCCATGAACTGGTAGAATGGTGAAAGGTATTCAATCAGTGTATCTTTCTGCAAGTGTTGAAATTAAGTTTCATCAGAATTTATCCCGACTCATATGACTATACTATTTCATCATCTTTTGAATAGATATCAGATCTAAGCGACTTACAATGTTTCCAATCCTTAATGAAATCTTCTATAACATCAAGCATTACTTCAAAAAATTATCAAATTAGAAAATAGCAGAAGCAAATCTCCATTATGGAACTAGTAGATTCCTACTCAGACTCTAGAAACTTGCCGCTGTTTCTGCTTTCATCTTGATTATTCACCATATTCCTCAGGATGAGAGTGAAGATTTGATAATTTCTTCTTAGGATTTCATTTTTCAAGTTTTAAAAAAAACTGAAGTAACATGATTAATAATGTACTATTATCATATACAATTTGACATACAAAAGCATCATGTAACTCATCACATATTTGTCTATTCTCTTTAAATCATGCTACGGTTGGATAAGTCCTTGTCAATAAGCTCATTTCAATATAACTTTTCTATCTAAGCCACAGCCTAGGGATAACTTCTTAGTATGATCGAGTTAGATTAACAAAGTAAAATTAAAAGCAATATTAGAGCCTGGTTGTTCAGAAATACAAAGTGGTGATAACTTGGAAACTAAGAACATAATAAACTGGGAATTAAAGATGTCAAACATTGTGAAGCATACCTGTTGAATTCTAGCGGCATTTCCAGATTTTTGTACAGGGTTTCCTTCCACTATCTTCTGGAGAGGCTGGACCTCAGAATCTTCTCCCACCAAGCTCCCTTTCTGAAGGACAGCATAAGGTCCAACTGAGGCATTACGACCAATCTTAACTGGAAGGAAGCTTAAGACCCCATTTCTCACTTCATGGCTCTGAATCAACACCCCTTCTGCAATCACAGCCCCTTCTCCAATTGAAACTAGTGAGGGATCCATGATATCAATGGTGTCGATTAAGACTGATCGGCCTATCTGAGCTCCCAGCATCTCAAACCAGTGCTTCAAAAATACTGTTCCACGTAGATGGACAGCCAGGATTTTCCCTGCAGCTTCTTGAGCTTTGTTGAGTGCCCACCACTTCACAAAATCAACAGACCATATGGAGACCTCTGGGGTTAAAACATAATTTGGTTGCAAGAAAGGTTTTCCAAATAGGGATAGAGAAATGCAAGTGAGGATGACATAGAAGATCCAAGCAAAAGGAGCAAGGAAAAAAGAAAATATGTACATCGGTAGTAGGTTAGTTTCTGTAGACGTTACAGAGACCAAGTTCAATTGCATATTACTCGAAAAATATGCAGGAACAATTATGAGGGAAGAAGCATAAATAAGTGCAAGAAGTTGGAGAGCTCCCATACCCAATTTCTGTAAGCCAGTCTTCTCAATATTTGGTAGGACAAAATCCAAATCTTTATTAACATCTGGCAAAGTAGTATACTGAGGCTTAGACTTTTCCAGCAGATTCTGAGAAAAGCTAGCTAAATCTGAAATGCAAGTTGCTGTAAAGATATCGACTGCACCAACCGGAACACCAAGATAATCTGACAGCTTCTGAGCTGCTCTAACAACTCCAATCGAATCAATACCGTAGGAGACAAGGCTTTCCGTTGCGGATATCTTCTCAATGGAAATGCCTGTTTGCTCTGACACTAAATCTCTCAAGAAATCAGTGATCTCCTTCATATCCTTCTCAGAATTAACCGGTTCGATGGAAGGGGAATGAGTTCTGTTGTTCATCAGCCGTAGTTCCCTTCTATCTCTGTAACTACCTGTTGTGAAAGATCGAAAAAGAGACTTTTTAGCTGAAGCTGGGTCAGTTGCCACGGCCAGTGTCCCGTCAACAAACTGTTTTAAGCATTCAAACCTCCTGATCTTCCCTGAAGTTGTCTTGCAGATAGTTTTTGGCTTGATCAGCTTCACAGAAGCTACAGAAATACCATGCTCTTCAGCTACCTTTGTCTTGATTTGCTCGACAACGATCTTGTGTACTGGCTTCCCCTCCCTAACCTCAGCAATCACAACTAGACCAACTTCATCTGAAGCCTCTGGAACAGTAATTCCCTTTGAAGACAGAACTTCCTCTGGGACACCAATCACGGCACAACAACCTGGGCGTAGCAATTCAGAAGAATTTTCAACAGTTTTTTCTACATCAGCAGAGTATATATTTCGTCCTCCAACAATAATGAGATCCTTTATTCTTCCAGTAATGAACAGCTTTCCATCAATAATCCTCCCTAGGTCTCCTGTTCTTGTGAACTTTTTGTCAGCGCAGTTCTCAAGCTTGTTGTAGAATGTCTTTTGGCTCTGTTCTTCATTGCCCCAATACCCAATTCCGGCACTGGGGCTGCTTACCCAAATCTCTCCCTCTTTTCCGTAATCCTCGAGCTCTCTTTCGGTTTCTGCCTCGACAATTCTTATTTCAACATCAGGGTCACCTGGATTCACATATCCACAGCAAACACGACCTTGCCAATCTATGAGGATTGGCCTCCCTTCACCAAAAGCACAGCTTACAAACACGCAGTTTTCTGCTAGACCATAACCAGGAGCTAGCACCTCTTGAGATAGGCCAAAAGGACGGGTAATCTCAATTAACCTTTTCAGGGTTTTCTGCCTAACTGGTTCTGCTGCAACCATAAGAAAAATCATTGAAGACAGATCATAGGTTGGGGGTTTGTCCTTCCCGTTGTCTGCCTCCAATCTTCTTAGCACTAGCTCGAAAGCGAAGTTTGGACCGGCACTGTGGGTTGCTTGATAATCACTCATAGTCTTAAGCCAGATGAGAGGATTTTTGATAAATGTCATTGGGGAGAAAAGAACTGCAGTCCCTCCACTCACTAAAGCTGTGAAAAGGCCTCCTATCAATCCCATATCATGATATTGAGGAAGCCAGCTGACTAATACAGTTCTGGAAGTGCTCCTATATATCCTCCGCATCATCTTAACATTATGGATAAGCCCACCATGGGTGATCATCACCCCCTTCGCTTCGCCAGTCGAGCCAGATGTAAACTGAAGAAAACTCAAATCATTTGCCTGCGGATCTGAGAGGTTTTCTTTGGTGGAGTCAACTGCAAGGTCTTTAAAGTTCTTGACCCGTGAATCAGAATGGATCCAGGGAAGATCAGGCCACTGGGCAGAAGCCTTCTGGTTGCTCTTTGAAAGCATTATCATGCTCTTCACAAAGCCAGCACGAACAGCTGCATGGTAAGAAGATGTCGATAGAATTGCCACAGCATTGCAACTTCTTGAAATGTTCTCGATCTTCAGTAGTGCTTGGCCGCCTCTTTGCAGTGGATCAGGGGGTAAGACAGGGACTGGAATAATTCTAGCCCTCAGGCACCCAAAGAAAGCATCAACAAACTCCAAACCAGGGAGATAAACCAGAAGAACTCTAACACCAGGTTTAAGAACAGGCTTGCTGCTTGTTAAGAGTTTATAGGCAATCAGGGATGCATTGGAGTGAAGCTCTCCATAAGACCTCTTGTTCACAACCTTCCCTTCCTCATTGATCCAAGTGTAGAGAGTGACATTCTTAGTGATTTCATTAGTTCCCCAAAACTTTAGATAACTGTCTAAAGAAGGCAGGTTTGGAAACTTTATTCCTGCGAGTTCACCTAGATCCCTGGGGTAATGAGGGTTGTTGCTGGAGACCAGAGGAAACAATCTCTGCAAGGAAACAGGCAACATCATAACTGTTAAATGACACAAGATAGCATTATAATATCAACTTTTACAAGACTGGAGATACAAATTCTAAATTCTACTAGAGAATATGTTATAAATCTGGATAAATAATAAACATGGTGTACGTAGAAGTCACATAAAGTGCACGCCTAGCAATCTTTTGAGTTAATCCTCGGTTGCACAAGCTTAACCTGCACAACCAAGAAAATGTCTATCCATCTCCCAACTGTATAATATACTTTCAGTAAAAACAGTCAAATTTAACATCCAAGTGTTGGCTAAAGTTCTGTCTCCACTATTTGCTGCTTGTAGGTATCAAACAATCAACAATATTAAACTAGCTAGTATTCAGATTTTGGATAAACCTACAAATTTCAGTTAGAAGTCTGTTTAAAAATCATAACCTAACCGAACATATTGCCCACTTGCCAGCAGTGCTGCATTATACATTATACTAAATAAAAAGGTATTAATTACCTTGACATATGGGAACTTTGGCACAGCATTATCATTTGCAAAATGTTTGCAGATCATAGCGATGGAGTAAGAAGAATTTCTTTCTGTCAACTCAAAGGCTAGAAGACCTCCTACATAATAAGTATTCTGAAAACCTTGGAGTTCAGATTCCAACTTCTCATAAAAACCATTTTTCATATCTGAAAATGTGAAACTCTGTGTAATCAGCTTAACGAATAAAGGAAACAGTTATAGAAAAAAATAAATGCTTTAAGTAAAACATACTTTCGGCATTAACATGCGGGAAGTACTTAAACCTTCGCTGTAAAACTACTTCCTCAACTACTCCTCCCATGGACTCCACAGCATCAATCACAAGCTTGGTTACCATTGGTCCCCTAATTTTTACAGAGTCACCATAAGACCAGAACAAGAAAACACCAGTATCAGCATAAAACCTCTGCATTGCCACTGGGTTTCCTATAGTTGTAGGATCCTCCACGAATTCCTCAAAGTAATAAAACCCCATAGGCAAGTGCTCAAATCCTTTAACCTTCAGAACAGTGGTATAGTAATCTATGGTTTGAACCTCGCTGAATAACTCCTTTTCAAGTCCATTAAATTCTACCACCTCATCTTCCAAAACTGAGAATCAAAGTAAGCTTAATCATAAGCTGAAGTAGAAGATAAAAACAAGCCTAATCTTATATAGAAGTAGAAGCTAAGGAGCTGTACACTTAAAATTAAATGTGCAACTCACCTTCTAAAGCTGAAGATGATCTGTAAACCCGTCTATTTCTGAAAGCAAGAGAACCAGAGAGAATGATTTTGTCAAACTCCATCAGCTTCTCTTCACCATCAGCATCCCTAACCATTACATGTACACAATCAGCTATACGGCTGATTTTCAGCACTTCTGCGCTGCAGAGGACTTCAAAAGGTAGAGAAAGGCTAAGCTTATGCCACATGCTCGTGTAACCTCCTCTCAAGCGGCGAATTTTTCCAGCCATGGAAGTGCGTGTAAACTCATGGATATATGCATATGGCATGTCTTGAACAAATCCATAACCAGAGGCTGTGTATCCATATGCCACTGATTTTGGCACAGACTTCAAACCGTGGAGCTTGACAAAATCAAGAGTTGGATCTGAAGCAGCATTACTCACTGCATGAATTCCGATTTTGCCAGATTTATTTGCTTCATCCTAGAAGTAATGGAGGAATTGGTTAAGAGATGATGAAACTAAAAAGCACAAACCCAGATCTTG
>JBAKGM010000233.1:17753871-17769022 GCA_037177215.1 Asparagus racemosus
CACGTAAATCTCGTGTCTTTACTGTTTTATTGTGTTTTGCCTAGTTTGTTTACTTATTTGTCGGGGTTTTCTCGGACTTACGCTTCCGCCTTGCGCCCCAACATATAGGCAATACGGGAGGCATTGGAATGAAGCTCTCCATAAGACCTCTTGTTCACAACCTTCCCTTCCTCGTTGATCCAAGAGTAGAGAGTGATATCCTTTGTGATTTCATTAGTTCCCCAAAACTCTAGATAACTGTCTAAAGAAGGCAGGTCTGGGAACTTTATGCCTGGGACTTCACCTAGATCTCTGGGGTAGCGAGGCTCCACATCGGAAACCAGAGGAAACATTCTTTGCAAGAAAGCATATGCATCAGCTTTAACTAAAATTGGAATTGATTCCATTATAGAATATGCAAGAACTGTGAGTAACTAATAAGCATGTGGATAACAAAGAAGTCATATATAGTGAAGACAATCGACTTAAATTCAAGTTTTCTGGATAAACCTACAATTTTCAACGGAGAACTCCGATTAAAACCCTAACCTAAGCGAACACACTGCTCATATATTAGCACAACCCACTGTGAGATGACGCATGATAGAGATAGTGGGATGTGAAAAGATGAGCTTGTTCATGCAGTAGAGCCCAATTGTGTCTACAACCAGTCCCAACAGTTTTCCCTGTTCGTGGATCTGTACAACACAGGAGGATGCGGTAAAGGTGACAGTATAATCTGGGGCAGTAAGCTATGAAACGAAGAATATGTTCATGGTGACACTTGGGACATGGTGGACCAGAGGGACAGAGAAGTGAGAGAGCTCGTTTAGGTGGCTAACACACGTCATAGGTAGCTATGTTTGTGTACTTTGATTATGGGGGACAGAGAGGCGGCTCTGGTGAGGTGTGTGGTGGATGACATTAGGTGATGAGGACACTCACGAGAAACCCAAATGACACGCAATTTATTTGTAATCCATTTGCGACTCACAAGAGAACAGGTGGGATTTTGAGAAACTTTGAGGGACCTTACATTTTATCCCCTGTGATTTATGTGAAATTATTATTAACCAAGTTTACCAGAAATTATAATTAGAAGTTAGCCTTTGATTTTTTTAAGGTCTTCGGGTACATATACCATATATTTGCAAAATTACTCCTCAAATCTTAATATTGCAAAATTACCCATCAAATCTCAGTATTTGTAAAACCACCCTCAAAATTCAAATCATCAACTTTGCAAAAGAATATCCCCCAAATCAACAAATCATTAACTTGGTACACTAATTTGTAACTCAAATGAAAAAATGTCAAAAGAATAGTCAAATATTTATAAGAATATCCAACAAATTTGTTGATTTGTTAATGTAGGGATAGTTTATTTTACAAAGTTGATAATTTGAGTAGTAGGTTTTCAAATATTGGAAGTTCGATGTTATTTCTCAAATATGCATGGTTTAATAGGACATATCTACAAAAAGAACTTCAATTCCAAGGGGGGGCCAAGGCCTCTTGTGCATGTGAGTAGCGCCCGAATCTAAAATCCATGGGTCAATTGATATGCCTGAGCGGGTGGCATATAATATAGCAGGCGGATCTGAGTGGGCAGCGGTGGTGAGAGAGGCAATCAGTCAAGCACGACATTTGTACATGGGCCAACCCCATGCTTGGTGGTAGTCACACCACTTTATGCCTCAAGGGGGTATCCCAGTCTGCTGTTGCTTCACTGGAAGGGTTGATGGCCAAGTTGGTTGTGATGCCGGATGGCAAGAGTGTCCATATGATAGCGGTGGATGAGTGGCGGCGATAACGAAGCCAGAGTCCACAAAGAAGGCGGGCATGATGATGAGCGATGACGAGGAGATTGTGGAGCTGTAGAGGGAGGTGGGAGGCGTCGAGAAGGAGGTGGTTAGCTTGCGAGTGTGAGAGTTGACTACAGGTGGTTAGGGTGTATGAGAGCTACAAGTCGAAACAATAAACCGACGCAAGTCGGATGTAGGTGATTTAGTGGATGAGTGAGGTCTAGTGCTGGTTGGCTGCAGGTTGAGTTTGGGATTGGCTGCAGGTTGGAGAGGGGGATGTGGGTCTGTGGTTCTTGAAGTTGGCTGCTGGGAATTGGGGTTAAGATTAATGGGAAGTTGCTGTGAGAGGTGCTGTCAGCGGTGGTGATTGGCGGTGTAGATAAGGTTTGAGCTGGGGTCAAACATGTGTTGGGTGGGCTGCCGATGCGGTGATTGGGCCATCGGGCTCGAGGTGATTGGTGGCAAAGATGTGGTGGTGTGTATGGGCTGCCGATGGATTAGGGTTGGCGACGAGCGGCAGTGGCAGCAAACTGGGGTTACGCTGAGGAAAGAGAAGCACACGAATCTAGCGTGAGATTCGCGTGGTTTGGGGTTTGCTGAGAGGTGGCGTCTCGCTAAAATCGCGCCAATTTCTCGCGATATAGGCGTTGAGTTTGCGAGAGAGAATCTCGCGGGAGGATGGGTGTGGCTAACAGGCTATATGTGGCTGAGATTTGTGGAGGGATTTGAATGGGCAGCTCGGATACTATGATAAAATTAGAGTAACTGGGACAAATTGGATGTATCTCTTCACCATAGACATTTTACTAATAAAATGGTAATAGATTTACCTTGACATATGGGAACTTTGGCACAGCATTGTCATTTGCAAAATGTTTGCAGATCATAGCAATGGAGTACGCAGAATTTCTCTCTGTTAACTCAAATGCCAACAGACCTCCTACATAGTAAGTATTCTGAAAACCTTGAAGTTCAGACTCCAACTTCTCATAAAAACCATTTTTCATATCTGAAAATAAAAAACTGTGTGATCAACTTGGCGAATAACCAAAACAATTGCAGGAAAAAATAAATAAATAAATTAGTGAACATACCTTCAGTGCTAACATGCGGGAAGTACTTAAACCTTCGCTGTAAAACTATTTCCTTGACTACTCCTCCCACAGACTCCACAGCATCAGTTGCAAGCTTGGTCACCGTTGGTCCCATTACATTAACAGAGTCACCATAAGACCAGAACAAGAAAACATCAGTATCAGCATAGAACCTCTGCGTTGCCACTGGGTTCCCGATAGTTGAAGGATCTTCCATGAACTCATCAAAGTAATAGAACCCCATAGGCAAGTGCTCGAATCCTTTAATCTTCAGAACAGTGGTATAGTAATCTATAGTTTCTACCTTGCTAAATAACTCCTTTTCGAGACCATTCAGTTCTACCACCTCATTTTCCGAAACTGAGTAACAAAGTAAGCTTAATCATAAACTGAAGTAGAAGATAACAAGAAGCTTATTGATAAACAAACTAGAAGATAACAACTGGCCTTCTAAAGTTGAAGACGACCTCTAAACCTGTCCATTTCTGAAAGCAAGAGAACCAGAGAGAATGATTTTGTCAAACTCCATCAACTTCTCTTCACAATCAGCATCCCTAACCATCACATGTACACAATCAGCTATACGGCTGATGTTCAACACCTCTGCGCTGCAGAGGACTTCAAAAGGTAGAGAATGACTAAGCTTTTGCCACATGCTCATGTAACCTTCTTTCAAGCGGCGAATTTTTCCAGCCATGGAAGTGCGTGTGAACTCATGGATATATGCATATGGCATGTCTTGGACAAATCCATAACCAGAGGCTGTGTACCCATATGCCACTGATTTTGGCACAGACTTCAAACCGTGGAGCTTGAAAAAACCAAGCGTTGGATCTGAAGCAGCATTACTCACTGCATGAATTCCGATTTTCCCAGATTTATTTGCTTCATCCTACAAGTAATGGAGGAAATGACGAAAGCCAGTTTAAGTGCTGATGAAACCAAAAAGTAAAAAGCTAGATCTGGATGTACAACAAATCATAGGTTTATATAGTTTTTGAATGATGATTTTTAGAAAAAAGTATGCACAATGTTTTTTTCGTTTTAAAACTTAACAATATTCTGCCCCTGGCGAGCCTCGTATCCTCCTGCATTTAAAGTTGTTTTCTTTCAACTCTTTCTTTTTGGTGAATATGTAATTTAATAAGACAGGTATTTTATTTAGAAATATTCTTAACATAAAAGCATCTATTATGTTCTGTAAAGTCCTGATGCCAAGGCCATCGGTAACTAACCTGTAGTTTTAAGGTGAGGGAAAGGAGAGAAACATAATCATCAGCCACTTGTAAGTCTTTGTAATTTCCAGTTTGTCTATCAATAAGAGCTAGCCTGTGTGCATCCATTTCTTCAAAGTCAGCCCCAATTTCTTTTGCTAAGTGAGTTATAGTTGGGGAACCGTTTGCGGAAATTACTTGACCTCCCAAATCGTAAACCCTTCCTGCATTGTTGAGAGGAAGACCCCAATCATCTCATCAAATACTTGAGAACCAACGCCCAACATCAAAAAAGAATTATACCGGTAATTAAAGTTACCTCCAATATCAACTGATTCACACATTCCTGCAACTGTATGATGTTTCTCAAGTACAGTTACATTACTATACCCAAGCCTCGCAAGAGCGTAAGCAGCAGATAAACCGCTTGGCCCAGCACCAATTATGCCAATTCTTGTTCTCACGGGCAGACAAGGATGCAACTTGGAGAACTGATCATCTATAGATTTTCCTGAATACATCTTGCCAGAATTGAAGCCTTTGGAAGCAAAACCTGTTCAAAGTACCAAGTCAACGCTGATAAGGAAAATGCATGGCTCATCTCTGTTTCTTTACTCAACTGCCTCAAACTAATGATGTCTTGTTATCGATGTTATTGTTCATTATCTTTTGGGATCCACTAAAAACATTCATTTCTTCTTAATGTAATAAAACTTTGGACTTCAATTTAGAGCTCCCTCTAAGATAGTGTAAATCATTAAAGATCCAAGTATAGTATTATATATGACTATAAGCATAGAACATCAACTTCTTCTTATTTTAAAAATTCAAATAGTTAAGAAAGTACTAAGTATACCATTAACCTCCAACAGAAGCTCCATCACTCAAAAAAGTAAAATTAAAAAAAATTTAAAAATAAAAAAAAAAGTGAAGATAAACCAATAGCCTGAAATTACATAGAGCAAGTGTCACAACCCTAAACCGTGCAACATAATTAGACTTCATGAAAGAAAACTTTATTGATGTTTAGAAATAGCATAACTACATTGTAACAATTTACAATCTAAATATTACTACTAACGAATCATTAGACTCTTATTACATAAATATGTCTAAGGTAAGCATAATGTTGGTAATTAGATCTACAATAGATGGCAATCCTCACTATAGAAGTAGAGCAGTCTGATCTACATTTGAATGGAAAATAATGGGGTTAGTTCACACTCAATCAGAATTCATTAGCAGATCAAACATGTTTAATATTAATTAATACTGTGCTTTCAAATAAACTATTCTCCAATATAAACGAACGATAAAAAACATAATAAAGAAGTAGTGATAATCTTCTTCGCTAGTGAAGAAATAAAGAAGTAGCGATAATGATTTCAAACAAAAAGAAATTGTAACTGAAGATTTATGAGGTTAACTCAATTCAGGGGAGGTTATTGGGGGTTTTATGCACAAGTAATTCCATCACCAGTTATGAACTCAAAGAGACTTTTGAAGCCTAAATTTGCACCAAATCTCATAAACTTCATCACACAAAGAAAAGAAGAGAAATTTTAAGATCAGAGCGGTATAGAAAGAAAAGGAGGAAGCTTCTGTCAAAGGTACGTTGTTTTACTTCAGTTTTAGTTTAGAATGATGTGGATTTAGGAAAGAAATGCGCCTTTCCGGTCACCGGCGTCGTCTCCGGCGACAGCCGACGACCTCCGGCATTTCCTTGGTCGAGGGTTTCGCCGGTGGTGGCCACCTCAGCTGCCGAACCCATTGGATCTCTTTTGGGTTCAGGCACAAGCATCTAACAGAGGAAGACGATGAATTTCCTCCAACCTCCTCTGTATAGCAGTGTTTTCTATTAAGTCCAGTACGTGCTACGCCCGTGTGGGTTTGATTTCTTCGCACACATCTGTGTTTTTTCTTTTTTTTAAATCTCATTTGAGATTACTAAAATTAACTTTTTTTAAATCTCATTTGAGATTACTAAAATTAACTGCACTGAAATTCTTTTTTCTAGGCTGCTGCTCCTTCTCGCGTTCTGATCCTATTAGAACCTCCCGCACGGTGGGGTAGGTTCTATGCTACATAGAGTGTAAAACAGGAGGCTGTGTGGTCATTTTACTGCCCCCATGTGTTGTTCTTAGAACCCAGCACAGAGAGGGGTTCTAATAGAATATTTAGTGCTCCTTCTCTTATATTTTTGACATCTACTCTGCTTTTCTTTTCTTTTAAAAACAAAATGACCAACTCCTCCTTAAAGGATTGCTTTGCTAAACTCTCGATATTCCCTCGAGAGTACTAAATTACCTATTATCCCCAAACCTTAAGAGTTCTTTGCAATTTTCAAATAAGCAGGGGGTTGTTTACAATTTCTTAATTTTTGGGGTTGTTTGTAACTTTTAGAGTTTTTAGGGGGTTATTTGAAGCTATTCATTTTTTTAGGGGTTTGTTTGTAATTTTTAAACTCTTTTAGGAGGTTGTTTGTACTTTTAGATTTTAAAGGGAATTATTTATGGACTTCAAATTTTTTTCATAGGGGGGTTTGGAATTTTTTTTTTTTTTTTTTTGTGATGGAACTTCCCCACAATCCTTCAAACCACAGGTATTAAACCCTCGGGCGTGGCTAAGGGTCACTCTCCAACGCACAGCCTCGGGTATTCCATAAAATTAAATTTGTGTTGGTGCTTTTCAGGAGAGTCGAACCTGAGACCTTAGAGTACTACTTATAAGTAGCTTTTCAACTCGGCTAGACCCTTAGGTGTTGTTTGTAAATTTTGGTTGTTCTATAAAGGGTTATTTGTAATTTTCAACTTTTTTTGGTGGCTATTTGTAATTTTTTAAGATTTGTTTATGGGGTAGTTTGTAATTCTTTAATTTTACAGCGTAATTGTGATTTTTAACTTTTAGGGTGTTATTTGTAATGTTTGAATGTTAAGGGATTGCAATTCTTTGATTCTTTAGGGTTTTTTTGCAATTACAAATTTTTAGGGTATTGTTTATAATTTTTTGATTTTTAAGGGGGTTGTGTTTTTCATATTTTTAGGAGATGTTTGCTTTTTAAGGGGGTCATTTGTAATTTCATATTAAGGGGCTCGGTGTAATTTTTTGGTTTATTTGGGGCTATTATGTAAACTTTAGAGAATTGTTAGGTCAAAAAAATATAGTTTTCAAATTTGGGGGTTTAATCTGCATATGGGGATGATTTGAGGAGTACATATACAAAAAATTCTTTTTTTCCTACCGTTATTGACCTTGACGGTATTTTCGTCTAAGTAAAATTATGGGGGTAATGCCGGTATAGAGGTTACGTGCAAATAGTCAAGATGTTTTGGGGATTTTTT
Source organism: Asparagus racemosus (assembly GCA_037177215.1). NCBI lineage: Eukaryota > Viridiplantae > Streptophyta > Magnoliopsida > Asparagales > Asparagaceae > Asparagus > Asparagus racemosus. The sequence continues at coordinate 17,761,305 of JBAKGM010000233.1, forward strand.
GAAATTCCCAAACTTATTAAGTGTTTACAGCAAACTCAAAAATTTATTAGGGTTTTAGTGAAATTTACCCTTATTCTTACTTTAACCATATGAGATTATGAAGGAGGGGTTTGCTTTCATTTTTTATCTTTCTTTAACCATTAGATATATAAAAGTTTAGGAGTGATTGCTAATTGCTAATGAAAAAGGTTCAGTTTAGGAGACCTTGACGATCTTGAATTCTAACTGAGATTTGATAAAGCTTTTCATTATCCTTTTTTTTTAGGTAATTTGTGTTTTCTATTCTAGTTTAATTAGGAATTCTTCGCATATGTAAGATCATTTTGATTCCTTCAATACTCAAGATCCCGTTAAATGTTTTTCCATGAAAAGAGAGTAACGTTATTTGAGAGGACACATGATAGCTTTTTATAGTTTGAAAGTTTCCACCAATTTTTCTTTATATATAGAAATGAAGGATTTGTCTCAAAATAAAGAATAGAAATAAGTATTTAAAAAAATCCCTAGAAATTAGAGGCATTAGTTTTATATTCTAAATAGTATATTTATAAAACTAAAGTATTTATATACTTATTCTACGTTTATAGGTTTGATTGAAGAGTGAGATTTTTGAAATAAGCTTCTCCCTCAAATTTCTGAAGGTGAGTCGACTTCACCTCATTAATTATTTTTTTATTGTTTAAAATGAAATTATTATTTCTCAGTATTAGTGTAGTACAAATGGTAATTTTTGTATATAAAATGCTGGATCAGACATGTATGATGTGTACTTATATATGAATTTGGAAGAGTGTGAAAATGCTTTGGTTATTTTATATCTATGTTAATGAGTACTGTTTGGTGTATGAAATTTTTAAAAGAAAGATATTTCTCAGAACTTTTTAGATAAATTCTTATAAAATACTTCTTTTTAGATATATTCATATCATTCTTTTAGTGTATGAAATTTAATATGATGTGTACTCATTTTAGAGATCCTTCTACAGCTCAGATATTTGAGATATGCGAAGGATCTAATGATATGCTAAGAGTCTATAGTTATCTTAGAGATGCTTTACATTGATGTAATAATAGTATTTCGACTCGTTAGAGTGAACTTGTTACAATATAATTTTTGCTCTGAGACTTTTATATGCCAACAAAGTTTCTTTTATGTGAAGTTTTATGTGTATATATAAAAGTGCATAACATGCGTAACACATGTTCTTACATGTGTTGTCATTGTCATGCGTCCCAAAATATGCTGCGCATTTTATAGGCATGACAAGTTTTGCAATCAGATCTTAGGTTTAGATGTCCTTACTTAGTAGTGCTTAGAAATATGTTTTAGATTTGCCTCCAGTGATAACTAATATATTGTTTACTTACTTAATAACTAGATGGCTAAGAGCAACATAGACACTCCTTCAACTTAGGAGAGTGATTTGAACCAGACTCTAGGAAAAATGTTTGGAGATAGAAATACACGTGAGTTATGTTCAAGATTGAATTAAGAGTGTGATGATGTAGATGATGCAAGCTCTCACTACCGTGATGTAGAACCAACAGTAACATGTTAATCAACAATAACAATTGTCTCAAAACACCAAATATCCTCAGTTAAGAAGTGGCATGATGGAGTTCAAAAGACTAACACCGCCTACTTTTGAAGAGTGTTAATCCTATGACAATTGAAGACTGGATCATGGAGATAGAGAATGTCTTTACTTATATGAAGTGTCGTGACGGAGAAATGGGTTATATCATCTACATGTCGAAAGGATGTGCACATGATTGCTAGAAAATGCAGTAGAGAATTCTATGAGATAGTGTTGAATAGATATCTTGAGATGAGTTCAACAAAGTCGACTACGAGACGTATTTTCTAAAGAATGTTTATCAACAGAAGGAGAAGTAATTCTGTGAACCGAAGCAAAATGATAAGATTGCATTTTGGGGCATCTGCTGTTGTTGATTAATCTGTTGTTGCTGATTCTAAATTATGGTGGTGAGAGCATGCAGCATTTGCACCATCATACTTAAATCTATTTGATTCAAGCCCGAACCAAATCTACGTACATTTCATTTCTATCTCCAAACATTTGCTTCAAGGTCTAGTTCAAATCGCTCTCCTAGGATGAAGGAGTGTTTGTGTTGTCCCTAGCCATCTAGTCATAAGATCGGTAAAAATTTTGTGTTAGCTATCACTAAGGCAATTTAAACTTAATTTATAATGATTATTAACTTTGTACTCCTAAATCTCTAATACCATGACTTATCATGCCCTCAAATAGTGCATCATAATTTGAGGTTCCACAACGCCGACACGTGAGTAAACACATGTCAAGCCTATTGTACACTTCTATATCATAAAACAATACTTCACCAAAGAATACTTTATTGACGTTTAGAAGTCCCAGAGCGTAACTACATTATAACAATTTACAATCTATATATGATAGCTAATGAGTCATTAAACCCTTATTACATAAATATGTCAATTTGTCAAAGGTATAAGCATAATGTTGGTAATTAGATCTTCAATAGATGTCAATCAAAAATAGAGAATTCTAACCTGCATCTGAGTAGAACAGAAAATAACGGGTTGACTTTACACTCAATGAGTAGAAAACTTCTCATTAGCAAATCAAACAAGTATAATAAATTATTACTACTGTGCATTCAAACAAACTATTCTCAAGTATAAAAGAACGATCAAAAACATAATAGACAGTGAATAAAAAATTTTCTATCATATATACCAAGCAATAGTGTTATATCAAAATCATATAATTTAAAGAGAACAAAATGAAAAGAAATGCCAAAAACTTTTGTTTTATAAGTGTCCATCTATATCACATTTTACAAAACTCCTCAAGTTGTCACTCTAAGATATAAAAATTATAGCCTAGTAGTATGGGAATGTGCGTCAATCACATGTAGATCAACCCATGGAAAGAGTATACCTACTAGCACTACCATAGTTTTGTCCGGAGGTTACATCTCATATTTGCAAAAAAGGCACATTCACATATATATAAGGCAATATTTGGTATACTCTACACCATTTGGTAGGCTTAAACAAATTAAATCATTCGATAGTGGACTTTTGAGGGATTTAAACTTTTGTTTTTGAAAGCGGGATTTTAACATTTAAAAACAATATAGTTTTCACTTCAAATATGCAATATAATTTCCGCTTGTACAAGAAAGAATTTAATATGCTTTACACTTTCACAACTTTTCTCTTATCTCTTTCACGAAAATAGAATATTTCATAAATTTACAACAAAGTAAATATTTTTGCAAATATAAACCTTTCCATGAAAGTCATATGAATGATAAAGTCACACTATATTTGATAACATATTTTCAATAACTTTCATAAACTACATAATATATATTGTGATAAGGATTAATTGCTCTCACAATACCAAATTGTTTTAACATTCTTTTATTTCATTAGTGAACAAAATATAACATGTTTGATCCTATATTTTTCTTAAAAAAAGATTAGTATTTAAGATAACACATAATTTATAGATTATATTTATATCAAATATTTAAAATAACTAATGAGAATATATCTATTGACCTTAGCAAAACTGGAACTACTTGAAACATGTACTCCTAGCTTAATCCTCACTCGATCTTATAATATACATCACTCATGAATTTTTAAAAAGAACAAATTTTCCTAATCACTTCCTTATCATGTAATAGCAATTTATATTAATAATTTTTTGTTATCATTTAAGGATTTCTGTGGATCTTATCATTTTGGACCCAAAGTTAATATTTCCAGCTACTAAAGGATAATATATCCATGATTGGTCAGCGAGTGAACTTTACTTTTAGGACTGAAAAATAATTTTTTGGAATTAGGGGCTGAAATAAAAGGTTTTTCAGAAAATATAATTTTATAAAAATGCTAAGCTTCTGAAAGTTTAAGAATTGAGGGCTGCAGAAAGACTGCTACAAAGAAAGTGTTTGGATGTAATATAAAAGTTTCAGGCAATAGCTCAGTTAATTTTTTGAGAGACTAATTTCTAAATATAATGAATATAAAAATAAAATTTCAGAAAATTTGTATTTATTTAAAATATTCCAGAGACTCAACTCATAGAAGTTAAGGGGTTAAACTTTATTTTAAGGGATTTGTTACCCAATGCCTCTGGGGGGCCCACCTTACAGTGAAGCTAGAGTTTTAAAAACTGATGAACCGAAAACTAAATTCAGAGAAGTTAAAGGGTTAAACTTAATTTTCCTTTCACTTGTCACATCATCACTAGTAGACTGAAAACGATATCTTTTTAGAAATAGCGGGTTAAATATGATTTGCTTTCTTCCTCCTCGGTTTCTATTTGAATCTGCTGCTAGGAACATCGCCGGGGGTGATGTCAGCAGCCGGGTAGAAGGTATTTATTTATTTTTGAATCTACACTAAAATAAAAAAAATTTAAACTGAAAATTTAAACACTCACCCTCGACAGCTCCGTGATCTTCACCCTCCTAACTCTATACTCAGAAATTTTTGAGTGGAGAGAAACTCATGAATTGGGTAGAATTTATAGGACTTCAAAGTTGTCTCATTTGAACGGATTGTGCTGAAAGGTCAGTGAATTAACTGTTTAGTATCTATTAATTAGGCAGGTTTTGGTCTGTAAGCATTTGACGTCGAATGGCTTAGTCTAGTCAAGTTCAACGATGAGGTTCTTGTTTCTAGATGTGATACTGGATACGGAAGTAAATGGGAATAAAATACGAATACAAATACATGATACAAATGTTAGTTCAATGTGACAGCAAGGTTTTGGATTTAAGGGATGTTAGGTTCGTTTCCAATTTATTGGGAAACATTATTCCATGTGAAAAACCTAGTTTTTGGGTTTATCAAAGTTTTTTATGAAATTGGTTGTTGGTGTTTGGTTCACACATAAAATATAGTGAGAAATCAATTTACACATTTTTCCTTTGTTTGGTTGGTATCTAAAAAAGAGAGAACTTTTAGTTGATTAGACTTTTTTCAGTTTTCATTTGTTTGGTTGGTATTGAAGTTTGTAACAAAAAATATATATGGTCACCATGATAAGTTTATCTCTCACTAAAGATAAATTTATGTGTGACTATTGTGGGTGATAATCTTATCAAAAGATAACTCCTACAATGACATATGAAACCTATAAATAACCTGATTCATCATAATTATCTGTTTGACATGGAAAATCATACGAAATCTATAAATCACATGATTGCTCATAACCCGTATGACCTACACACTTGAATTAGCAGAAAATTCATACGAAACTTGTAAAAACCTGATTTATCATAACAACCTGTATTACATGAAAAATCTTGAATCTAAACCTATAAATAGCACGATTGGGCATAACTTATATGAACTATGCACCTGAATAAGCAGAAATTTCATACAAAACCTGTAAATAATCTAATTCATCATAACAGCTCATATGACATGAAAATAAAATAGGCTCAGAATACATTTATCTATAGGTCATTATCATCATGGGAAGCCATCCAATACATCTTACTAAAAGATGTAGGTTGCTATTCATATTTTTGGACCTTCATCATTGCCTTATAACCAAACAAATCACCATGGACAATCATAAATAATATATGAAACATTTAAATAACCTGATTAATCATAAATACATATATGACATAGAAAATCACACCTACCCAGTAAATACCAAACCTATAAATAATTGAGACTGAGTAGTTGAGTCAAATAAAAGAAACAAAACCGATTAGGTTTCACAACCACGAGCGATTCAAATCCACGAGCAAAACCGGCAGGAAAATTAATGATCAAAATAAATGATGTCAGATTCAACATCCAACCACCAACTAAACGTACCAATCCATATCCATCTATAAAAGACAATGTTTGCATACAAACATTAACCAGGAAAAAAATGAGTAAGAAATGTAGAGATATTGGTGAATCTTCATCTACACTAACATCAAAGGTAAGAATCTTGAAATTCTAATATCAACTTACTTTGCTTTTTTTATCTCGGCGTGGAAGGATTACTAGATCTGAGCTACCCACCTTTGAGGAATAGATTTCCTATACAGATGAAGATCGAGAGCGTGATGAGATGGATGATTTATTTCATGTAGCATAAATAATGGTAAAATCTAATGCTTTGGAAGTTAGAGATCGAAACAAGTGTTGGAAGTGTTCCTACTGTATGGATATGCTCAACATGAATTGGAACAAGAATGATCTCCTAACACATGCACATGAAGTTGGTTACAATGAAACTGTGGCCAATATGAGTAAGGAGGGTATTGCTGAGCATCGTGCACTAGAAATTTATTTATAACGGTTAAAAGGAAAGCAACAAGCTAAAAAATCATGTCCTACTTTGCTTTTTTTATGGACTACTTTGCTATTTTCTCTATGTTGAAATTTGCGTGAAGTTTATGGCTAAAAAAAGCATTTGAAAGCATGTGTTAATATCACATAAAATATACCAGCCATATGTATATGAAATTTATGGCGAGGGTTTAGAATTTGGTCAATATCAACATTGTTAGCCGTCTAGTGCAATATCAGTAAGCATTGTAGGTTGCTAATCTCAGTTATTTTGACACTTATTATAGCCCAAAATTAAATAAGTCACCAAATAAAACCCATGAATAGAATATTAAATGAAAACCGAATACATTCATAACTTACACTAGAAGTCATCCAATACAATGTAAATACATTGTAGGTTGCTCACATACGAATTTTTCGATTATCATGTAAATAGGGACAATATAGCGTTCCTGCAAGCACAAGTTCATTTTAGAACTAATTTTCTAAATATTCACATAAGATTGCTAATATATGAAACTATAAGCTCAAAGTTTAGACACAAATTAAAATGTACAAATTAAAATGTAGGCATATAACAATATCTACCTATTACAAGCATGTTTACCATCATCATAATGTTTAATAAACCCAAAATGTAGCATCAACATATAGTTCCAACATCAAATGTTTTCCCCAAAAATTATTTATTGATTGTGTTTGTTCTCTTTGGGTTTGTGTTTGTGTAAAATCAACTAAATTGTTGTTAGATTCATTTGCCACCTCACCATCAATATCTTCATTAAAATCGCACTCGTTGAGTACTTCATCACTTGGATCAATAGTTGCAATAAAATTATGAAGTACTGTATAAGCCAATACAATATTTACTTGTGTAGGAAATGGGTAATGTGGCTTGGCACACAAAATCTTGAATCGATTCTTTAATATGCCAAAAGTAGATTCAATCTTCGACCTCAAAGAAGAATGCCTTAGATTGAACAGCTCTCTTCTATTCTTAGGTATTTTACTGGTATGTTCTTTCAAATGATATCGAACACCTTGATATAAAGAGATGAAACTTGACATGGTAGGGTATCCAACACCATACAAATAGTATTCGCCTACAATTTGTTTAAGAAAATTTATAAATAAGCCAAGTTTGCATGTTAAAATCAAAAAAAAAATTTAAGTTAAAATTTTAAACAATTATCATCTAGACTCTCAATCCATGTGGTTGTGGTCTAGATAATGTATCTTGGAGAATCCTATAATCATTTGCAGATCACTCCCAACCTGCTAACACATGTGAATAACTTATTTGGGGTACAAGTTGTGAGCACATTTTGTGTAACACCTTTGCAGCCTCAAAATCGTGCAACAAGATTAATCAGAAGCATCGCATCAACAT
>JBAKGM010000233.1:17779918-17794119 GCA_037177215.1 Asparagus racemosus
CCTCCCCCCCCCCCACCCCCTTTCCCGCCCCTTCTAACCTCCGCCCATGTAGTTAATTGCCACAATTGCCTCCCTAAAGTTAATTTTAGTATCCCTCCTCTATATATAATGAGAAATTAGTGGTACTTCTAAAGATATTAAAAAAACTTACATACGTTATTTTTAAACTAACAGAAAACTGACATGTGTCATATAATAAATAGCCACATGTCCCTCTATCATATTAGAAAATGATATATGTGCGCATCTAATCTTATTTTCACCTAAGAATTATCATCAAATTAAAAATATCCATAATTAAAAATTCTAACAATCAAATATTTGGTAATAATAATCAAATTAAAACTATCGACAATTAAAAATTCTAATAATCAAATATTTGGTAATCATAATCAAATTATAATTATCCATAATTAAAAATTCTAATAATCATATCCCTCCTTTATATATAATGAGAAATTGGTGGTTTTCCTAAATGTACAAAAAGCTGACGCGTGTCATCTAAATGCATGATATGTGTCATATTAAAAAATAGTCATGTGTTTTTTTAATCATATCAGAAGATGACACATGAACACATAATCTTATCTTCGCCTAATTAAGAAAGATTATCAAATTAAAATTATCTATAATTAAAAAAATATAATAATCAAATATTTAATAATCCTAGGGTTGTCACATGGGTGCTTTGGGGTGGGTTTTGGGAGGGTCATAAATGAGTATGCACATTTATGTCCATTTGCCCATTTATGACCCATTTAACATTTGCTAAATGGGTCACTTCTCATCCATCCATTTATTAAATGGGTGGTCCATAGATGACCGAATAACCTATGTAGCTATATATAAAAAAATTTAGGGGTCTATTTGCAAATGTGAGGGCATACTTGTAAATTTTTAAGGAGCTATTTGCAAACTTTTGGGGGTTTTCTGCAACCATGGAGGTTTTTGAAAACTAATGAGGGGCTTTCTGCAAACTTTTAGGGGATTTTCAATAAACTTTTTGCGTTTTTAGCAAATGTTTAGGGGCTTTCGGTAAATACTTGGAGGTTTCTGCAAACTTTTAAGGGGCTTTCTATAAAAATTTAGAGGGGTTTTCTACAAACTTTAAGTGGGCTTTTTACGAACTAACAAATGACATGAAATTTAAAAACTACCAGCAGCCCCTGTAAATTTAAAATTTATAAAAACACCCTCTAAGTTTTAAAGAATTGTAAAAAACACTCTTAAAGTTTAAAATTATAAAAACTCTTCAAAATTACAAAAACTCTTCAAAATTTCTAAATTTATAATGAAATCTAGAAAATTATAGCATCGCCCTACAAATTTAAAATTTGTAAAAAAACACCCTCAATGTTTTAGAAAATGAGAAAAAAACCTCAAGGGTTTAAAATTAGCAAAACCACCTTGAAATTTTAAAACCTACAAATGACACATGAAATCTCAGCAGCCCCTTGTATAATTAGAATTTCTTAAAAAAGGGCTCAAAGTATTAAAATTTGCAAAAAGCACTATTATAATTTCAAAAATTGCATATAACACCAAAAAATTCCAAAACATGTAGAAAAACACACTACAAATCTAGAAATTACAAGCATCTTCTACAAGTTGTGTTCTGTAAATTTCAAACTTGAGGCTATTTTTGTAATTTTTAAAGTTTAAGTTTGTTCTTTGCAATTTTCAAATTTACAAGGGACTGATGGCAATTTCTAGATTTTATGCGTCATTTGTAGGTTTTGAAGTATTAGAGTGGTCTTTGCAATTTTAAATCCTTGAGGATTTTTTGCAATTTTTATCACTTTGAGGATGGCTTTTTTATAAATTTTTTAATTTATAGGAGGCTGTTAAAAATTTCCAGGTTTCATGTGTCATTTGTAAGATTAGAAAATTTGGAGAGTTTTTGGTAATTTCAAACTCTTAGAGGGTGTCTTTTGTAAGTTTTTAAAATTTTGAGGGTGTTTTCTATAATTCTAAATCCTTGAGGGTATTTTTCACATTTTTTAAAATTTTAAGGGTATTTTTTACAAATTTTAGATTTATAGTTGGCTGCTGAAAATTTTTCAGATTTCATGTGTCTTTTGTAAGTTTAAAAATTTCTGAGAGTTCTTTTGTAATTTGGAACTCTTGAGTGTGTTTTTTTATTATTTTTTAAACTTTGAGCTATTTTTTTAGAAATTCCAAATTTATAGGGGACTATTGGTATTTCCTAATTTCATGTGTCATTTGTAGGTTGTGAAATTTCATGGTGGTTTCACTAATTTTAAACCTTAAGGGTGTTTTTCTGCATTTTCTAAAACTTTGAGGGTGTTATTTATAAATTTTAAATTTTTAGGCCGCCTACTTTTAATTTTATGATTTCATGTGTCATTTGTGAGGTTAGTAATTTATGAGTATTTTTTGTAATTTTGAATTCTTGAGGGTTTTTTTGTAATTGTTTTAAATGTTAATCCTTTTTTTACAAATCTTAAAATTTTAAGGGCTACAGGTAATTTTTAGATTTTATGTGTTTTGGCTATTGGTTTATCTTTAGGGTGTTTTATGTAATTTTAAACTTTTAAAATTATTTTTTTACAATTGTTGAAACTTTGAGGGTGATTTTAAAAGAATACTTACCTAAATGGGCAAATGATACCCACCTATTTATGACCAATTTATCTTTCAAAGAAATAATACCCACCTATTTATGACCCATTTAACTAATTGGATGGGCCATTTAGTGGGTAGGTATGGATGGGCAAATGAGTTTCGGTCAATTTTGATATTCCTAAATAATCCTAATCAAATTATAAGTATTCATAATTAAAAACTATAAAATCATATATCTTCTTTATATATGAATTGGAGAACAACTCCTAATTGATAAAAAAAGCACGTGGCAAAAAATTTGCTATGTGTCCATCTATCCTATTCGAAATTGACATGTTGACACATTGTCCTATCTTCATCTAAGAATCCTAATAAAATAGAAACACTCCATAATTTGAAAAATTCTACTAATCAAAATTCTATTTTCTAATCCTCTTTACTAAGAATCATTATCAGGTTAAAACTATCCATAATTTGAAAATTCTATTAATGAAAGACCTCTTTTTTAAATATTAGAAAATTGTAAACTGCCTCTTCAAAATCTAAAAATTACAAATAACCCCCTAAAAATCTAAAACTTACAAACTATCTCATGGAACCAAAAAATTATAAATAACCTTCTTAAAAATTATAAATATCCCCTTGAAAATATTACAGCCCCTTTAAAGTTTCAAAAATTATAAATATCCTCTTGAAATTTTTACAAACAATCCTTTCAAAAATTTATAACTAGCCGCATAACAGTTGTGAAAATAGCAAACACTATGCTGAGAATTTTGAAATATTACAAACAACTCCTTAAAAGTGACCCCTTGAAAGTTTCAAAAATTATAAGCACCCAACAAAAATATGAAAAAAATATAAATATCCCCATGAAAGTTGAAAACAACCCCTTAATATTCAACAATTATAAATAAATATTTGAGAAATTTGATAATTACAAATAACACTACAAAATTTAGAAAATTATAAACTAACCCCTGTAAAATCCATAAATTATAAACAATCTCTAAAAGTCCAAAAATTACAAACAGACATCTGAAAAGTTCAAAAGTTACAAATAGTCCTCGGAAGTTTTACAAATGTTTAACAATTTTACAACTAGTCCCTTAAGTTTAAAAATTATAAATATCCCCGTAAAACGTTTTGCAAGCAGTCATTTGAATATTTTACGATTAGCCCCATGAAAATTGCTAAAGTAATAAACATTGATGAAAATTTCAAAACATTACAAACAACTCCTTAAAAAATTTACAAAAATCCTCTTGATAGTTTCTAAAATTAACCTCAAAGAACTTACAAATAGTCTAGTAAAAGTTTCAAAATCACTAATAATCCTACAAAAATTTTACAAAACATCCTCTTGAAAACCAAAAATTACAAATAACTTTAAAATTTTACAAATAACACTCTTTCTAAAATTACAAATGGCATCCTAATTTAATATATTATATTATAATATTATAATATATCATTGGTGCGGGGAATGCATAAGGTGGGAGGATATAATATGTTTATGTGAAGTCCTATGTCCTTAATACTAGGGGATGGTGGAACTTCTCACTACCCATTTTGGAGATCAAAGGAAAGTCCTAATCTTATTCATGCTCAAGCTCGAGTGAAACAAACATGAGCATGATTGAAATATCGAAACATTAAAAGCCCAAATATTTTTTAGTTTTTAAAAATTGTAAATTTTTATTTAGATTTGTAAAGGAGATTGATAGTTAAGCTATCTTATTCAATTTAAAATTGAAGATTATAATTTATCTAAGAAAAACCCTACCATTACAACTATCTACTTTAACTGCTAAAAAAAACTTTGTTCTCTTCTTCTCATTACAGAGCAAAACAATGTACTCATTGTCTCTTCCTTCATAATCATTTAATGTATTAGTTAATAGCTTAAAAAACTCTATCTAATTAAACATATTTCTTATTACATTAGGGTAGATTAGCATATTTGAAAGGCGTATAAATCAACATATATATATATCAGAAAAATCGAAACAATTCGTGCAAGCATGGGCTTAGTACTTGTTAATTAAAGGAGTATTTGACGACCATAGTGTTTTCTTTATTTCCATGGTGTATTTGCAAAAACAAAAACACCCTGCGTTTGGAAAGCCTAGTGTTTTCATGAGAAACTCAAAATACTTATAAGCAAAAAATAAAAATAAAATACTTATTTTAGGTGTTTTAAGTTTGTGACATGTTTTGAGTTTAGTAACTTGTGATGTGTTTGAATACAATGGTGATTCTTTTTGTTGTCATCATGGTGTTCTTCTCTATGTTTTCAAAACACAATGGTAAGTTTATTTGGTCCAATCTTCTTTGACTCTTTTCATACATATATTATAATATTATTTTTATATTATGATAAATGGATTATAGAAAAACAGTCTCAACATAATATAGTAAACACATTGATACTATATTATGTTATTTTAATAAAAACATTATATTATATTATGTATATTATTTATAATATAATATAATATAATATAATATTTATTAATATGCATCATATTTCACTAGATTAACTATCAACTACAATATATTTATTTAACATTATAATAAATCATATAATAATATAATATGTTATTTTTAAAATATACTATATTAATCATTACAATGTAATATCGAAGTTATTTATTATAATATAATATATTTTAAAATTATATAATAAATTAATATTATAGTAATTGTTTATATATTATAGTAATTATAGTAATATATATTATGTTACATAGTACAAATATAGCATATTATAATATCTCATATTATATTATCTTAATATTCAAAATCCCATCAAAACACTTTCCTTGTGAGTAGGCCTGTCCAAACGGCCAGGTTGGGCACGGGGGTACCCGAATGCAGACCTGGTGGGTCTGGGCCGGGCCGATTCTAGGCTGGGCTCCGGGCCGGCCCGTAAGTTTCTTTGTTTTTTTTCCCTTTGCTTAAATATTATTTTTTTTGGGAAAAAATATTTTAAGAGTAATTAAAAATAAAATATGACCAAAATACCCTCAAAATTTGACCATTTTGACCGTTTTGGGGGTATTTTGGGCAAAATGCCAAAAATAATCTTTATTACGGTCCAAACCGGGCCGCCCGATCAAACGGTTGTTTTTACCGTTTTGAAGGAGCCGGGCCCGGTCGAATTAGCCCGGACCCGGGCATCCGGCCCGACCATTTATTTGGCCGGGCCGGACCTGGTCCGGTGCTGGTTTTGACGAATTGGCCCGTGCCCGGGCTCGGCCTTGGCCTGGGTTTTTGGGCTTTGCCCGCGCCCCGGCCGGGCACCGGGCCAGGCACCGGGCCGTGGACAATTCTGGACAGCCCTACTTGTGAGTGGTCAGAGCTCAAAAAGCTTTTTATTTGAAAGAGTAACGGCCTGCACTATTTTTGTGTACGTGCTTTGGATATTACAGCCACTGAGCCACCTAATTACACAACATTTAGAGGTAAATATTCTATCAATCCATCTAGCAAGTAAAATCATGCCTTGGATACTAATCTTGTTTTTTCTGGGGGAGTTTCTTAAGAATAGCTCATAATATCATCAATTTTCCTTTGTATAATTGTATCTTAGGCAACAAAATAATCCTATATTGATGCGCTATATCTATGTTACTTATTAAAGAAAGCTAGCTTTTTGGAATAATTATTTGGTGGTGTTATACTCTTATTGGTCATAAATTCAAAAAACCTAAGGATGTCCTTACATCTTTAGTTTTTTAAAAAAATATTTGTAATGGACAAAATTGGTAAACCACTAAGATAATCTCTCTCTTCCCTATCTATTACTACTATTTAAGAGAAACTATTTATTGGTGTTCTACACCTAATTAGTCAACATCTAAAAAAATCCCAAACATATCCCAAAATTATACTCACAGCTTCTAAAAATTTACAGCTTAATAGAGGACACGTTTGGAAAATTAAACCTAGTAATTAACTATTCTTTGAAATATTTTAAAAGGGTAATCGGGTAAAATGCTAATCCCCCACGTTCTGCCTTCATTTTTCTTTTCTTGATCTACTTAAATAACATCCTAAAATCTCAAAAATGAACTACCATATTTTTTGTAACGTTCTTACGTCAAATATCTCAACTAAAAATCCCACGATCTCCCACTGCCTCCTCAACTCCTGATTCTTTCAGTTTTTGTAACGTTCTTGCTTTTCCTTCTTATATAACCATCTTCTACCAAGAATAGAGATCAATGCTTTTCTCATCTTCTACCATCAAGCTATATTCACAAAAAAAAAAAAAAAAAGCAGAATATTTCTTCCTAGCTTCATCCACCTATTTTGCACGGCATTGGTCTCGACTACTTTGTAATCCAAAAGTTATTAAAAATATGTCCTTTCTCTAGCAATGTTTTCTCTTAGGATCGTATGTAACCGACACTTTTTCTCAGTCCATGCGACTTAAATATTGGCTTCATCCTATTTTTGCATGGCTCCCATATCGACTTAGTTATGCTTCTGTGATCCATAAGGAAATAAAAAAATGTTATTCATATTTCAAAGTTCTATTTCAACATCTTTTTTCTTGGTAACTTCTTAGCTTGAAACTTAATTTTTTATCGGCTTATATATTTTCAGACCAAGATCCATCCTCCTATTTTGCATCGCGCAGCTCTCAGCTAATTTATAATCCAAAAGGTATTAAAATTAAAGACATGTTCTTAATTCATATTTTTATCCTTTTTAATTTGTTGTGATCGCATTCTGTCAAAATATAAAAATTATTTTATTGTGAATAAGTGTGTACTGTACATGCACACATCGTATGCACCAGGAGTACTAGTTTTTTTTATTGTGATAGCCCCTTGTAGTTTCGTTGGTTCAAAATTACTACCCCTCTAGTTTTATTTTGATAAACTCCTTGAGTGAAATTTTTTGACTCAAACACATCCTCAAAACTTCAAAATCACAAAAAAGTACCGAAATTTCAAAACTTTTCACAAAAAGAGTAACTGTTTTATATTCTTTCATTAAGATATGTAAATTTACTTTCAATATAAGATTTACTATCCCTTTTCATTATCTAATAGTAGTCTAAGTTGATGCTGGTAAAGAAATAATAATATCAATAAATTAAAAGCATCCAGTTAAGGAATAAAATATAAAAATATATATATGATAAATTAAATATTAATGTCATTCTATAAATTAAAGTAACTACATATAATTTTATTAATAAGTTAAAGTAATAAAAATATGTAACTAACATTAATTGATAAAAGACTAGGAAAAGATAGCATCACAAGAAATCCAGCTCTAGCCCGATGTCACAAATGTAGGCAATGAAGACACTGCTCTAAAATTGCCTAGGAAAAAGATAAAGATGGAGAATGATTGATCTCCTCTCAATAAAAAATGAAATAGAAGGAATGAAAGATAATATTTTTCTAAATATTTTATAGAATAGATTAATTTTTTTGAGTAAGTTACGAATCTTTAGAAGGGATTTTCGTGAACATTTTTAGTACTTTTATATGCTTATATGGATGTTTTTATCATATAAAAGTAAACTAGAGTCAACATTAATCTTTAATTTATGATATTTTATCAAGTCAAACAATGAATATGAGCAAACTCCATATTCACGTTTCTGTCATTTTAGCCCACTTTTAATCAATCATTTTGGCTTATAACGTTATTTTTTTCATGTATTTTTAATTTTTGCAACACTATACTTTCTCAGGTCAAGTTTGGTTTCACCTCAGTCCAAATGACATGAAAATTCAAATTGGCTTCAGAATACATTTGTTTGGTGTCAAGTTAATTATCAATATGAAAATTTAAATTGGGTATACCCCATTCAAACAAAGATTAAAAAAATCACAATGTTAATATTTAGAGATATAAATGAGCAAAAAACTATCGAGTTGGAACCGAGGGATAACTTTTAGGAAGGAAATAAACTAAAAGCACTTAATTATAGTATTTGATCACATGCATTGTACGTGCATAAAACCTTGTTTGTGTGTATGGAGAATTAAGAAAAATTAAGGAATTAAATATTTAACAATCTTAACTTTATCCAGTAAAATGAAGGGTAAGTTTGTAATTTCAAAGAGACAGTATATTCTAATTTTAGTACCTAGAAGTTAGGGTGTGGATAAATTGAAAGATGATTGAATTTGGAGGGTATAGCAATTACTGCTATGTGGAGGGTTTGTTGAGAAATATCTATTATTTTAAGGATGCATAGGGAAAACACCAAGAATTTAAACCTTCAAACAGTTTCTATTGGACTTCTGCTTTCATGGTTGTCTAAAGGCGTATCTCAATGTGGCGTTATCTCTAATTAAGATAGGCAAAAAAGATAAACTATAAGTAAAAGTAATTTGCTATTTAACTGTATCTCACTTTTTTCTCTAATTATATGTAACAGTGTAGTTAGCTCTTGAGATAAAGAAATTGTGCATTATGACATCTCTGATTGATTAATTTATCCCAGCGAGGCGCAGTTTATGTATATATATAATTTAATTATTGCCGGCGGGGCACCCATATTTCTATAGATATTTATATAGGTTGATTAAAGTATCTTTGCTGATTAATCAATTTCTAATCTAGCTACTTTAGATTCATTGCACATGTGAATAATTTTGGTTTAATTAATTAAGATGAAGCCCTCAGTGAGGTTATAATTAATTTATATGATACTGGAATTATAATTATTATTTTGCTTAGGGATACTCTAAATAGATTGGTATTTAATAATAGACGAAAATTACATTCAGTCAGGAGATATTATAAACGTAGTACCGCTATCTTTTTGGTTAATATTAATTAGAAGCAAGTAGATGTTAATCCGATAGTTTATCAGTGAGTCAACATTGTAGTCAATTTATTGTTTAAAAAAAATTATTCAATTACACTTTTTTATCCCTAGGAAATCCTTTCAATTTTTTTTAATCCTTAAATAACTTGAGAAAGCAAAACTGATGAGCTTCAGGGACATTTCTTCTAGTGAAGCTTTGGTAGTTAAAAAAAATAAAAATAAAAAATAAAAACTTTATAGTTAGGTTCTAAGAAGCCCAGTTGCACCAAATTTATGTGTTTGGCAATCTCTTAAAACTTAGCCTTGACTTAATTTTGAGTCTGTTTTTAATTAATAAAAACTGAGCTAATTCTGGCTTAGTTGATCTTCTTAGGTAAAAGGAAGCCATAAAATTAATTAGCGTTTCACTACCACTACCTTGATCAAACTCTAATTTGGTTCAAAGTTGAACATGATCAGCATTGAACCTATCCCAATTATTGGATGATTGCCGAACAAACTCAACATTCAAGTGTGATCTTTGTTAAAAAAAGACATTTAAAAAAAAGCTTCCAGACATTTGTTTTCTCATATACATTCTTAAGTATGGGAAGGCAATTAGAAATATTCACCAGATCACCAAATGGTTATGAATAGATAAACAGATAACTTATTGAGTGACAAATGATATATGTTATACAGAACTAGTTTATTTCATATTATGATGTCTTATAGTTTCTGAAAAATATTTGACCGTTTAAAACTTCTGTGTTCTTTAAATAATAATGAAAATTAAGAAAAGGTTTGGTTTTGAACAATGAATTGTTGAGGCCCACAAATGAGTTCAACATAGCCCATTAACAGCCCATTGGCCGACTAATATCGAACTTTCCTCGCCCACAATCAAAATTTCTTAGAAGATCAGAAAATCTTAAAAATGAAGCAATCAACCGTGAAATGATCAAGAGATTGTATATCTTACATTTGTTTTTTGTAATTGAGTATATATTTATAAGGTTTTACAAAGAGCAATGCGTGAGAATTGCTGCTTTCTGCTTGTGCACTAATATAAATTTCTCGAAACAGAACGAGTACAAATAAATTCTCTTCGGTGAGTGATGTAATTGATACATTTCAAGAGTGACACTCTGATGTTTTCACTAATAGCGGTGAATGCACCAGAACATGTTTCGATACATATAAAATCAAATAAAACTATAGTTGCAATAGCATAGAACCTAACCCCAGCCAAAAAAGAAAAAAAAAGGTAAGAACGTAGCCTCTATAATTTGGAAATTTGGCATTCTGATCAGAGGCCCAAAAAATGTGCATTTACTTCAGCAAAAATGAGTTTCAAGTTCGCAATTTTCTTTCGGTAAGATTACCACCCATAACAGTCACAAATAAATTTATCTTTAGTGAGAGGTAAATTTACCATGGTGACCATATACATTTTTCCCTACAAACTTCACTACCAACCAAACACAATAAAAGTGGGAAAAGTCTAATCAATAAAAGTTTTCTCATTTTTTAGATACGAACTAAACAAAGGAAAAATGTGTAAATTGGTTTCTCTACATATTTTATGTGTGAACCAAACACCAACAATCTATTTCTTGGAAAACTTAGGAAAACTCAAAACTTAGATTTCTTACATGGAATGATGTTTCCCAATAAAATGGGAAACGAACCAAACATTGCCTAAAACAAAACAAACATAGACAATACTTATATTCATGCACCGAGGAAAAAAAAAGGGTTCCATTTACGTGATTCCATAGATGAAGGCTGATCTTGGGGTAACGAAAACTGAGAAATTTGAGTAGCCTACTACTTTTCTTGCCATCCATCAGTTGCTTGATAATATGAATCTAACGTCACTGAAGGAAACCTGGAAACATTTCCCAGAGAAATGAGTTCAATTTGATTCCAGTTGCTGAACAGAAAACTATCAAGCCTTGGTGTAGCTGTACATGCAACTTCGTACATAAAGGATATCCTCTCCACTAACAAACAATACAAGTAGCATCCACCTTCAAATTCTAAGGTCACTACTTCCTTTTGTGTCCACAACTACAGCGCCTTATTTTAAAGGGAATGTTTTTGGTTTTTTAAAAAAGAGGGAGTCCAAGTATAGAAAGAAAATTATGGCACAAATATTTGCATCGCTTGGAGCTACCGCTGTGAACTGCACTAGATTGAGGTCGGTTACTTCTACAACCTATTACACAGTTCACTAGAGACTAAAGTGAACTAATAAGGAAAAAAAAAAAAATAGGGAAGAAACTAAATTTAAAAAAAATTCGAGGAAG
This sequence comes from Asparagus racemosus, assembly GCA_037177215.1. Taxonomy (NCBI): domain Eukaryota; kingdom Viridiplantae; phylum Streptophyta; class Magnoliopsida; order Asparagales; family Asparagaceae; genus Asparagus; species Asparagus racemosus. Next base: position 17,791,601 of record JBAKGM010000233.1, read on the forward strand.
GAGCTAAACACAACAAAGCATATCTGATGGATCACTGTAGATAGTAGTGCTGTCTGATACGTCCATGAGCTGCATTACAACGTATAAACAAGAACGGTCAGTCAAAATGAAAAATTTCGAGGAAGGAGCATTCAACACACAACCCGTTTACTTTCAACCCAATCTCAGTCAGTTCCATAATAAGGCTGTGATGATCGATTAAGGAATGGCGAATTGGGGAGGAGTATGCGTGATATTTCGTAACCCACTTCCTTCTACTAACTGAGACATGATGTCATGCTTAAGCAGAGCAAATAGTGGTTAGATCAAGCATTAGGATGCCTCTCCAAGAACCAGCAAGGTGATAATGAGTAATTACTACAAGAATAACAGCATATTGTTTTTTATGGCTAGTTTTCTTTTATAACTATAATGTTTTCTTGTATACTAGTTCACCATTTCAAACATGGATAATAGATAGCATTGCTGAATTAAGCCAGAGCTGAATGTCCATCTTATCTGCTTTTTATTTGATAAACTAAAAGGCTTATCCTATGAACGTGATTGCCCATCTGCCAATACTTTCCAGTTTCCTAATTCCCAAGGGTTGAGTTCACTGACATGCTCGTATTTGATATGATCAAAGGCTTAATTCTTTGGTTTAATTTATTTTTATTTTTATTTTTATTTTTTTTTTGAGTGGGTGAATTGTACTATTCTAGACAACCAAACTTTCCTAGAACATAGTAAAGAAATGGCCTAATGTCAACAGCTTTGCTGCAAGGAGTGAAGAAAGAGAAGATGCAGGATTTGATCGCAAATGCAGGCTACTAATTGATTTGTTAGAACATTTGAACTAAACTATCTGCACAATGAGTCAAAAAGATGGAATGAAAGAAATGAGAAAGCTAAATTAGGATGGAAGGGGCTTATTTAGAGGAATGTTGGGGGAATCGTGTCATGTAGATTTTTTTAATGATTTTGACTTTTTTAAATTATGCAACTTACATCGTTAAAAAAACATTTTAGAATTTTCACAAGATCGACAGTTTTTTACCCCTCGATACATGATGCATAACATGGCAAAATAATAAAAAAAAAAAAATTGTTTATAGAGAGTTCATATGTGGTAGATCACATCCAACTGCGTGGCTTTTCAATTTGGAAACCCAAAGTTGAATTTGAGTCTATAAATCATAGTAAAACTGAACTTGTTTAAGAGATACGATGCAAACCAGCCATTTACGACACGAAAGTGTTCTTGTTCTTGAGCTTCAAAGACACCTGTAATTCTACATGACACATCTAAATGTTTTAATTTAAAGTTCTTTCAGATAATGAGGAAAACAGGGATTTTAAAGGTTGAGATTCTAATACCCTTGATAGACTCCTGGCAGAAATGTTTCATATACAGCAGTTAACATTTTAAATATTTACCAAATTGTCACATAACTTAATCATCGTGTCAGGTTACGTCAGGTACCAAATATGGCTTAATTACAACATGGTAGATTATAAATGGGTAAGAACCTGAGAACTAAGAAGTCGTCTTACAATTGGGTGTCTGAACCTAGCCCATCTAGGCTGTCTAATAAGCAGGTTATGTGAGAATATTAACTCTTAAGTGTTGGGAAAACCGGGGCCTGATAGAGCAGGGTCACATCGAAAGTAATGCGGAAATAATAAAGTTGAACACACAGATTTACGTGGAAAACCCCCTAAATAAATTTGGGGTAAAAAACACGGGCAAAAATAGAAGAATCTACTATGAAGAAAACTTAGGAGTTACAATCTCTATTTACAAGGAGAAACTCTCTCTATTTTTCTCTCTCCCACTTTTTCTTCTCTCTCTTAATTGGAGACACTGAGATTCTGGGATGATCTCAACTTAACACTGCGGGGGCCTACTTATAGGAGAGTCTACGGTTGGTGAGCACTGTTGCTACAATTTTGCTACAATAATAGTGGGTAGGGTTGTTGGTTACTGTAGCGAGTTAGATAAACACTGTTGATTTGGAGGCTGCTCACTTTTTTCAACAGTCTCCCACTTGAAAATTTGATTGATTATCAATCATATCTTCACACTATTTTTTCTATCTTACCACCTTCATGTTGCTTACATCTCCATTAGACCACAAGAGCATCGACACCAGATAAACTTGTCAATATTGACTGCCTTTGTCAGAAAATCTGCTAGGTTGTCTTTAGTGTGAATTTTCTGTATATCCACTGTTCCTTCTTCCACCTTCTCACGAACGAAATGGTGCTGAACTCGAATGTGTTTTGTTTTTGAATGAAAATCTGAATTTCTTACCAAATGCAAAGCATTCTGACTATCACAAAAGAGAAAAATCTTCTTTTATTCATGGCCAAATTCTTCCAGCATCATTCTCAACCATATTACCTGTTGTGGAAAATAATCGCTTACCTCCTAAGTTGCAAGTATACAACTAACAAGTTATTGTATAAAAGTTATCGATCCCACGAGGAACGTGAAGTAGGAGTTTATCAATATTGGTTCTTGTGTTGTGTGCGTGACA